>OZ029920.1:26305606-26905606 GCA_964023275.1 Norana najaformis
TATGGGCGCTATATAAGTTGGCTGATTGACCTGCAGGACTTGTTTTCTGGATGTATCGGCGGAAGAGGCGGTGAATCTGTTGATGACGCAGGGAATGAAGGATGGCACCTTCATCATTCGACCGAGTGAAAGCGATGCTGGCAACCAGAGCCTCAGCGTCCGGTCAGTATGACGACGACACAGTTGGTCCAGAGGATGACTGAACACAACATGATCAGTATCTTCTATAGTCCATCAGTCTCGCTGTCGTCATCATTATCACCATCACGAACAACATCATCATCATCATCATATCATCTACTTCTTCTTCTTCTCTTCTTCACCATCATCACGACCATCATCGCAATTACTTATCTCCTCCTCCTCCTTATCATCATGATTATAATAATCATCATCATCACCACAACAATCACCACCGTCGTCACGATTATCATAACCATCATAATCTTTTGCAGTCAAGCGGCCGGCGGCCCAAATTGATAAAGATAACGATTACAACGACGACGACGACGACGACGACGACGACGACTAATTTATGCTCTGATTCAGTTGCAGCAGAGTGTTTGTTTAATCCTTATCTCATTAGAGCGCTATACAAATGTTTTCGTCGTAGGCATAAGGACGGCGTAGTGCACATTAAGATCCAGAATACAGGAGAGGTGTATGACTTGTACGGAGGGGAACAGTTTGCGACGCTGATGGAGCTCATCGAATACTATAAAGATGGAAAGAAGCTGCGGCTGCAGGACGGAGAATTCATCCGGTTCACTCGACCGTTCTATTCCAGTGCCACGCGATTCCGATGCGAAAGGTAAGACCAAAGCCATGGCAAGACAATGCACGGTAAGTCTAGGCAAGACAGTGGAAGTCAGGAGAGGTAAGATAAGTCAAGAGAAGGCAAGAGAAGGGAAGAGAAGGCAAGAGAAGCAAGAGAAGTCAAGAGAAGGGAATGGAAGGCAAGAAAGGCAAGGGAAGGCTAGAAAAGATACGGCAAAGTAAGGCAGCGCAAGGCGACACAAGACAAGCGAAGACAGCACTTCTTAAAGCAGTAGTAAGCAGAGGCAAAGGAACACCTTGGGACAGGATAGGACAGGGTTACTATGAAATGCATTAGAATTAAATGGAATGGAATGGAATAGAATGGAATGGATTAGAATGGAATGGAATAGAATGGAATAGAAGGCAAAGCAAGGCAAGGCAAGGCAAGGCAAGGGAGAGGATTGTTTCAATGTGATTATTTTCTTGTTATAAAGGTGGTTCCATGGGAACATTTTATCAGCAGACGCAGAGGAGAGATTAAGGAAGGCTGCCGAACATAGTTTCCTGGTCCGCGAATGTCAGTCAGTAAAAGGAGACTTCGTTCTGTGCGTTCGAATTGCCGAGAATGACGTCATTCAGGTTATCATCAAGAAACAGGTGAGTTCGAGGCACAGTGCATGTATGTATGTATGTATGTACGATATACATACATGCATACATACGTACATGCATACATGCATGCATACATACAAACATTGTATGTATGTATGTATGTATATATGTACTTATGCATGTATGTATGTATTCATCTATGTATGTATGCATGTATGTAACTGAAAATTGTTTTAGCGCCATTATCACTCTGTAAGAGTAAAACTGTGGCGTATCAATAGCTGGGTTCACTTTCCCGCGAAGATAATGTTAATGTTAATTAATTCATAAACCACACAGGAACGTAATATGTTAAAGAAAAAACCTAGTTAAGCAAAAGCAACTAAAGGGCAGGCTGCCACTGCATCGATCGTCATCACATTATTAAAGTTCGTCATCATTATCAACAGCCATTTATGATGAATATGCTAATAATTATAATGGTTTTGGTGGTGTTGATGATGTTGTTGGTGGTGGTCGTCGTCGTGGTGGTGGTGGTAGTGGTGTTGTTGTTGTTGTTGGTGGTGGTTGTTGTTGTGATAATGATGATGATGATGACGACGACTCTCTTCTTTTTCTGGATAGAATGGACAATATGACATCGGAGACGGAAACTGCTTCAACGGACTGGCAAAGCTTATCGACAATTATCGAAAGAATCCGATAACAGCAATGCGCAACAAAAAGGAAATTAAATTCACTCTGCAGAAGGTTCTCAGTTCCTGTGATTGATTGATTGATCAATTAATTGATTCGTTACTTTGTTACTCAGGCATTTGATATAGCGCCTTTTGAGTATCTCGTAAAACCACCTACGCTAGCCTAAATGAGGTTAAGGTCATTAAGAACAAAACGGTCGTCATTAACCAGATAATGCTCAGATAACTAGAAAGTTCGCCACTGCCGAGTCCCCCACACGCAAAGAGCCCAACCGACGTATCTACCATCCACGGTTAACAGTTAACACAATGTTCGGAGTTCCTGGGCCCTGCTGTGTCGAATATGATGAATGACGACCAACGATGATGTTCGCGGTACACGGTAATACCACCGTCCATCAGTCGCTCGTAGTTGGTAGAAGGCGGAGCCTCTGGAAATCTCTCGAGCAACACAGGCATTCGCTGCCTTTCGCAGAATGTACCCCTCAGTGGTTGACTGTCGACCCCATTCCGAAGACTCCCCCCATCTTTCCATCACCGCATCCAAAATTTTCCTGTCACATAAGGCGTAAATAGGTCTGTAGGTCTGAGGCTTGAACTATCAGTCGGTGACCCCATTCACTCCTTGAAAAGTATAGTGGTGCATTTATGTCGAGGCCTAGATAGCATGCTACCGAATAGCGTCGGAAAACACACAATGTCATATGCGGAATCTTTAAAAGACAGCCTATATCGAAAACTGCCATTATTAGATAAACAGCCTACTTGATAACAGATGTAGTCCGACACATATAAGTATTAGGACTATCGAACAAGTGTCACGTTAAGACGAACAATCTGCCAAATTGTGAAGTACTGTATCACTCAATAACTGACGCTCCAATTGGTTGTAGGCTGCTCCAGTAGTGCTTTAACATAATAAAATATATCTGGACATTTATGTAGCGGTTCTTGGAACCTGTCCCACGGATACTGAAATTCAACTAATTGGGTCAGTTCAACCGTGTATATTTTTCTTTCAGGCCGTAAATCTGGGTCAGATCAAAGCGTCGGATATTCCTAGTCGAGCAGGTGAACTCGCGAAAAGATTTCCGGGTCAGGATAAAGACAGAGACGGATTCTGGGAGGAGTTTGAGGTAGTGCATTTATTATTGTATTATTTTATATTTATATATAAATTATTTATATCAGTAAAGTATTTGCGCGCTTGTTCGGAAAACTGTCCCATGTGGGGAAAATCCCCGTTGCTCTCATTTAGCCACGGGCCACTAACGCATTTGCCAGAAACTATCCCGATTTTGAGAGCTATACTCCCACTCCCTCTGCCTCTCCCTTTCCCTCCCCTTCTCTTTTTTCTTTCTCTCTGTCTCTCTCTCTGCCTCTCTTTCTCTCTCGCTGTCTATGTCTGTCTGTCTGTCTATCTGTCTGTCTCTGTCTGTCTGTCTGTCTGTCTCTCTTTGTCTTTCTCTGTCTGTCTCTCTTCCTGTCCCTATCCCTGCCTCTCAAAGTTAAGATCTTTCAATTAAAGCTGGTGCTGAGGTAGCTTTCTGTAACGAATTGAAGGCCTTTTTGTTTGACCGACAACAGGCTGCTTTGGAAACTAACTCCTCAGAGTAGATGTGTCAAAGAAATGGGGCTATATCAATTATGCAATACATTACCTTTTTGTGTTTTCAGCAAATAACACATGGGGAAAGCTCTTCTGAAATCTACGTGAAACAACGAGAAGCTGGAAGGAAGGAAGAAAACTTAAAGAAGAACCGATTTAAAAACATTTTGCCATGTATGTTGTTTTTCTCATTAATTAGTCACCAAACTTACCTCTTTCAGTTTGTTTATGTCTCCTAGTATTTCCGGCTTCAATGTGAGCTTCAGAACTTTATAAGAAGGACATTATTAAATTATAGTTGTATTATATTTCATTTTTTCTATCTATTATTCAGTTATTTATTCAATCTGTTTCACTTTTTCGATCTATTTATTAAGTTACCAATTTTAAAACACTCGGTTTTCAACCCATACTGTTGAAGTTCTGATAACGGCGCTGTAGAAGTCATCGGAGTATGTAGGAAAGATTATTTAATGTTCGCGTAGGAAGCTTGTTGTAACTGTTAGCATACAGGTCGAGGTTTCAAGTCCACACAAGGTCAGTGTCGTTCAATTACTTCAGTTCCACTAACGGTACTTAGTGAACTCAACTTTAGGTTTGGTATAGGGAATGTAATCGTAAACATCAAATTTCTGAACTGTCACTTAAAAGCTAAGCGCAGGGCACCAGCGTATTCACAAGCGGTGCGTCAAGTCAGTGGGCTTGGAGGTCAAAGAGAGAAGGGGGAAAGGAGCTGTTAGAGTGGGTTGTGTTTAAGCTGCTGCTGCTTCTTCTTCCTGCTTCTTGTACTTCCTGCTTCTTCTTCTTCTTCTTCTTGCATCTTCTTCTTCCTGCTTCTTCTTCTTCCTCCTGCTTCTTCTTTCTGCTTCTTCTTCTTCTTCCTGCTTCTTTTTCTTCTTCTTCCTGCTTCTTCCTGCTTCTTTTTCTTCTTCTTCCTTCTTCTTCTTCCTGCTTCTTCTTCCTGCTTCTTCTTCTTCCTGCTTCTTTTTCTTCTTCTTCCTGCTTCTTCCTGCTTCTTTTTCTTCTTCTTCCTTCTTCTTCTTCTTGCATCTTCTTCTTCCTGCTTCTTCTTCTTCCTGCTTCTTTTTCTTCTTCTTCCTGCTTCTTCTTCGCGTTCTTCTTCTGTATGGTGAGTATGTGTTTCTAGATGACGACACTCGTGTAACCTTGAAAGACAAGGATGAATCTGACTACATCAACGCCAACTACATTGACGTATGCAGATCTATTTACTTTAATACAGTTTGTTTTAAATAACGAATTGTAATTAATATTTGGAATTAAATAAATAATACAAACAAATAATATAAATAATAATTAATTCTACAGTCTGTTATTAATCACTGGAAAGAAGGCTTATAATGGGATAGTTTCTTTGAATTAGTACAGATGATTTCTTGTAAATTCAGGTGCGGTATGTCACCCTGAATATTTTGATGAATAAACGAATATATATATATATATATATATATATATATATATACTGTTTAAGAAGCTGAACGGAACATTAGGGCAGAAATTCTTCAGTGCAAGAGTTATGAACTTGTGGAATGGTTTGGACAATAATACTGTCTCATTGGACTCTGTAAGCTAGAACGATTGGCTATTGAACATTTCAGGTAATTTGCAGTCATTCAAACACATATTAATGTCTTCTGAACTACTTACGAGGTATGTTTCCGTGGCAGGTTTCGCGTCTTGACCTGAAAGGCCTTCAGCGCAAGTATATTGCCACGCAAGGTTGCCTCAAGAACACGGTGGGCGACTTCTGGCGAATGTTGTGGCAAGAAAAGAGTTCGATAATTGTCATGACAACGTTAACGGTGGAAATGGGAAGGGTCTGCATCTTTTACTCACTTCTATCTAATCTAATATAATCCGATTACTTTTCTATAGTGCTGTCATCATGCACAATTCACCAGTCAAAAGTGAAACCCAAGTCTACAATCATAATCCGTTGGAAAGTTCAGTCGAAATCCAACAGACCAGGCAGACATCTATTTCACTTCAATTTACCTGTATCCGTACGCGACCACGTGCAATCCGTACGCGACCACGTGCAATGGCCCCTTCTGGCAAATAATATGAGAACATTTCGGCGTCTGCTTTCATGGCCAGTAGCTAGCCACCGAGAGAAAGAGGAAGGGTATGGGAAGGGAGGGAGAAGAAGAGAGAGGAAGGGGAGAAGAAAGGGAGGGAGAAAAACGGTTGCAGCAGAAGGCTTCCCCAGAAGAAACATTTTGCCGAACTAGCAGGCAGATGGTCTGCGCGGGATAGGCTAGTATTTTTATATTTATATAATGCCTTTAGGTTCTTCTCAATAGAGTTTGCTTTGATAGTAAATTGTAAGTTGCAATAACTGGTGTTGTGCGATTGTTACTTCAATAGCTGTTGTTTTCACTATAGCTCTTTCTATTTCAGTAGCGTTGTTGGTTTTAAACGTTGCTATTATGTTGACTGCTGTTGTTGCTTCAATTGCTTGTTTGTTATGTTGTGGGTTTGTAGCTAAACGTTGTGCATGTTTCAAGATTGTTGTAGCTTTTGCTGTTGTTATCGTTGTTATCATTATTGTAACGCATGTTGTAGTATGTTGTATTGCATTTGTCAGTTTATAAAGCGTCTCTAACAGAGTAAACTACTAGGACATTAGCATGCTTGGTCATAGAATATAATAGCCGGCTGGTAGTAGCAGCAGCAGTAGCAGTTGTTGTTGATGTTGTTGTAACTGATGATGAAGATGAAGAAGATAAAGACGATGATGATGATGATGATGAAGAAGAAGAAGATGATGATGATAATACAATAACAATAATAATAGGTAGCTAGTTTATAGCTTGTACTTGTTGTTTTGGTTGCAACGCCTGTTGTCTGCTTCTTCAACAGAACAAGTGCTTCCAATATTGGCCAGAGGAGGAAGGATCGAGCTTAACATTTGATCTAAACAATGGATCGTTGACAATCGAACATATCTCGCAGGAAAGCTGCAACGACTTCTTCATCCGGGTTCTGCACGTCACCCGTGAAAGCCACAAGGTACAGACTTGCCGAATAGCTTTAGACTTGCTTACTTATTGCAGACTTACTTAATTAGGTACTTAGTTAGCTATAGTTAGTTATCTGGGCGATTAATACGGAATCTCACGAAAACTCTGCCTAGCGTTGTCTAAATGTGGTTAAAGTTCATTAAGAACAAAAAGTTCACCAGTAAGCAAACAGTTCTCAGATAACTCGAAAAGTCACCGCTGGCGAGCTTCCGCGTTCACGCAGAGCCCAGGCAAATCGATTTCCATCTAGAGTTGACAGGTGACGCCATGTTCCGAGTTCTTTGACAGCTTAAGCATCGAGGATGAGGAACGACGACGATTAAGTCCACAGCACACGGTTACCTCACCCTCTGGCACTCTGTCGCAGACGGAAGAAGATGCAACTTCCGGATATCTTTCGAACCAGGAGATGTTAATGTTATGTTAATTGTTAATTAATAACTTCTATTGCGCTGGTGTCTAAAGCACAAAGCATCAACCGATAGCACGCCAAAACCAAAGCGCAATCAGATCAATATCCCGAAGATCAGTCCAATAAGACAGAGATGCAGCCTGCGGTGGATAAGCAATTTGAAAAAGGTAAGTCTTAAGTTGAGAACGAAATGACACAAGCGACTGAGCTGAACGAACAGATACAGGAAGAGAGTTCTGAAGTCTAAGACCAGCAGCCGAAACAGCTGGAACTGGTAGAGAGATCTGTGCAACCAAAGCCGTTGAAGTATAAGATAAATGAACTGAGACTGCCAAATAAACGAAAATGAGTAGGCCTAGCCAGTGTTGGGAAAAATCTGCTTAGAGGTTTCTAAACAGAGCCGAATATTATTAGTGTTATCCATTAACGACATCTTATGGTTGCACGGCCCATACAAAAAAAATTTTGGTAGACGTCAACCTGTGAATTAGCCTGTGAATAAGCTGGTTTCCGCGACTTAGCTTGCTTTCGGCGCTGGAGAAATCTCAAGTTTACGATTAAGACCTTGCCTTACACAATAACTAGACTCTTACTGGTTTTATTCTACTATCGGTTTAACGAAAGTGAGAAACATATTGTCGGGAAAGAGAAATTTAAAGATGTCTAAACAAAGCTCAATATTATTCTAGTGTACGGTGTTTAACTACAACTTATGGCTGCCAGGACCGTAGATGTCGACAGCTGGTTCCCGCGACTTGGCTTTCGTTTGGGCGCTGTAGAAATCTTGAGGTTACAATTACGATTACGCAGCGTCTGGATATCCCTCGAGCTACCTGAACTGCAGGACAGACTTTCGCCAGTAAGTAAGCAGGCAGGTCATTGCCGACCAATCTGCCGGCAGGCGATGACTTGCTTGCTCACTTACTTGCTTCCCAGTAATTTCTTATCATTTTTTAAACTGTGATAGAAGGGTAAGTCAGAAGCGGTGGAAAACCTTGGAACCCGGACTGTCTACCAATTCCACTACCCCGACTGGCCGGACAAGTGTGCGCCGAAAGACACTCACACGACGAATATCCTTCAGTTCATCACAGCGATCAACGAAAAGCAAAAGGAACTGAAAGACACGAATCCACTGATTGTCCACTGCAGGTTGAATCCAAAATCCATTCAGATCTAAGCTTATTTAGTCTAGTGTGATCGAATCTAATATGATCTTATCTAAGTTAAGCTAGACTAATCTAGTCTAGTCTAGTCCAATCAAATCCAGTCAAATCTAGTCTATTCTATTCTAGCCTAGTCTATCGTCTAATCTAGTCTAGCCTAGTCTATTGTCTGATCTAGTATAGCTTAGTCTATTGTCTAATCTAGTCTAGCCATATAGTCAAATAGTCTAATCTAATATAGTCTAGTATTGTAGTCTGACCAAACACATAGTCTAGACTAGAGAAGTAAAGTCGAGTATCTATCTAGGCCTACTCTCGTTTAGTCATATTGTCTATTCTAATCAAATCATATAGTCTGTCTTGTCTATTCTAATCAAATCATATAGTCTGTCTTGTCTATTCTAATCAAATCATATAGTCTGTCTTGTCTATTCTAATCAAATCATATAGTCTGTCTTGTCTATTCTAATCAAATCATATATAATTATATCCAATAAAATATGCTCTTGTACTATAATTAGGGCCTACGTTGTAATCTCGGGGCCGACTTTAGGCATGTTCGAAGTGTTTAGCCGAACGATCCGCCGATTATTGGTCGTGGTTTTCTTTTCGGGAAATGGGAAACGCTAGAAGAGCAGAAGTTGTTAATATCAGACTGCATAAAGTTGGCAGAGCTACGAGAAAGTAGCTAAATGCGAAGAGACACTACAGCTGTACAAGCTCACGAGCATTATGTTATGCGGCTGTCACAGCTTTTTGATATCAAGTTTATATCAGCCATTTAATATTGAGTTGGTGACGTCTGTCATGGGTTGGTCGAGTGGTAGAAACAATAAAAATCCCATGTGCGTGAGGCATTAGCTATGGTCAAAGAGATTCTTCGAGTTTTTGGTTGCTGGGGTAATCTGATAGTAGTAGTAGTAGTGATAGTAGTAGTATTGGTAGTAGTAGTAGTGGTGGTAGTAGTAGTGGTGGTAGTAGTAGTAGTAGTAGTAGTAGTAGTAGTAGTAGTAGTAGTAGGGGCACCAGAAGCAGCAATGATAATAATAGCAGTAGTAATATATAAAACAAATCAATATAAAATGATGCAATACCGTAATTGGCAATAATTATAAACTGTGTAGCGCTGGTATTGGACGAACTGGGACGTTCATCCTGATCGACATCATTCGTAATCTGATCGAGCTGAAAGGTACTTAATTTATATAATCCAATTAAGTACTCTTTAAGGTGGTGTCTGGTAGCAGCCGATACTAATGTGGCCAGAACTCTCTAAGCCGTTAAGGCATCATTATTGTGGCTTGCCGTCAGCCTGCCCTAAGTAGTGTCGTCATCATAATCACCATTGTAATCTTCGTTATCATGTATTTACTGTCTGTGATGGAAAACTGGTGGATGTTGAACCTAATATAAGCCCTGAAACAGGTCTATCTAACAGTTCTAAAAACTGCGGTGTAATTGGATAAACTGAAAGTGCTTATTGAGCTATCTGCGTGCGATAAAGTTCTAATTCTGAGTGAAAGACTAATCGGTGAGGATAGTCCAATCATCCAATGCAAGAGAAAGAACGTGTGTCCGAATTGCTGAGCAAGAATGCGTTACCAACAGATCCCTCTGGGCTGAAGAGCGTATGTTCATCATCGTCAACGCCTCATTCAACACCGCAGCCACATAGTTCTCATCATCCTAATTATAATAATGATGATTAGTTATTATTTCATCATCCTAATTATAATGATGATGATTAGTTATTATTTCGTCTATTCGGAGCATTTTTACTTCGCCCTTCAAGATATTTACTAAGCAACTACGAAATAACGGTAAATAATAATATCATCGTCATCATTGTCGTAGTTGACTAATCTTGTCCAGTCAGTTACATTGGTTTACGCGTACATCAAGGCGCCTCTGAGCGTGAGGATGTCGGTTCGAGTCCCGAACTTATTTTAGAGATCTGAATGTCGGGCTAGCACGGTTCATACACGAGGACCTTAAATGGCGTGGCACCCATTCAAAAGGGCAGCGGTGGTGAAGTATCTCACCCGAGCAGGGTCGAGGCCATGTGGTCGCTATGGAAACACGTGTACATGTATCTTCTTGGATGCTGTTAGAGTATAAAAAGTGCTTGGTTTGGATAAATAATTCTGCAGGACTAGATCATCCGGTGGACATTCCGAACACTTTGATCAAACTACGACAAATGAGGTCCGGACTCGTTCAGACAGATGCGCAATATAAGTTCGTCTATACTGCAATACAGGAGATCGTCAACCAGTTAACTGAGAAGAAAACCCCCGAGGAACAGGTGAGCTAGTAATAACAACAATACACCTGGTTTTTCAGGATTTGATTTGACTTAATGTCAAAGAAAAACATGGTCTCCCTAACGAAGCCTTTGTGTGGCGCTGAGAAACTTCGGATACTTACATTTACATTACATTATATAAACAAACTTCTGAGGTTGTAAAGTAATGTTATCATATTTCAGTTGTGTTGTAATGAAACAATGATAATAACAATATTAACATGAACTGCAACTATCCCAACAACAAGGATACGCGCAACAATAACGACGCAATAACATCAACAGTAACAACTACGATAATAAGGGCAATAATTTGATCGCCTCTGATGAATTTCTCTTAAAGAGCCGCTATATAAATCTGCGATTACAACTACAATTTTAACAACGACAATAGTAGCAACAACACAAACAGATTCAGCCGAACCTAATCCAATGACTTCTTTAGCGCCGTTATCATTTTGATTTAGACATCAATCGATGGTCGCTTCAAGTTAAACCGTATTAACAAATAGTACTCCGTTGGAGGAATCCAGTCAAATCCGACTTGGTGCTACATAAATGTCTAAATAGAACCACTCTCTTATATTTCTTTCCATTTTGAGATAAACAAATAATAATCGTTTAAAATAGTCGATTCAGCAAGTAGTCTATGTAGGTGAATCAAACTAAAGCGACAAAGCAGATTCCCGTCTCGGAGATGATCATAAAAACGAGATTCCGTATGTTTGATGCACTTCTCACGCTGTGATGGCAGATAGAACCACTCAAGGGCGCTCAGAACCTTCGTATTCGGGTCCTCCATTTGACGAGTTCGAAGACGCCAGTTGGAGGGACCCAGGCACAGATGGACCAGGATGGTAGTGGCATATCTCCGCCCACTGAGCTCCGGGTTACACTTGCCCAAGACCGGGACGTTGGCAAAGAGTCGTGGAAATGGCAACACTGTATAGAGGAACACGCCAATGATGATGATTGTGGTGGTGGTGGTGGTGGTGATGATGATGATGATGATGATGATGATGATGAGGTGAGTGAAAGAATTCTAAATTTTGGTCGTTGTTTTTCAGCCCATCTACGAAAACAGCGGCAACTCGAATAAACCTCCATCACATGCTGTAAAGTAAGAACTTAGGCTGAGTGAAATGATCTGGTTTATTTAGCGCCGCTGTAGGCTAATAGTGTTTACAAGGTATACTGTATATTCTATCGCCAACTTCAGACACTACCAATAATGGAATTATTCCAGGCGTCAATCAATCCGCTTATCCATCCATCCATCTTCCACACTTCCATCCTCTATCCATCCATCGCTGCTTTGTAAAATTCTAAAATTCAGCTTCAACACCGCATTTAGAGTGCGGAAAGATCGTCTTCGCCCAGGACTGCTCGTCTGAGAAGTATCGCTGTGAAAATAAGCGATTGTGGGGACACACATACACACATATTATGTATATATGTATATTGTTAAGTTGAACAAATGATTTTTATTCGAACTTCCGACAGTCTTCTTTCAACAGGCCATTATGAAAAGTCTTCCGTGTCCCTTCACTAAAACTCAGTCTGGCCTTGACCTTATGATTACAGTTCTTTAAAGCTTCACACTTATATTCAATAATCACGAAGTTTCAAAGGCCTGCTCTGACACTCCATCCTACACACTTAGCACACTTTCCAACACACCTTCTAACAGACATGTGCTACCACAAGACACTAGTAAGAATCCCTTATCACGTACCAATGGAACAATATTTATAAATATTTATGTGCAAGATTCGACACATTCACATTGTAATCGTAATCGTAAACTCTAAACTTCTAAAGCGATACTTAAAAGCTTAGCGCAGGGCACAAACTTATTCACGACCGCCCCCATCATATAGCCTATATATTACAATCAAGTTTCGAAGGAAAGAGAAAATGAATCGTTATCGGTGGCCTAATCGTAAACTCTAGATTTCTACAGCGCCCAAATAAATCTAAATTCGCAGTCGTTCAGTCAGTATAAAATCAATAGGCAGAAAAGGTCAGATTCTGTTTCAGGTAAAGATTCAAGGGTCAGGCAGGCAGGCAGGCAGGCAGGCAGGCAGGCAGGCAGGCAGGCAGGCAGGCAGGCAGGCAGGCAGGCAGGCAGGCACGCACGCACGCACGCACGCACGCACGCACGCACGCACGCACGCACGCACGCACGCACGCACGCACGCACGCACGCAGGCACGCAGGCAGGCAGGCAGGCAGGCAGGCAGGCAGGCAGGCAGGCAGGCAGGCAGGCAGGCAGGCAGGCAGACACTCAAACGGCTACGGTGGATGGCGTTTAAAATTGGACCTGCAAGACATATGGGTAAGAGGTGGAATCAGGGTAGGATTTGAGGTCGAGGAGTGTTTTCAGTGTTGAGTGAAAGACCTGCGCAGAAATTGGAAGGGAAGAAGTGCTGGTGAGTTCGTAAAATTTGTCTAAGTCTGGCGGGAGTTATCACCGGAAACAATCCCACGACAAGGCAGGATATACAGTTTAAACGAAGACATACGAGACTTGGATTAAATATGGGAACGGCACTGTATTTGACCTATGACCTCATTTCTTTGACCTGTAGCCGCCAAACGGCTGGCCTTAAGATCTGGCTGGCCTTAGGATCTGATGATGATATATGCAAACCCCTTTTCAAACATAAACGTGATTAAACAAATTGTTGTTGTGCTTGCATTGCAGGCCTCCTATCAGCGAGAAACCAAAACTTTCTGTTGATGGCATCTACGCAAATTGTGGAGGAACTGGACAAGACCCCAAACAATGACTTTTCTCTGCTACTGATTTTCTTACATTGAACAAGTTAGGCCTACTCTCATATATACTATAATATACATCTATAAATACCTATGTACGTATGCAATATGTGCAATCAAAATATTTATTATGTAGAGGGTAATTATAATCGTATATAATAAAACTGCTCGGAAGTGCTCCCTATCTGACATGCATTTACATTAATTATAATTATTAATTAATTATTAATTTTAATTATTATAATTATAATTTTTATAATTATAATTTTTAGTTAATTACAATTATTAATTAATTAATGTATATGAATTGCATAAATTAACTCCTCAGAGTGCTCCCTATTTGACAATATAAGACCACAATCAACCATTTGGTCTTCAACCGCTGGTGAAACAGAGGAAAAGACAATGCTGTCATATATTATAAACAGACCAAGCTCATGTGTTTAGTTCTGGTCGTAACCGAAACTGAAACCAAAACTGAAACCGAAACTGAAATCGAAACTGAAACTTCATATGTGACGCAGCTGATCGCTTTAGATGGCTGTGTGTAAAAGAGTAAAGTAGTTTCGTGCCCAAAACAATACGATACCGAAATTGGAACTATTTTCGGTTGGTCTCTGTTTTTAAAGAAGCGCACTGATTAGTTTATCGATATAGATTATAAAAAGCGCTATATAAGTGCCCTGATACATAGATGAAAGGCATATACATGCATACGTACATACATACATATTCATACATTACGTACAAACATAGTTATGCATACTTGAATGCATATTTTTATTGCTTTTTGATAGAATTTAATAGTATGTATATGTATAATGTGAAACTCATTATGTGTGTAGGCCTATATATATATAATATATATAATATATAATATATATATATAATATATATAATATATAATATATATATAATATATATATATATAATATATATATATATAATATATATATAATATATATATATATTACACATGGAATTTAATCCATGTCGGTCAGTTCATACTGCAGTCTGCAAACTTTGTACTGGCTACGATGACATTATTTATAATTATATATATCGATGTAGTGTTCATGTTTTCTGTTTATCTGTGTGCATGGATTTCACAAAAGAAGTGCTTGTTTATCTCTTCGTTATTTTCTATACGATGTAAATCACCTAATTGTTCATTCAAAGCTTCTCTATTCAGGGCCCTTCCACCGCAGCCCCCGGCGAAAGAGAACAGTGTTCAAGTATTGCTGAATGCAGGGCGGGATTTAGATGTGGTGAGGCCCTAAGCTATGGCTAGCTGTAGTCGTTATGTGGCAACTGTTAGCTGTTAACTAACTTATAACAATTGAACTTGGTAGGAATTGGATCTAATTTGTTAATGTTAATTGTTATTAATTAGGTAAACCATTACTTAGATATAAATTATAATAAAACTGTAACAAATAAAAAATCTGAGTTTTTAAGAGGCCCCTTCCTACTGTGAGGTCCTGAGCTGTAGCTTGTTTAGCTTATATCTAAATCCGGCCCTGGGTGAAAGGCGCATATGGCTTCCTTGCCCAGAGAGACGCGTTAATCCAGAGGGGACTCTTCCAGATTGTTGGCCATACATAGACCCCTCTAGAAATACCCTTGACCCATACGTAATCAATCCTGGAGCCGCCACTGCTAAGCCAATAGCCTATATATTCAAAAACACCAATGTGAATATATATCGTCAAACATTAAGTAACTTTAAGTTAGAAATCACACGAATGTTTTGAATTGCATTTTTTAATAACCCGCGTTACTTTTCATGTTGGCGATAAAACGTGAATTGCAGTTAGAGCAATGTGTCCGTGAAATAGCAAGAACAAAGAATTGCGCATCGAAATTCTAAAGATAGGCAAGATACAAGGCAGATACAAAGACACGACCAAGATACAAGGCAGATACAAAGATACAAACAAGATACAAGGCAGTCGAAGTTTGATACCATAAAAGCTAACAGTTTCAAGAATGCTCTTTTTTGTTAACTGATGCATTTGTTTTACCACAGAAAGAACGAAAATACGTGCAACTTTAAAACAAGAAAGTCAGCTTGAAATGGCAATAGAATCTTTCAAATTTAGGGCAAATTGTCTACAAACAGAGAATCATTGCAAGCAATAAGCAATATAATACAACAACAATAATACTATAACTGAATAATATAATAATTGAATGCAATAAGACAATAAAGATGTCAACATTTCAGATCAAACTAGAGTTTGTAAAACGCGCCATCTAACAGACCACGTAACCGTGGACTGTGAGCGATCAGAAAATAGCGCAGCGTGGCTGAAAACTGTGTCCACGAAAAATTAAAATTATCGAAAACGTACAAAAAAGAACAAGGAATCAGAATCTACACAAAAGCGTTTATCTCTTTTTATGAGGACATCAGCCCGTCGCCATGCCGTTCACTGCATGAGATCGTTCCTGAAAACGGTCCAATAGATGGCCAGTGCGAAGATCTTGATCGGTTCGAACAGCAGCACGTGCATCGCAGTTCCTACGCCCGCCAGCTGGAGCCACAGTCCGGCCTGGGACGGAGTCAGCCGCAGACCGAACACCACGCACCCGATGACGAACGAGGCGACGAGGACGAGGACGAAGGCAAAGACCAGACGACCGAAGAAGACCAGGCACCGATGGCGGAAGCCGGTCGGGTCCGCCCACAGGTCGGACAGCGTGCAGCCCTCGATGTCGGCGAGCGTCTCCGTCAGGCTGGGCTTGGTCGTCCGCGACTCTTCGTCGTTGAACTCGAAGTCGCCGTAATGGAGGTTCTCGCAGCGGGAGGAGCGCAGGGTCCGGCTGAGCCGACCCCTGTGTCGACGACATCTTCCCGTCAGGCACTCGTCCTCGTCTGCGATGCGGGTCAGCGAGTTCCGGATGCCGATCATCTCTGAGCAGAGAGAGGTAATGTACAGGATGCTAAGGTAAGGCAATGTAAGGTGAGGTATGGTAAGGTAAGGTAAGATATGGCAAGAAAAGGTAAGGTAAGATATGGCAATGTAAAAAAAGGCAAGACAAAGTAAGGTAAGGTAAGGTAAGGTAATATAAGGTATGGTAAGATATGGCAATGTGAAATTAGGTAAAATATGCCAAGGCAATGTAAAATAAGGTATGGCAAGATAAGGCTAGACTAGGTAACTTAAGATAAGACTAGGTAAGACGTAAGTAAGGTAAGGCAAGGCAAGGCAAGGTAAGGTATGGTTACATATGGCAAGACAAACTAATGTAAAGGGCAATGTAAGAAAAGGTAAGACAAAGTAAGGTAAGATAAGACAAGGAAAAGGTATGGTAAGATATGGCAACACAAACTAGTTTAAGACAAGGTAAGGTTCAATACGGTACGGTAACGTATAGGACGCTAAGGTAACATGAAGTAACAAAGCAGAGTCAGCTGGTGTAGAGTAAGGTAATGTAAGGTCAGTGTGTAGTATACGGCCGTGATAGATTAAGATAGGGTAGGATATGTTAAGGTAGCATAGGGTAGAGCAGAATATGGTAGGATAAGGTAGAATACAATTAGGCATGGTAGGTTAGGGAAAAGTATGGTGGTGAGGCAGGATGGTCTAGAGAAGGTTAGGGAAGGTTAGGTTACTTTGTTGATTTTACGTTACATGACGTTACTTTTAAAGAGACTGCGGCAGAGACCAACCGTCCACAACATTATCGGCATCTGGGTGATTGTTGTCCGGGTTATCATCGGAATCTTCGGTCTCCAGTGCGTTACTGTCCTGCCCGCCCTTGCCCTCAGCGATGCCTTTTCCCTGGCCAGCATCACCAGTAGCCGCAGGTGATCGTCCTCCATCGTCTACTTCGGCAGCAGCAGCAGCTGCTGCTGCGTTGTAGTTGATGTTCTCCGAATGCGGATAGAAATCAATCTGATCGAGAGAAAATAAGTGGCGCGGGTATCAAATATTTATTTATTTATTTACTTATTTGTAGTGTAATGTATTAGGCCACATAACTTAGAAATGGTGTGCGTATGGAAAGAGTGACAGAAAGACAGACAGAGACTGAGACAGAGGAAGACAGAGCCAGTGAAAGAGAGAGAGAGACTCGGAGAGATAGACAGACAGACAGAGCGGCAAGGATCCGAAGGCGAACACAGTCTTCTTCAAGTAACTTGGTGGCGAGCGGTGCGAGAGTTCAGCGACTAATCTTCGGGGAATCTGAGGACCCAGTTCTATTACAGCAGGAGGGTCGTGAATCATCTGAAATTAACGAGACGTGTTTTTCGTTTCTCGTATATTAATAAAATATATAGACGTATTTAAAGCAACCTCTGCAACACAACAACTTCAAGAGTGCGCGATCATCGGTCGAGAACTACACGTGAGATGCACGTGCTATTTAATCTTTTGGTTCTGCGGATGTTGCCCCTTAACCGTCCGTTTTGCGGATTTTCTCTCTAACTTCTTTCAATCCTCTCTTATCTTCACCTCCACCTGTCAATCAGCCATCTCCGCCCCAACCACAATCCAGTCAGCGGATCTCTGTCCATCCTTCAAGTCTCCCTCTCTCAGTTTCCTTCTATGACCCCTGCCAATTCTACACGTCTCCATCTCTCAGACTCATTTTATGAGCGACATGTGCAAACTAGTTATGCCGCTGTTAGTGACAGTCCAGCCGTATTAATTAATTACAGAGTTCCGACAAGTTAAAATAAACGAATATAGTTCACATAGACTAAAATAATAAAATCTACACTTATGTTTAAAGCTAATAATCGTCGTATTGCTCGAAATTTGACAATAATATATCGTCAGGCTTCATTTATGACTAGGCGAGCATACAGACCGCGAAAGAGGGGACTATATAAGGGAAGTATCAATCTAAGTCCGTAGAGAACTCCGCCACAGTCGGGGAATGCCAGTCCCAAGCCCGGATAAAGGAGGAGGGCGACGTCAACGGCCTTTGATGCCATAAGATGTCGTCAAACTATGGAACTACTGAAACATCGAGTTCGGAATGACAACCAAAGAGAATACGCCTTGAAGATGTTTGAAGGCAGCGAGTGAATCCCTTCCGGAAACAGTGCCAATATAACTATTACAACTACTATTAGCAGTTCCAGCAGTGTTCCTGGCATTACAACAATTAATTATCGTTAGCGTAATCCCGAGATATCTACAGCGCCAATCGAAAGCCACGTCAAGGGGATCAGCATATTGACAAGCGCTCAGTCAAAACAAAATCGATAGGCAAGAAGGTTCGGTTCCAGGTCAAGATCCAAGAGTCAGGAATTCTGAACTTGACCGTTAACATTACGTTGCATCGCATTGCGTGACAGTTTTACACGGCATCACACGAAATGATATAAGATAATCTTAGAGCGAAACCTGGAAGTGTGAATTGTTCTGTTGGTGGTTTTCTCTGATCGCCGTCTTCATCATCATCTTCTCCGTGTTCTTTCTCGCATGGTCCATGAACCCGTCCAGTTTCCTCCGTAGCTCCTTCTCAGCCTCCGCGCGAGATGCGTCGCCGATGGCCATCAGGTCGTCGACCACCTTGGCGGTCGCTCGGTCCAGGGCCATGGCCTTCAGGTCTGCCGTCACCGACTCCAAGATCAACAGGTGGTCGCCAGACTCGCTGGAGCCGTCCAGCAGGGCACGACCAAGAGCGACCATCGTTTCCTGGTTGCAGCGGGCCAGATTGGACTCGACGATTCTCCCGCACGCATCCAAATTCTTCGTGGCTTCCTCGAGGATCAGATCCGTGATCAGCTTGGCCGAGATCGGCGTCAGACATCTGGCGACCACGCGCCGAGCTGCCTCCGCTCTGCAGTAGGGACACGCCTCTTCCTCTTTCGCCTCCTCCAGATCAGCGTCTCCCATCCGCGGTACGGTCTCTGGTCTTGTTGCCGTCTGTCGAACTCCGCGCAGACGGGCAATGAACTTATACACGAGGCTGCAGAGGATCTGCAGCTGAGCGAGTTCGGCTTCGACATGTTCGTAAGAACTGCTGTCTCGAAGTACCTCCTCCACTTCGAGCCTCGTGGCGCTGAGACTCGCCAGGGTCCTCATCGACAGCGTTCTCTCGCTGATGCAGCGGTCGAGCATCGAGCTGAGATGGTTGTTGTTGCTGTTGGTCTTGTTGCTGTTCGAGGTGACGACGAAGGTTCTCGTATAGGCGCGCTTCCGTGTCAGGTCAACGTGCGTCTTGAGAACGGCGTTTGTGACGATCGTGTCCACGTACTGCCCGGCAAAGGCGATCATCATCATGTCGCAGTCCAGTTGACCCATGACCTTGGCCTCCTCCTTCATCAGCCACACGATGTGTTCGACCACGGTCGGCAGAACTTGCTCCTGCACCTCGTGGTCTGCCTTCTTGAGCAGCTCCTCCGTCGGGAACGGCACGGTCCCGTCGTCCGCCAGGTCATACTCGTGCTTGAGCATCTGCTGAAGCTTCGTTCGGACGGCCATGTACAGACTCTGCACCACGTCCGTTGCGAAGTTCTTCAGGTCGCCCTCGGCAGTCGCCTTGGAGGAGTCGCGCGCGTTGTCCATCCCCTCGCGGTTCAACACGTTTTCGAGGCTCGAGCGCGCCACCTTGGCCAGCTTCGCATCCGTCATGGTAGACGAGATATTGTCGGAAGGGATGTAGCTGGTCCCAAACTTGTCCGTCTTTCCTTTAGTCATCATCGTCACCGACGTGTCGCTTGCAGACATGCCTAAATGTCTTCCGGTGAAGTCCTTTCCGTCGTCCTCCGGTCCCAGACCGAGCTCCTGCCGCATCCGTTCCATGATGTTCCCCCGGACCTTCTCGACGTCCTTGACTATCGCGGCCACTCGTTCGTCCAGCATCGCGAGGCTGGTCTTGAGCGCTCCGTCGGTAACCGTCTGGGTGATTCTATCCGTCAGCAAATCGGATCCTGCGCTGCAGTCTGGGAACCTCGAGGCACAGGGATCGTCGAAGTCTGACTTGTATCCCGCGCCGCAGTCGAAGTCCGTGACTCCTGCTGTGGTCATGCGCTGGCTCATCCGACGAACGAAGGATTCGATGTCAAACTCGCAGTCTGCCAAGTCGACGCACTGGTCGGGTGACGTGAGCTGCTTTTTTATCTTGCTGATGATGCTCTCGACCAGCTTCCCGGCAAAGCCTCGCAGTTCCGCCATGACTTTCCCGTTCACTTCTGGCGCAGTTTTGGAACCGTCCGTAGCACTCGAACCGTCCTTCGAGGCTCCGTAGTTGTCGTCTTGCGGCTTCACGTGGTTCCACAGGGCGTTCCAGCTGCGTTCCACCTCGTCCGCTTGGTTCCGGTCGCCCTCTTGAACTGGGCAGTCGCAGGGCAGGATGTTGGCGTTCTTGAGGTTCGCGATGTCCTGGTCCACATTCTCGTCCGTCTGTAGGGACTCGTTGGCCATTCGGGCAATGGCCTTCTGAAGACTAGGGCTGATGACTGGGGTTCGCCCATAGCACGGGTCACTCGCAGCCCTGCTGCCGCCGCCGAAATTATCCGTTGCAACGCCGTCGTTCTGTTTCGGAAACGAGAACTTCTTTGTCGAGGCCACTCCTTGACTTAACGACCTCTCGACGTAGTCCTGTGTCTGCGACGTGTCGTCCAGACCCCAGCTGACGTCATCGTAGGCGCAGCGACTTCGAAAGGTCTTGGCGTCCTCACGTGCATTGGACTTGATACGTGACGACGGTCCAAATCTGCGTGACGAGAAGCGAGTGTCGTTGGCAGCGGGTGCAGACGGAATTTTCCAGTTGTCGGATTGCGGAAGGGAGAATCCAAAAAGGGTTCGGTTCGTGTCGCTGTTCGACGTTTTGGCGAAGTACTTCGAACAGCTGTCGTCGTCGTCCAGCGGGTATTTGAAGGCCACGCTACGCGTAGTCGGAGCCGCTCCCGTGGACATTGACAGGCCCTGGGCAAAGAGCGGACATTCACAGTCAGAGTTGGTATTCTTGAGACAGGAGCTCCGCTGCGGTGGGAAGGACGGCCAGGCAGACGTCGTGCCATTGTCAGGCACGTTCAGGTAGGAGTCGTAACGTCTGCTTGAGGCCTTGATGCTTGTTGCGGGACTCTTGCTTAGTCCGAAACCGCTGTTTGACCTCGATAGAGATCGACACGATCCCACTGGGTTCGCAGTCCTTGGCCTATAATGAAAAGAGGAGCCTGGAGCCGTCGATCTGCCGAGAGACGAAATGCCGGTCGGAGATTTGGATGATGACGAAAAAGAGCCAGCCGGGAAACGAGTCTTAGTGAAGTTGTCACGAATTACCGTAGCATCGTCTCCGTCCGTGACGAAGCTCGACTTGGAATCGTCCATCATGCGGAAGCACGAGGACTGGAATGCCTGGAAGATGTCCCCCTTTGACGAACCGGTCCCTGATCGGTTGTTGTTATTCGACTGCCGGCCAGCCAATACTCTATCTTGGCTCGACAATGTCAGACGTTTTCGCTCCCCCCACGGTCCGCCGAAGCTCATGGAGTTGCTGTTATTCCACTGGGCGTTTGCATCCGAACCGGTCAGCCTTCTTTGTCTTTTCCCACTCGGGCCGTCGGAGCGGGACTCCCGCCATCCACCCGAACTGTCCGAGTCCATTCTGTCTGAGTCCAGGTTCCAGTGGACGTGAGGCGAGGCAGACAAGTCGCGCAGCAGAACCGGGGAATAGCGATCCACGAAGTCGCCGGTCCCCAACCGTATGAGTCTCATGGCTGTGTGGAGGAGAGTCACGCAGCAGGTGATCACGACTGCCGCAATCAAAGCGAAGACGAACGTACCCGCCGTCATATAGTCGTGCTGTTCGTAGGCGGGCGTGTAGAAGAGAAGGACGGCAGCGAACATGAAGCAGGTGATTGTCAGGTAGCAGAGAGTGATGCTGAAGACGGAGCCGAGCTTTGATCCGAGGATGGTCGACAGCCAAGGGGCGATCCAGACGTCTCTCTCTCGAAAGGCGCAAATGATGTTATCCAAAAACTGACTGACGACAGAAACATCAATCGCAAAATATTAATAATATTATTTTAGAAGATAAAAATTTGTCGTGGGGACTATAAATGCAATTAGGACGGCTACGTCTAATTCGGTTCCTGCAGGGAGACAGTACTTTGGAAAGCAACGGCGTTGGGATTCGCCCATTGCCGGCTCAAGGACCTAAAGAAAAGGAAATGAGCGCCTCCCCTACGTCTCGCTTGTAGCATATGGAATACTTGATTTTACTTAACGATACTTGGGGTATCGGCTTGGCACTGTGCATACGATACTGGCAAGCACAGTTTTTATTAAACAACATCGAGTCTGGTTAGTATCTGAATGCTAAACAGGCGTCGTATTCCTAGATTGCTGTGGTCATGTCTGCGCTTCAGCCAGAAAATCTTGGAACGCAGGACCACATACGCTTCTGACGAGTTTCTTTATAGGGGACTAGACAACTGTTACTTTTGCCTTTACCTTTTATCATACCACACTTTATCTTACTTGAATTTACTATTCCTACCTCGCACTACCATAACGTTGCCTGTAAAGAGGCACGGTAGCATAATGGATAGAGCGCTCGGCTTGTAACGCGGAGAGTACGGGTTCGAGCCTCCTCCAAGACGGTTACCTTGTAGAGACCTTGAGCAAGCCCTTTACTCACAATTGCTCGGAGCCATCGATTGACGCTAGGCCATTAGATAGTGGCGCCTAATAAATGGAGAAATAATAATTAATGTACTGGCTTGTTTGGAACTTACTTGAAGGTCTTGTTTCTTGCTTGGATGATCAATTCCTCACCTACTGCTTTCGTGGCGTAGACCCATTTATGTAGCGGCAAGTAAGTGAAGACATTTCGCTTGATGTCCTGGATAGTTATATACCTCAGGTACCTGATCACCCCAACATAACACTGGCTTACGCTTGTATATGTATTGTGATATAATGTCATGTTATATAACCGTAATAAGTATAGAACGCTAGTGAACATTTATAGTCTTCTAATTACCTATCTGAGGCACTTCTCGATAGATTAAATGAAGTTAGCGTTCCTTAAGTGTTGTATTAATATTTTAAAAGTGTTGTATTACTAGTTGTATTATTATTCTAATCGTAATCGTAATCCCGAGATTTATACAGCGCCCAACAAAAGCCGCGCCGCGGGTACCAGCTTATTTAGCTATGGGGGGGGGGGGGGGGGTTGGGGTTGGAGAGGAGAGAGAGAGACAAGAGGAAGAAGGGGTGTTAGGATAGGATCTGTGAGCAAATCCATGATGCTGAAATACGCGGAGTCACAAATTGCGAGCTCTCGCACAAACGGGAAACCTAACTGACGGCAATTATCCAGTTCGGGAGCCGGATAAACAGCCCTATCCAGATATCGGAACCAGATTCGGATATTTCATCCAAATCCAGATGTTAGAACCAGAACTGACTATTACAGCCGGGTCCGAATGTCAGAAACAAATCCAATCAAGCGTGTCAGAAGTAACATTTACATGACTTAAAATGGCAGGTTAGCTAGCTAGTTTGCTAGCTAGCTGGCTGGTTGGTTTGGCTAGTCAGTCAGTAAGTTAGTTAAGAGTCAGTCTTACCACTTTTCGTAAGGATCCATGGCCCAGAGAGTTATAGAGGCTTCAGCAATATTTCCCAGCGGCTCTGAAATTATCAAAGCAGCCCTGTTGCTATGGCTACAACATCAACTGTCTCCAAGTGCGCGTCTAGGATAAAATGATGGTGTCCTGGTTAAGCGTTCGTACATACACATACATACATACATACATACATACATACATACATACATACATACATACATACATAGACTTTCATACAAACATACAACTATACATACATACATTTATACATACATACATGCATACATACATACGTACATACATACATACATGCATACATGCTTACTTAACCAGCAACTGTCACAATAAAGAACAAGAAACCTAAATCACAAAAATAAGTGAACAAAAAAGTCACCGGATCAAATAGCAAATAATTATAATTTCTAAATTAACTAAATCCTGAATCCATCACCGTAATAATGATGAAAATAAAAATAAATCTGATAAGAAACCTATTTATTGAATAATAGGCCAAAACCCGATCAAACTAACTTAATAAACCCAATAATACTAAACATTATAAATATTAAATAATGAAACGAAACTGCTAAATGCCAATAATCAATGCAAAATTAGTAAATTAATAGCACTATGCCCAATAGAAAACCATTAACAGCAAATAAACTAGAAGTAAAGCTGGAGATAATAGAAGACGAATATCTGACCGTCGCAGGTGATAAGGAAGGCATCGGAACCGCCCTGACTGAGAAGCATGTGACCGCGATGGACCATTCCGCCGTTGATGAAGCATTGGTCGGAGGTGGAGTTAAGGCCGTGGATCGAGAAGACGAGAGTTCCATCTGTGCCAGCGTCTGAGGAGTTCGCATGAAACACACGTTCCAGTGATTGCGCTTCATTGGTGGGTGGGTGGATGGATGAATGGATGGATGATGGATGGATGGACGGATGGACGGACGGATGGATGGATAGATGGGTGGATAGATGGATGGGTGGATGGATAGATGGGTGGACGGACGGACGGACGGACGGGTGGATGGATGGTTGGAGTGATAGATGCATAGGTGGGTGGGTGGATGGAAGGAAAGAAGCTATAGATGGATGGATGGATATGTGGACGAACAGATGAATGGATGGACGGATGCTCCATGGATGAATGGGTGGATGGACGGATAGTTGAACGGACAAACAGAAGACGCATAGGCGGCACTTCCTGGGGTGGGGTACCCGAACCTCCACTTTTTGGACTGGAGAGTATCGTGCTCCAAAATTGTCATGCTGTGACTAAACGATCCCTATTAAGTTCTGTACGAGATTGACATTCTTCTGTGACTTTTAATACGATTAGTTGAACAATAATAATTACGCGAAAGTGGGGAAAAGAGAAGAAATTGGTATCCCCACTTTCTAGACTAAAGTTAGACCCTGGAAAGGATGAGGTAGAACTGGATGAAACAGGATGTGTTAGGAACGAATATGTCAAGAATAGGTATGTCAGGAAGGATATGTTAGGATGGGATATATCAGGAATGGATATGTTTGGATATGTCAGGAATGGCTATGTTAGGATGGGATATGTCAGGAAGAGATGGGAAATTCCAGGAAGGAAAATGTTAGGATGTGAATATGCCAGGAATGGATACGTTAGGATGGAATAAGATGACTGACATTCTGGAGTGTATAACACTGGCCAACACATAATTTGTTGCCTCAAATGTTAGAACTGTTTCTGGGTATATTTGACCTGCTGATTCCAGAAAAGGCACCAGTTTTCTCCCAGCAGGTCTAGTTTTCGAGATATAGAACATTATGCCATATACCAGTCCTTGCCTCTGCTCGCCCATAAAACATAAGGCTATAGCTATAATTATGTAGTGCTCAATTTATTATGTGATACACTAAATAAACATAATAATACAAATACTTAAAAGAAAATGGTAGTACCTGAAACTGTACTTATATGATACCAAACAGAACAAGTTTGTTATAAAAATTTCAAGTCATTCGACACCGAAGAAGCTCCTTTTGTACGATTTCCGAGTGTGGCATCTGCCGGAACAATCGCGCATAATATTCCAGCAATAGTCTGCCATCATGTGTGCATCCCATCTTCCTTGATATCGATTTTCCATTGTTTTGATGTCTTGGTGAAATCTTTCACCTTGCTCTTCGCTGAAGTCACCAAGATTCTCTGGAAAGCGATCTAAGTGACTGTGGAGATAATGGAGTTTAATGCTCATGTTGCAGCCAAGCTTGTTGAAATGAAGAAGCATATCCTCTACTAGTTGTGCATAATTGTCTGCCTTCTTGTTGCCAAGAAAATTTTTAGTTACAAGAACAAAGGAAGACCAGGCACAAGATTCGATTTCATTCACTGATGGTATGAAAAGTGGGTCATTCATAAGTTGCCTGATCTGTGGACCATCGAAGATTCCAGCCTTCAATTTTTCCATTGTAATTCCTGGTAACTTGTGTACTATGTATTCGAAGCATGAACCTTCTTTATTCAAAGCCCTGACAAATTGTTTCATCAGGCCTAGCTTTATATGTAGTGGTGGCAGTATGATCCTATCTCGTGCCACCAAAGATTCCTTGATTACATTTTGAGCTCCAACCACCATGTCTTTCCTCGAAGGCCAATCTTTTCTTGTCCAATGTTCATGCTTGGTTCTACTGTCCCAAAGACACAAAAAGCAGGGATACTTTGTGTAGCCACTTTGTTGACCAAGGAGGAAATTTACCATCTTCAAGTCTACACAAATTACCCATTGATGTTCTTTGTATTTTATCTTTTCCAGTACTAAAGAGATGGCATTGTACTCTTCTTTCATCCTGGTGGAGTGACCGATTGGAATAGAACCAAATTTGTTGCCGTTATTTAAAAGCACACATTTCAGACTACGTTTTGAACTGTCGATAAAAAGACGCCACTCATCTGGGCTGTAATCCGACAGACCAATTTTCTTCAATAAGTTGCTGATGTCATTACAGAATACTAGGTTGTTGTCTTCGGTAAAGAATGGCAGCAAATCCTTTTCTCTGTTTCTATAAATTGTAATTTTCGTTCCAGGCTGAAGTGCATTCTTTTCCTTTAGTCTGGACGCAAGCAATTCAGAGGACTCTTTGGAAAGATTTAAGTCCCTGATCAGATCACTCAACTCTTTTTGGTCAAAACGTTCACTGTGTGAAGTTGATTGGAAATCAATGCCTGCCCCCACTTTCTTCACTTTCGTCATCTTGTCCGATATTGGACATGCAAGTCTCATCGTCTGAGAGCTGAGGTAGTTCGCGAAAAGGTGGAACTGGTACAATATCCGAATGCGGAACAGGTCTCCTGGCTGAAGGTATATCAGGGTAAGACAACTTGTGACGATTATTTCGATTGATGCCTATGATATTAACCATACAAAAGTAACAGTCGTCGAAGTGGTTTATCTGTTCCCTCCAAACCATCGGTACACCAAATTTCAGGCAGCTTCTCTTTCCAATTGTCCAGTGGCGCAATTGTTCAATACAAGTTTTGCATACTGTATGAGGAGCCCATTGCTTGTCTTGAGCTCCAAGTTTGACACCAAAATAACCTACATATGCTCTTTTTACAAACTCAGAAATCGGTTTCCTGTTTGCTTTTAGTGTGTATTCCCCACAAATGTAGCAGAATATGTCTGGATGGTTAATGCAGCTCCGTCTGGAAGTAGCCATAACTTTAAGGATGTTCGCATCTGAGGAATTAAATGACTAACCTAAAAAATAGTAAGAACATGTAGTTATTTAATGCTCACATTCACAGATTGTTCTTGCGACCAACTCTTAATATGCCCTAAGACGACTGCGGCTGCTCTAGCTTTCAGGAGGCGGTTTATATAGGCTATAAATGCTGACTTCAGCATGATCTATTTACATAGTTCGAAACCATGAAACGCTGTATAAGCACAAATAAATTCTAAATGAGGCCATGAATTTAGTGCTGAGTAAGCTGTAGGCTACGGAATAGTTATTTCGTTGAATCAGCAATATCTCAGCACGCGGCAAGATATGCTGATTTTACATTATAAGGATGTAGGCATTATATGAATCAGCAAGAATTATAATTAGCCATAAATAAAGCTTATTATGACATTTTAGTTTTGCCAAAGACATCGTTTAAAGAGTGGACTGGGTTTTCTTTACAAAATCGACGATATCTCAGAAACTAGACCTGATGCACTCAATCCAATGACATTTTCTGAATCAGCGCCCAAAATTACTACAAGAACAGGTCTAAAACCGAAGGCAACAAGAAAAAAAATTTTTCTGTTGGCCAGTGTAATAAATAATAAATAATAAATAATAGTTAGACATTTAAAGCCACAGCTTCAAGATCTCTATACCCAAAACAGACGCTGCACAAGTCTAAACAGTAAACAGAGGTTTTGCTGAATACCTTTCTTGGAACCGGTAACTATAGTAACCACGTATGGATTTGTTGATTTGATGCTGGAAGGCGGCCACTTCAAGATATACAAAGGCATCTAGCAACAGACAATAAACGAACGTCACTTTGAAGCACCCCAAATGCAGCTTTCAATAGGTAATCCAGAGGCACATTTGGACAAGTAATCCAAAGTACATATGGACAACAGGAAATACATATTAGAGCCAATGCCTCTTTCAGGTAATACTTTGGACGAGTTACCCAAAGCCATATGGCACAGCACACAACTTATTAATTAATTAATTAATTAATTAATCCCATTGAAAACAAATTCCAGCCGTGGTTTCTTCTCTTAGCCCGTACTTGCCCCTTTGTCTTGCAGCTGGACTCTACGTGTGTGCGAAACCCTGCTGGTGGTGACTTTCCAGTCACCAGAGCTGCTTACAGACGAAATTCTTGTTCCTAATAAACTTTAACATCACTTAGCCTAGCACAGCACAGTCTGCCCGAGCTACGCGTGCCTTTCAATAAGACAATAAGGCTAGAAGTTCATGTAAAAACCGCGACTTATAGACCGGAAAATACGGTACTTAAAATGCAAAATATAAGGTCTATATGCATAAATACATACATAGACCTACATACATACATTCATATATATATACATGTATATATACATGCATATATACATGTATATATACATGTATATATACATGTATATATACATGTATATATATATTAGACCTATATATATATACATGTGTATATATATACATGTATATATATATATATACATACACTGCTAGCTCAAATCACTCTAACACCTACCCAGGCTTGTCAATTACACCCCGCTTCCACCTTCCTTTTTTCTGCTGCCCAAATAATACTTCAATTCTTCACTGACCCTAATTTACAGAGTTCCAGGGTTTAATAACACATACATATATACATGCAAACCTACATACATACCATGTACATACATACTTACATACATGCATACATACATATATATGTATGCATGCATACATACATACACATACATACATATATACATACATACACATAGATGCATACATACATACATGCATACATACATACATACGTACATACACATACATACATACATATACATACATACATACATACATATATACATACATACACACATACATATATACATTCATACATACATAGATACATACATACATGATACATACATACATACACATACATACATGATACGTACATACATACATACATACATAGATACTACATTGCGTAATCAATCAATCGAACCCCACTCAGGGTTATCAATTACAGCCTCTTTCCAACGCCCCTTTTCTGCTGCCCAAAATATTGCACTTTTTCACCGACCCTAATTTCACTTACTCTGCCTCCCCACCATCGCTTGACCAACAGTAGGACGGTCAGTGTGAGGTAGGTGGTCAGAGCAATCGCCAGGGTGATGAGAATCAGGAAGTTGTTGACGTCGAAGGCAATGTCGAACTCGATCTGTCCATCCTTCGATGGCGCTCCATCATCATCATCAAGCGGATTTCTCGCTTCACGCGGATGCCTCCTGAGCAGCGAACCATTTCCACCTCTTCCTCCATCGATCTCTCCAGGAAACAGCGACGCCTTCGTATTCTCAATCAGCCACGCTTCAGAAGAGCACAGTCAGCCCATCAATCGTTATCGCATGACAATGGCTGGCTAGTTAACTGGCTGACTTACTGGCTGGCTGGCTGGCTAATCGACTGTCCGGCTAACTATTTCTTTGGCCGATCTTCTTATTGCCTGCTTGACTTCCTGCTTAACTCACTGAGCAAATGAATGTCTGACTGAATGAATGAATGATTGACTGAATGAATGAATGGCTGACTGACTGCCTGACCTCCTGATTGACTGACTGACCTTCTGACTAACCTAATCTAATCTAAGAACTTGTATAGAGCCACTGTAATAATGCTCAAGCCTCAAGGCATCAGTCGATGGTCGCTGATAAGCAAAATCATTGTCCAAGCCAAATTCCATGGTGAGTCCGGATCGAAAAGCCAGAGGAGTCCAGAAGACGCAGAGACAGCCTACGGAGGAAATGACTCCAGGAAGAGGTGAGTTTTTAGTCTTGATCTGAAGGCCAAAACAGACTTTGCCGAGCGAACATTTGCCGGAAGAGAGTTCCAGAGTCTAGGGCCAGCGACAGAAAAGGAAACCCTGCCGAGAGCTGTTCTTGTCCACGGAATAGCCGGATTTAGACAGCTAGAAGACCTGGTCGAGTAGACCAGTAATCTAACTATGACTAACTGCCTGATCTTCTGACTGCCTGCTTGGCTGACCGACTGCCTGATTGATCTGATAAAATATTCATCAGAAGAACTTACCAGGGCTCATATCATCCGTCATTTTATCATTTCAAACGCATTTTGCTAAGCTGATCTCCCTTCGTTTGTTTTCTTGCATGACGTCATATTTTCTGCAACTTTGCAAACGTCACGCTGTGAATCGTCGTCATGGCAACGCTATCGCGAATGTTACACTAGTTCTAGACACCAGAGACAATACGGTGCGTAAGACAACAGACTCGTTGAAGCTGACAATTCCTTTCGATATAGTCTTTCTTCATACAAGAGTTCTACGTACAACTGACAATAGGGTCTGTTAGATAAAAGACCCCAGAGTAAACGAAGATATGGCACTCGATGCTTCCTAATGCCCAAGGCCCTTACCTTATATGAAATTCCAACCGCACGGTGGCACTGCAATCGACGAAGTAGTTGACCCAATCAACTATGTCGTGCTATTTGACTGAGCCCAATGAACATGGCTGTCATCTAACCCTGACTGAGTTGTGTGCTATATCCAACCTTCCGCTAGGTGACGCGATTGATAATAATAATTAGCAACTTCTAATGCGCCGGTATCTAATGCACAAGGCATCAATCGATGGCGCATCAAAGCCAAGCCGCAATCAGGTCGATATCCAGAAGGCCAGTCCACAGGACAGACAGGCAGCCTACGGTGGATAGCAATTTGAAAAAGGAAAGTTTTAAGTTGAGAACGAAACGACAAAAGCGACTGAGCAGAACGAACAGACACAGGGAGGGAATTCCAAAATTTCCGTCCAGCAGCTAAAAAGCCCGTTTACCCAGAACAGTTCTAGCCTAAGGTATGACTAGAGAAAGACAATCCAATGACCTTGCAGAATAATGGTAAGTCGGGAATAAGGACTGGTTTTAAGTATTGTGTTTGGCCGTAGTTCAATGTCTTCTAAACTGTAAGTCCCAATTTGAAACAGATCCTTTGCTGAACAGGAAGCCAATGCAAAGATTTAAGCACAGGGGTAATATGCTCATATTTTGAAGTATTTGTTAAGGCTCTGAACTCTGGAGTTTCTTCTTATTTGACTGTGACTGAGTTGGTGTACACAGAGTTGCATTGTTGACCGCCATACACACGAGTTGCATAACATGGGGATTGTAATCGTAATCTCGAGATTTCTACAGCGCCCAACGAAAGCTAAGTCGTGGGAACCAGCTTAGTCACAGGCGCTCAGTCAAAACAAAATCGTTAGGTAGGTAGGGTCAGTTTCGGTTCCAGCTCAAGATTCTAGGGTCAGGCAGGCAGACAGTCAGACGGCTATGGTGGATGGTGTTTGAAATTGGAGCAGCAAGATATATTAGGGGAGAGCAGGAATGATTTGAAGAGGCGTTTTCAGTTTTGAGTGAAAAACCTGCGCAGACAGCAAGAGGCGCATGTAGGTGAGTTCGTAGGGTGGGTCATATCTGTTGTAATTGTAGTGGGAGTTTATTCCAGAGGGGCGGAGCAGCTGCTGGTACAAAGCAATACCCAAATTTTAAGAACGGGTTGATGGTAGAGCGGAAAAGGAGCGGGTTTAACAGCGTGGTTGGACTTCAAATAACTGAAGAAGATCCGATGGCTGGACAGTGTGTGCTGTAGGTAAATGATAAGGATTTGTACTCTTGAAGTCTTCACCCAGGAGGTCAGTACACATCAATTGTTGACACATCTGACGTCTGTTGGATGTGGTTGTGTGTCAGGATAAGTGTTAACTGCTAAAAAGCACTTTTCTCTGGCGTGTTCTAAACGCCTTACAGCTGCTGAAAGCTACTACGCATACAGAGTCGCAAGCCCATACATTACACATATAGGAGTTGCCGTCAAACTGATGTGCACTGGTTGATTTACTAAACCAGTTAGCGTTATGGTTACAAAAAAATACAAAATTAGGACATAAGACACTTCTTAGTCATCCAGACAACTCTGCTAGGCATTCGTTCTGCAAAGACGCCGATCGTTTGACTGTGTGGAAAGAATACCAGTTGATAAAAAGTTGATAGAATCCCACACAATGAACAGCATGCAAGATTCGAAGGAAAGCGAAACAAAGGAAGATCAAAACTGCATTAGACAGTATATAACCAACGACATAAGTATTGGAGAGAACATGGGAGGGGCACAGACTTTAAAAATTATAGAAATGTGGAGATCGTTTATTCGCACCATTGCTGCCAAACGGCTGGCATGAGGAACCACTCTACAATTTATCCTGTTTCATTACACTTTAAAAAATTTACACAGGCAAAGAGTTGGAATGTAGCTAACAATCAACAGACTTTAAAACCAGACAACCACATGAGATAGAACTGTGTTAAACTTGTAAAACGACATCTTTCAAACGACGGCAAAGATAATAAACAAACAAAAACCAAATGCCTTTCTCAAGTAAGTAATGCCTACTTCAAAAAACCCTCAAAACAGAGATGCTTAGTATTATGGCCCACCGTCTCATGCCTTAGTGTTATCAATAAAAAATGCTACAAAACGATCATCCAGTAAAACACAGTTATTGCGGTAAAAGCCAGACAATAAAATAATCTTTTGAAAAAGATAAAATCATCTACCCATTGGCGGTGCTAGAGGGTGGTCAGGAGCTTCCAAGGAGACAAAACAATCTTTAGTTTATGGTGGACACAGAAATCCAGGTTATAAAAGAGGGTCACGTAAGCAAGCCTGTACTTAACTTCATCAAAAACTTTGACTACCTATTTAGTCATCTAGACTTCCAAAATTTTGACAATATTTTTTCCTTCACCAGATTTTTTATTATTTTTTATTAGTTTCCCAGATTTCTAATAACGTTTTCATATCACAGGTAGCCATATTCAAATATTAAGAAGTGGTTTAAAAATGGGGTGGAGCGAAGGGCATCATGCAGGCCAGGACTTATTTGGGCCTTGGTCCCCAGTTCATCCCTGTAGAGATGCCACTGTGCCTAGCAAGAGGTTTGGGTGAAGAATGTGTCTGACAACAGATAGTTTACACCAAAGAACATCTGAGCCACACCCGTGTCTGTTGTTTCCAGACATTACTTTCAAAGTCACAGCATTTCTGAGATAAACTGCAACAATAAATACAGCAAAAAACTAAGTCCGTACACATAACGACAAAAATTAAAATTACCAATAAACAGAATATATAAGATTCAAACTCATAAAATTCAAATGCTGTGTACTTTGCCTAAGATATCAACTATTGATGAATATTACTTTAATTTTCACCATAATAATAAAGGAAAATCATTATGGTATAGTATCATCCTCCCACAGTACATACATTGTTTTATTTAATACAGCATAAACTCATTATTGGGCCATCTTTGGAAGCCATATCAAGAACCATCTTGAAAAAAGGTTTGTTATAACAAGTGCCATTTTCTAAGGCTAAACTAAATTTTGGATCTATGACCAAACTGTGTTATAGTTGTGTTACAGTGGAGCATTTTACACAGAGCTTCTCGCATACTGTTCACGGTTGTTTATGTTTTCCGTCTTCCTTTGAAAGAAATATTATTATTTTCACTGTTATTTATGACATTTTAGCAAACTGATTCAAAACAGAAACTAGACAGGTATACAACATGTTCAGAAAACGAAATATTCATTCTGCAGTTTTCAAAGATGTTGCATCTTCGGCATAAGTCATCCTCAATCCTCAATTCCACTTGTATCTGTCCACCATGCGCTTAAACGCATCCTTGGCCTCGGTCTCCGTGTAAACTTTGTCGTTGTTAACATCGAGACGTGTGTTCGTATCGCTCATTATCTCCGACCGAATCTGTACGAGAATACTCTGAAAGCAGTTGAGAAAAATAATCGCTTAACACTGACAAAAAAATCATACTTGTTTACATGTCATCTGAGAAATTTCTATTTTTAGAACCTCATTAGAAGCTTCATCCTTTACTTGAGATAAGCAAACGTGACCACAGCAAAAGGTTGGAAACTGTTTTCACCTCAGATTTTCATTGGTATTCATTTATTGACTAATAAAAGATGGAGGACTTTGTGGGTGCTAGGCAGTGTGGTATAACACTTAAAGACATCCATCCAGATATTAATTAAACTCAATTTGTCTTTAATTTGTTATGGGACCTGCCTACATCATGTAAACAAAACCAAGTGGACATCTGCTAAGTTTTGTTTAAAGGACCCAAAAAGAAGGTTGTCTTTGTCTTATGCTCACACAGAAGGTAAGGTAAGGCAATTCTGTCATTTTATTATTCAATAAAATTAGCCACATATTTAGTGATGTTAATTTGAACTCTATAAATATTCTTATAATAATAATAATCCACTTTATTATAATTTACCATAGGTAGAAATGATTGCTCAGCATTTTATTAGGATTACTATTATTTTTTCCTATGAATAATAATAGTAGTAATCAGTCAGTCAGTCAGTCAGTCACGTCAGTCAGTCAATCAATCAATTTTTTATTGACACCAATAATAACAATCAAACTTAATGATAGGAGTACACATATCCTCAGATGCAGTAAGCAAAAGGCAGCTCCAAAGGGATACATAGTGTTAATAGTACTGAAACCATAATGACTCCAAAGCATACCTCGATATCATTGCTTGGCGACCAACCAGATCGAGTAAGCATCTGCATGCAGATACTGCCTCCAACTGTCACATGACCCGTTAGGAACTTGAAGCGCGGACGCACGATACGAACGAATGGAGGCGTCATTGGGTAGTCGTTCTGGAATGTCATCTCCATCAACACGGCTGGCTAAGAGATTCACAGACATCACACAAAACGTGGGTAAAGTATTTACGTTTGTGTTGGTAAGTACGCACTCATGTACATACATATGTCCATTGTTGTAGTCGCATGCGTTAAAAGGAATGCCACCCGTGTCTGGTGGCGCCACGTGCAACTCACTGTAGTTAAAGGGAGTGTTAGAAGTTGTGTTTGATTCATGACCACTACTTGTAATATTTAGGAGACAGTCAGAGAGCAAAGTAAGTTTAAGCCTACTCTAATAGTTTGAAGAGTAAATGTTGAAAATAAACGAAATTATTGAAAAACAATATAACTGGAGCTGAACGTGAAACTGCTCCAACATGTATATATCTGGACAATTGAAAGGCATCTCTTAGAACTTGCAAAGGCAAGCAAGATTCACATATATCACAAAGAACATGGACAAAGAAAGGTGGACGTGTTTATAAGCATGTGCATAATCTAATCTAATAATCTAATATAAAGATTCTATAGCAGCGTTATCATAATGCCCAAGGCATCAGTCAATGGTCATTTCAAGTGAAAATCGCAATCAAATTCATATGTTGGAGAAGCCAGATAGCGTTCCGATAGGTCAGAGAAACCAGAAGCCAGGCTATGGTAGGTGAGCAAGTTGAAAGAGATGTATCTTTAGCTTAGACCTGAATGACATCAAATAAACAACAGAACAATCTGAACTGAGCAGTGAATTCCAAAGCTTTGAACCAGCTACTGAGAAGGCCAAAAAGCTGTTTTGTTATCGTGAAATCTATTAGTTTTGACCATGTGCAATTATAAGGAAATTACAGTATCACTTTTGGCTCAGTTGTCAGCAAAGCCATGCTTAAATCATGGATTGTATATGTAACTAAACATTTTAATAGCATTTTTTTAAATCTCTCATAGGCTTTGGTGGTAATGGTGAAAACTGAAGATCTCGCTAACAAGGAGTCCATAAAATGTGACAATATGAACTTGTTCAGATGTTTGTAAATTATCAGTTTGCTGCCTCTTGTTGCTAATTATTTATTGAGTTTATATTAAAGATCTGACCTCTCTCTTGAATTTCTTGGCATATGCATCCAGATCTCTTGCCAGCTGGCTAGAAGGCTCAAAATCTGTCAACTTTACATCCTTCAGGTAAAACAAAAAAGTCAATTAAACAACACCCTTGAGGTAAAAATAGTTTAACTGGTAAATCATTCAAAATTAACTAGTGTATTACAGCAAAACCTAGTTCTACAATATACCGTTGTAGCACTGCCCAGAATTTTATATTATTTTTTCTTATTTATATATTACTAATATCCAATGCACAAGGCATCATCACCTTCATCAGCATCAGCATCACTTGATGGCTTGAAGTATAAGTGTGGACTTGTTAAAGGTCCTAACCAGATACCAACACTACCCCATATGCAGCCATATGTAGACACTGCTACAAAAACTACCCCATATGTACATATTACTGTTAAAAACTCATCACTGTGTAGATGATATCATTAAAAATATGCAAATAATACCAGAACAAAAAACTTATAGACAGAAATTATCACTAAAAAACTAACAATATAAAGAAATATAACCACTAAAGCTAACCCATATGTAAAGATTATCATCTCGTGGTGAACCAAGGAAGCCAAATTTTCCTTCAGATGCTTGAAAAGCTTTCATATCTGAAAAATAAAGCCAAACCCTGCACAAATTGGAGGGGCTACAGTCGCCAGGTCTGTTCCAAAACAGACAGGTTCATTTCTACCATCAGTTCATATAGTAGCTTCATTGTGTAATCTGACAGTGGCACAACAGAAGTTTTTAAATCAGTTTGGTGTATATCAGACATGATGGATACTTCTTCGGGCTTTTCAGCTCGTGTCTGGAGATCAAATGCTTGTATGACATGTGAAACTGGTAAAACAATTATTATTTCTGCATTTATTAAGTAACTACCAAAGCATCAATCTATGGCGCTGAGCATTTGTGCACACGGGACTTGCTGAAGGTCCTACACGTTAACCGTCTCAGGAAGGCTCATACACACTCCACATTACAAAGCAAGCACTCAAAACAACAAGTTATCAATCGATAAGTAAAACTGGTGTGAGCCAAAAAAAACTAGTGTTAGCCAGGTTATTTGATTTATAAAAAAACAAAAACAGCCCAAGAAAATTAACTCAGAAAGAAACACCAAACCAACACAACACTTGATAGGTGCTACATAAAATGTTTTAACCCCTTGTCTTGGGAAGCTGTGTTAACTTATGAAACGGTATCCACCCTGCAGCTGGGGCAGCCAAGTTGACTTGTCAGGGAAAGCATCGATTTTTGCAGCCCTGGGATGCTGTATAAACTTGCTGCAGAATACTAAAAAGGTATTCTGTAGTGCTAAAATTATTCTAGGTGAGCTTTCTACAGTTCGGACAAGGGTTATCCATATGTCAAAGCTCTTTTATTTACAGCATTATATACTGGGAAATTACCAGTCTTTGAGAAAATCATGCGATGGCATGAAGGGGTCATAAATGAACAGCAGCACAGGTTTTGAGGAAATTTTAGCAGAAAATAATTCATCAGTGTCTCTAGATTCCTAAATCAATGACCTAGATTTTGAACTTATCATTTGGACAGCAATTGCACCACAAACAGTAACACCAATAACAATGATACAGACTCCAAAAACGAAACTGAAACTGCTGGTGCAGTCGGGACTCCTCAAGAGGTACTACGCTAGGCAGAATTTGTGTGATGACCTTGGGTAAGTTGTTCTTCAATAAAATGGTTCCGTCTGTCACCAAGCAGAATAATTACTGGCATCAGCTATGGGTCAAAGGTCCTTTTGCAGCCCCAGCAGCATTGGGAAAAAGTGGTATTAGCAGCTAATATCAGGTCAGGTTAATCGTCAGAAGGTGGCAGTAGCGCTCTCACTTCAGTGTAAACCTTTACGTCTAGCACCACTGTGAAGCGGGTGCTGGTCATTACAAGATGTATGCATTGCTATGTGGAAAAAAGGGATGACTTAACTTACTTTGACTTTGCTATATAACTACTCTGTAACATCTGTAACAAAATGGAACCTTAACCCAAAACAAATTCAGCAGATCACCTGAAAACAAGCGCTTGGTAGCCATATTAGTTCCAGTGCTCGCATATCTACTGTACTCCTCCTCGTCCTGAACAGCAGCAGCTAAATTTGAGCTGCAAAATCAATCAGTCAATTAATTAATGAGTCAAACATTCAACCAACCAGACAATCAATCAATCATCTGGCCTCCAATTAATCAATCAATGAGGGAGCTAGCTCCTGACTGTCCCTCGTATGCGCACTGCTACAGCGCAGTCTAGAAGCTTTGCCTATGCTGAACCTAATAGCTGGAATCGCCTTTCCCGAGAGCTCCAGCTTGTATTCCTCAGTTTGTCTCTTCCACAGTTTCGCAAGGGCCTGGTCTATTATTTGACAGTGGTCTCACTGGTTCGGGTCGGGAGCGCCTCTGATGAGTCTATTCTTGAAGTGGTGCTTTATAAATGTCAGATTACAATTACAATTACAAAAAGTGGTGCATGAGTGAGCCAATGATTTAGTTCAGTCACTCGTTTCTTCAGACAACTGCTATGCACTGCTTTCACACGAGGCAAATCTGTCAAAACTGAAAAGAGTCCTGAACGTTTTGGCCAAAACATCACAAAGAAGGCATTCCAGTATACTTCATTAGCAAACAAAAAGAAATGGTTCGTACCTGACTTTTTCAGACAGTGCTGAATATTCGCCATCAGACTCTTCATTGTAATCATAATCATTGCTAAAGTCATCATCATCATCATCTTCCTCTAGCTCTTCATCAGCATCAGCATCCTTCCCTAGTTTGTGATGTGACTGCTGCAAATAAAAATCTCTCCAAACTGGTTTTACTTCACCCTTGGTGATTAACATTTTAGGGCATACTAAATAAAATAATAAAAAATCATCATGGAAATAATCACTCATAGTAACTCATCAAAACAGTGTTGAACTTTCCAGTTCAGTGAGCACTGCTTGCCTACAGAAGAACTTGCTGTTCATCACGAACTCTAACATCATTTTTGCCAATGAGGAACACCTTTGAGAAACATCAATAATGTGCAGTAAAAATTTTCAGCTGACTAATCAGCTTCCTCTGGCCAGCTGTTTGTCCAACTTACCAAAAAAGACTTGTGCCTTTTCGCATACTTGTCCTTGTCTATATTATTAGTTTTTCAGTGATAATTTCTGTCAATAAGTTTTTTGTTCTGGTAATATTTGCATATTTTATCTTGTTTATAGAATTCACTGTGCAGGACCCTTCTCTTTTTTCTTGTCTCCTTTTGAAAACAACTGAAACTTACTTTTCCAGCAACCTATGCCTTTGAGGTAAATAAATAAATCAGCACAATATATGTATTTTGTTAATAATAATAATAATGGTCGCTTCTAAGCAAAACTTCATACCAAAATTAGAATCCATTAAACAGGAACCACGCAGTTGAGATCTCAGACTAGATGACAGGCTACAGTGGCAAGACGAGACCTCTGTCCTCAAAAACTGCATTCTTGTAGTCAAAGAAAGGAAGCAGAAGTGAAACCATCAAAGGAAATCAGAAGCAGAGCATCATCAGCACAGTTCAGCAACTTAATCTAAGATACGACTTGGTCCTGGAAACCTAGGTTAAACCTACCGGTAATCCAGATGATGGTTCAGAAGTTGCAACACAGTTGAGCAACTCCTCAATCGACAGATTGTTTTGAATCATACACAGTTTCTTTGCCTCTTTAAGAAAATCATCACAATCACCTTCTGTCGCAATCCCCTAAAACGGTGAAACATTCAAAAGCTTGATGTATTTGTGTTATAAAAACTTTTGAAATTTATCATTATAGCACCCCAAATTAAAAATCAAGATATCCATTTACTGAATAAGTGTACCAGTAAAAACAGAAGAAACAATCTCACAGGAAAAATTATCATTTAAAATGCAACATTTTCCACAAAGAAATCACTATTTCAAACGTCACTGAACTGAAACATAACTTACACCAAAAGTTTTAGTCTTGTCAATGCGTTTATTTATTCATGTTTTTCTGTTTAATTAACTTTTCTGGTTAATTTGTCTTTTTCTTTCACGCTATTCGGTTCTGCAAGGAGACAACTACAAAGGTGATTAAATGAATTCGGGACACTAAAATGAAAACTGCTAATTCCTGTGCATTTTGATGACCCTTATTTTTTATATTTTCAGGGTTTTATCGTGACCTTTTTGATTATTTATTCAATGAATATGTCATAGGAAACGTTTCGAGGAATTGAACTTGAAACCCCTAAATATTGCCTTACTTTTAATTGAAAACACGCCAGGAAGTAATTAAAATCAGCTGAAAATTCCAGTTGCATATCAAAAACAAAATCTTACCATATTGCCGCTGCTTGACGTGGGAAAATTAATACAGAACTGCTGACAACTGCTGTTCGACTTGGTCATTTCAAAATAGAAGCGTTTTTCGCTATCGTCCGACAAGATAAGTCTAAATGTCGGGTTTTTTCGAAGCCATTCGTTAACGGCTTTCTCTGCCTCTTCGAAACTCATCGCCACCAACCAACTCAAATGCGCTTTCTGTTTACTTTAGTTTTAACGCAGAACGTTCAGTACATGGGTCAGAATGACGCACTCGACAAAACTTGTACAAAAACTTCTAAATATAAAGATGAATTTTTTGTCTCTTAGGAAATGAAAACCACGGAAAGACCAAAAACATCAAACGGGCGAAAAGACCGTTACAAATTCACCGAAGGTAGCCAAAGTTATGACGTCATAAACAACAGCGAAACAATTGAAATTAATAATTCTGGTCAGATTTAAACTTTTTACTTTTGATAATGTATTATTCATTAACTTAAGTTTGAACCCAATATTATCATTACTGTAATTCACTTTTGATTACTGTAAGTCGCTTTTTACTGGTGTCACAAAGTCCTCTCTCGAATCAATAACTATTTAGCTTCTAACTCACTCATTAACCCACACCAGTCTGGTTTTACTAAACGCCACTCAACCGAAACTCTGCTGACATCTCTCTACAACAAGCTTGTTTCTGCCATTTCTCATCAACAGGTTTCTTGCCTCTGTCTCCTCGATATCTCTGCAGCGTTCGACACCATAGATCACAATATCTTACTCCACCGACTTTCAACCTGGTTTGGTTTTGCTGACACTGCTCTCCTATGGATACAGTCTTATCTCTCCTCCCGCTCTTTCTCTGTTAAAACTTCGGAAGCCTCTTCTAAGTCATGCCCTCTCACTTGCGGAGTTCCACAAGGCTCCGTTCTTGGACCTCTTCTGTTTATCCTCTACACTACCCCACTCAGTTCACTCATTAAAGCATCCTCCGTTGACCATCACCTCTATGCTGATGACACCCAACTATTCATCTCTTTCTCTCCAAATTGTTTCAATGAATCTACAGATCATCTTCTTTGTGTGGTTAAACAAATCTCCTCTTGGATGACATCTAATCTCTTATGCCTGAACCCATCTAAAACTGAATTCATACTTTTCGGCCTACGTGACCAGCTCAAGAAAATTCCTGACCCCTCTATCTCCCTCAGCCTGGACTCTGCCTCCACCCACACCTTTAATACTAACTCTTCTGTCCGTAATTTAGGTGTTATTTTCGACCAGAACCTTACTTTTTCTGATCATATCACCCATCTTTCCCGCTCTTGCTTTATGCATATCCGCGACCTTCGCAGAATCCGTCCTATGCTTGACTTCAAAACCGCATCTATCATTGCCACATCCATAGTCCATGCAAAACTTGACTACTGCAATTCACTTTTCCTCAATATTGACACAACCCAGATAAATCGCCTACAAGCTATCCAGAATGCTCTCGCACGTGCTGTCACCAAAACCCCCAAACACCATCACATCACCCCTGTTCTCAAATCACTGCACTGGCTTAAAATACCAGAACGAATAGAGTACAAAGTCTTATCCCTCACCTACAACACACTTCAATCCTCCCAACCCTCCTATCTTCGTCAATTATTTACTATCCAACCACTCCGTTCAACCCGCTCCTCATCTGTCCTAACACTTCTTCGCCCTCCCGTCACCTCATCCTTAAAATTTGGAAATCGCTCGATAGCCATAGCTGCCCCACCCCTTTGGAATAAACTCCCCCCAGAATTGCGACAGTTGTCTGGTCAATCATACGAACTCACCAACATTTCACCTCTTTCAGTTTCTGCGCAGGTCTTTCACTCAAGACTGAAAACACTTCTTTTCCAGAAATCTTATCCTGATTCTTCCTCTTCCTCTTATCTCTCTTCTCGCTTCAATTTCAAACATCATCCACCGTAGCCGTCCGACTGTCTGAGTGCCTGACTCCTGGATCTTGACCCTTTTGCCTATCGATTTTGTTTTGACTGAGCGCCTGTGAATAAGCTGGTTCCCGCAACTTAGCTTTCGTTGAGCGCTGTAGAAATCTCGAGATTACGATTACGATTACGAAACATGCAGAAACTCCATTGGTGTCAGAACTCTTTGGCTAGAGCTACTTTTCAACTAACAACATCAAAAAATAAACATTGTAACCTCTGTACTTAAAACTCCGGACTGGCTTCCTGTTCAACAAAGGATTTGTTGCAAATTGGGGCTTATAGTTTATATTTAACGCTAGCCAACCACAATACTTAAAATCAGTCCTCATTTCCAAGACATCGTTATTCATCCAGGCCATCTGATTGTCTTTCTGTGGTGATACCTAAGGCTGGAACTGTTCTTGGTGAACGGTCTTTATGGGTTGTTGGACTTTGATTTTGGAACTCTCTTCTTATATTAAGTGTTATGGCGTGGCGCCCATTTAAACGGGTAACGGTGGTGAAGGATCTCTTCTGAATTCTGATCACTTCATTGAAATATGACCAGGGTCGAGGTCATACGGTCGCTATAGGAAAAAAAACGTACTTTTACAACTTAAGACTTTCCAAATGCTTATGTTTCCGGGACATGTTATATTTTGATTATCATATTAGGCCCTTTTCGATGAATTGACTGAAAAACCGAGTAGGCCTGCATTTATATAGAATCCAGCGCCATCTTCGCGAGCATCAGTCGGCCAATTGTAATTGTGGGGCCCAATTGGTAACTCCGCATTTCTTCAGCGTTGAAATAGCTATGTTGTTAGAACCAGCTTATGGCCTATGTACATGCGCTTCATCATTAAACAGAATGAAGTGAAGCATGTAGGTCACGTGTAGTTACGAGTCAGCCCCAAAGGTCAGGCAGGCAACCGACTGTCGTGGAATGTGTTTGAAAACAAGGAAAGTCGGAAGAGTCGGAATATGGTTTTTCGAGAAGTAGTATATTCAGTTTTAAATGAATGGCCTAAGCAGTAGCAGCTGCAACAGAGGCAGATTTGGTCAGATGAACTAACAATGAACATACTCCTATATGGGCTATTTAGGCCTATAAGCCTATATATAGGAATATAGTATTAACCCTGTGTGTTCACGCAGAGAGAAATAAAAGTCTATGTATTAAATCTGTGCTCATACCGAGAGAAATAAAAGTCTATGTATTAAATCTGTGTTCACACGGAAAGAAATAAAAGTCTATGTATTAAATCTGTGTTCACACGGAAAGAAATAAAAGTCTATGTATTAAATCTGTGCTCATACCGAGAGAAGTAAAAGTCTATGTATTAAATCTGTGTTCACACGGAAAGAAATAAAAGTCTATGTATTAAATCTGTGCTCATACCGAGAGAAATAAAAGTCTATGTATTAAATCTGTGTTCACAGGGAAAGAAATAAAAGTCAGTGTATTAAATCTGTAATCTCACTGATAAAAAAAGTCTCGGCGACAGTCAAGTATTTCAAACACGATTGCAGAATCGTTCTTTCGTCTTGGAAGATTTGACTAATTAATTTATTCTAAGTCGACCATGCCATAAATTGTTTCAATATTATAAAGTTTCTCCTCTTCAAAGAACGTCTTCCTTTGGTTAATTAATGAAATAAACTAAATAATTAAGTAAATGTTGATAGTGGCAGTGATGATAATACAGATGATGATAATGATGATGATGCAGATGAAGGTGATGATAATGATGATGATTATTAAGTCGATAAAATAAAGAAATAAGTTAATTAATTAATTAATTAATTAATAAAACAACAATAATACGTCGTCTACGCACATCTCATTTAACAATTCACGAAACTTTGAAAAATTAGTGAATAAGTTTTCTAGCATCGTCAGCGCACCTTGCCCTTCAAGTGGCCAGAACATCCGTGAACTCAGAGGGAGTACTGAGGTCATGACCCTGCCTATTCGATAAGGTAAGCCGGCCAGTAGACGAGACAGAAGATACAAAAGGTGAAGGGGAACAAGATGCGTGAAGCTCTTTCCAGGGTCATTGCTGGGTCCTCTTTATAGTCGAAGAGAGCCCAAAAGCCTCCACGGCGACCGCAGAAGCTCCTCTTGCCCTCTGATCCAGCCACGTCTTTGCTTCCGACTCCCTTGTGGGCAGCCTCTTCCGCCTGGAATGGTGCAAGACAAAAAACAATGCAGATTGTGTATTGCTGTTTGTTCTCGCTTCTGGATAACCAAGCTAGTCCCAAGACTGATCGTAGAGAAAAGTCAGAAGTCGGCAGTTAGGAAAGAGAAGACATGAGGTAACAAAATATAACATCACATATCATATATCATAACATAGCATCACATATAATATATCATAACATATCATAACATGGGTTTTAATTACCAGCTCAGATGGCATTTGTGCCACTGAATATTACTTGGAATACTCAACAGCTAATCCTACTTGGAATGCTCGAGCCAATCCTACCTAGCTCCTCTTAAGAAATCCATGACATATGACAATCACAAAAGGCATCACTAACTCGGACGTCTCCGGATCGACAAGGTCCGCAAAACGATTAAAGCTAATGCCAAGCCAGTGCAATGGATACATATGGGCTTTTAGCCCATAGGCATAGATGCTGATGATGATGAAGAAGAAGAAGAAGATGATGATGATGATGATGGTGATGAGGACGATGGCGATTATATTTGTCATTAGAGTTAAACTGTAATACATATCATTACGTTTCTAAGAAATTATTAAGAGGCGCTACATAAATGCTAGTTTGACATTTTACTTGTACCTTAAGGGTTTAATTATGTGAAATTTAATAATTATAATCGTTAATTGTGAAACGTTTAATAGCAGATCTGTGTTTTGCCTACTGACAACCTTAGCTGCGTGTAGTTTTGATGGTTTTCAGACTTTGAATAGATCTACCTAAATTACAGAATATTTATGAAATGCAATTAAATAAAATTTTACTTTTTTGTTGGATTTAATAATATTACCAAACCTGCTTTTATGCTTGAGCAACTACTGCAACAATTTCATTGCTAATGTTTTCATTAGGCTGTTGGTATTGAACTGCGGTTGCACTGAAGTCACTGTACTCATTACCAACAGGTTAGGAAATATTCCAGATTATCTGATCAACATCGATAAACGCAAAAGGCAGGATACAGAAGGAACCACTTGTGTTCCGCTATACAGAGGGATCCAATTATAGCTTAAAGGTGTCCATGTGTAAATGTAATCTCCGTAATTTTTCGGCGCCACACAAAAGGGAGGTCAGCCATTACACCGGCGATTTATCAATTCCAGTCCTCAAGAGTCAGAATTTTTGGGTCAGTTTTGGTGCCAGGTCAGGATTCGGGGATCAGGCTGATGCAGTAGCATATGATGCTGAGGTTGAAAGCGCTTACGGTGGCAACAGTGATCGTTGGGTGATGCAGGATCGATCACAGGAAAGGATAGTTTGATTCCAACCTCTCTTCTCAGTAGGAGTAGATTCCCAGGGGATGGGCATTTTACACTCCAGTTAGAGAAACTCCACCTTTACGGTTGCACGGATGGGTAATACCATTTTCCTCACATGTTCTGAAATGAACATTTTTAGTACCAGACACTCACTCTGTTTTACCACCTAAATTCATTGTGTATTTTATTGTTTTCACTACTCCTACCTCCCTTATTTATTGGGTTATGTTCCCAGAGGGTGGCAATCTAACACTCCAGTCAGAGTACCTCCATCTTTACAATTACTTCAGTTTTCAGTCTGGAGTTGGTAAGTAAGTAGTATAAGTATGTACAGCCATTTAATATAGCGCCTTCTAAATACCAAGCGCTAAATCAATGTTCAATTTCATTGGTTGAAATAATACAAAACTTTTTGTATACCAGGCTCTGCTTCCTCCTGCGAGCCAAGGTGTTAACGGCCGAATATTCAATGAACGCTCCGAAGACGAAAACGAGGCAGGTGGCCATCCATATATCAATGGCTTTGGTGATGGAACCAGAAGGCATGCTCCTCATCAGTCCCGAGCTCTGCGTGGTGATCGTCAAGATGGTCAGGATGCTGAGGGAGGTTCTGGCCGGAGCCGATTCTGGATCGATCCAGAAAGACAGCCATGACAGCAGGACGACAAGGAAGCTAGGGACATAGGTATTCAGTATGTAGGCTTGAAGTCGCCGGCTCAGGTGGAAGTAGGCTCTCAGACATGGAAAGGTGGTTCCTAAGTTAATTAACAAAACAATCAACGTTGTTTTTTTATATTCTTACAAAGCACTTTCCTAATTCTAGATACACGCTCTTATTCAGTAATCTCAAGTTTATTCTTTGTAGCGATTGACGCATTTGCGCTAAATATTTACAGTATAAATATACTGTGTATACTGTGTATATGCTGTATGTATATATATATATATATATATATATATATATATATATATATATATATATATATATATATATATATATATATATATATATATATATATATATATATATATATATATATATATATATATATATATATATATATATATATATATATATATATATATATATATATATATATATATATATATATATAAGTGAAAAGAGCAAAGGAAGACAAGACAAAGAGAAAAAAGAAAACAAGAACGAATGAAAGAAATGTAAAAAAATAAACAATAAGGACAGGAAGAAAAAAGAAACAAAACAACGAAAGAAATATAAAATCGGGAGAAAGAAAGAATGAAGGAAAGAAAGAAGAAGAAAATTTGTACCAGGATTTCAGTTAGAGGAAACGGCAAAATGACAGGCAAATGTCTGTCTGTCTGTCTGGTAGACAGACAGACAGACAAACACACAGAAAGGTACACAGTACTGGTACTACTAATCAACTCCGCCACTGCCTTGTTTGTGGGTAGTGCCAGTCCCAAGCCTGGATAAAGGAGGAGGGCGACGGCAACGGCCTTTGATGCCATAAGCTGTCGTTAAACTGAGGAACTACAGTCTAGAAAATAACCGTCAAAACTATAAAGTTTTATAAAATCCGCGCCTCAGATTCAGGTTTACTGACATTGCGCGTGTTACAAGTGCTTTAAATAAATAAATAAATAAATAAATAAATAAAGTAAAGAACCAAATACACTGGGATATTTTGCCTGGCATTCGATGCGCGCAGTCGACGCTAGAGATATCCGTTATCGTATATTCTGGAAGACTGATATAATAGTTCATCTCCACCGAAGGAGCATCCAGTCTCCACTTAAAGATCAGGTCATCCGTCGTGTAGGCATCTATCAAAACCAGGGTAACAATTGGTAAGGTACTCGTAACAGTAAGTGTATATTTATGTGGCGCATCTTAAAGAAAGGCTGGCTAAGTACAGACAGAGATAGGACATGACTCATGTCGCAGGTAGCATGGCATCCTGTTTCAGAAAAATAGCCAATCACGGTGAGGCTACCATGTTGCATCGTGGAAGTATATGTGGCGGAGGAACAGCAAGATCACCCTTCGTTCCAGGGGGAAGAGATCTGGTAATCGCTCAACAAGTATAAATTGCTAATTATCAAAAGGCTCGGATAAGGTAGAATTAATAATCACACTGGTGAATAGTATCCACAGAAAATGATTCGCACACATGGAAATAACTGGAATCTAAACCGAAAGTAAATATAATAAAAGCAAATTTATTTAACGATTGAGAAAACTAGATAACGAAATAGAAACACTTTTTAAAGCAGAGCTTTAGGCCAAGTCGAAACTACTGCTCAAAACTAAATTGAAACCGCCCCTTACTCGAAGCTTCAAGGAGCAACTGTATACGTTGCACTGACGTTTCGCAATCTCTTTAAATTGAAACTGAAAGTAAAATGCAAATGGAAACCGAAAACAAAGCGCAAATGAAAACCGAAGGTGAAACTGAAAGTACGACTGAAACTTCAAACTCACAGCTGCCGAATTCAATCTTGCACGTCTGATTGTCCATTGGAAAGCGCTCGAGCTCCATATCACATGATAGCGTGACGGTAAGGCGCTGGCTGTAAAGGACGGTGCCATCTGGCGAGAGACGGATCAGTCGATTAGGAACCGTTATCGTGTGGAACGTTCCAGACTTGAGGTTCCGTATGAATAGATCAGGGGTCCAGATCCTGTCGAACTGGTTGTAATTCATGGTAATGCTGTAATCGACAAGCGTCAGGTTATTGTTATCAGCAACAGCTGTTGTTCCTATTCTTACCCTACTGGCCTACTTAGCTACATCGGTAAGTGCGTGCTCCAAGGAGCCTCTGTGCGTGAGGATCCCAGATTCGCGTCCCGGTCGTGGCTTATTTCAGAGATTTAAATCTCGGACTAGTACGGTCAGTGCGCGGGGACCCTAATTGGCGTGGCGCCCATTCAAACGGGCATCGGTGGTGAAAGATCTCACCCGATAAATTCATTGCAAAATGAGCAGGGTCGAGGCCATACGGTCGCTACATAAAACCTATACATTTACATTTATTTATCCTGCAGATACAATTTCAAACACCACCCACCCCGTCTCACTGCTGACTGCCTGACTGCTGGATCTCGACCTGGAACCGAACCCTTCTTGCCTATCGATTTTGTTTGCCTGAGCGCCTGTGAATAGTTCCCGCGACTTAGCTTTCGTTGGGCGCTGTAGAAATCTTGAGTTTACGATCACGATTAAGTTGTTGTTTTTGCTGTTCGTTTTCTGCTTGGTTGCTGGGTAGTTGTGATTAATTACTTATCAATTGGGCAGACGCAGTACTAATGGTTGAACAGGCTCATAATCCAGGTTGCTGACCAACAACTTGGATTGTGAGTGGCTATGCTAACTCTAATCCCAATCCTAACCCCAACACTAACCCAAACTTCAATCCTGGTCATATCACCACAAGCGTAAACTACTATAACTATGGCAATAGGACTATGTTACCTCTAACCCCAATTATTTAGGGTGTAGGCTTGCCAGGAATTGAGTCACACCAACATTTTCATCAATAAACTCCATAAATGAAGTGGATGTTACACTTATTGAACAGCTTGCGTCATCCCACGAACTTATTTACTTCTAGATAGGGAGGGAAGGGAATATGAAGGGCGGGAAGGAGACCTGTCCCTCCTCTAATATTTGAGAAATTTATGCCAGTAAGTGTGGTCCAAGTCATTTCTGCAAGATGTTCATAGTAGCTCGTCAGTATAGATTCCCACATGCTCAGTTGTTGATATCCTCCACAATATCTTGCTGTGAATAACACCAAACACGTGTAGACTGAATTTCTATTCGAAGAAGCATCGTTGAAGACAAGGTTTACACAGTTCTAAACCTGGCAGTATCTATCACCCTATGCTTGCTCTACAACTGTTATTACACAGAAAACTTGAAAACGCCTAAAGAAACAAACATCACCTGCGATTGAAATCCGTATCTGTGTACGACAGTCGCTCATCTTTCCAAAGCTGACGCAGATATAAAGTCATTGAAAATTCCTAAAACGCACAGAAGTATAAATAATTATTAGAATAAGTATAATAAAATACGAAGAAAACACTACAGATATATACCAATAAAACAACTAGAATAAAATAAGTAGAAACTTAAAAGACTAATAGGCCTAATATAATTTTCTGCCCAAAAACTGGGATTATGCCTGATATCTCTCAGAGATCAATCAAATTATCATTTGCCAGGAATTGAGTCTACCTCGAGTAAAATCATTATTATTTTTTTTAACCAAGGTAAGTATAATCCCTTGGTTGTTCAAAAATTTCCGAGAAAAAGAGAGAGAGGGATTCTGGAACGGCTAATCCTCGTCTGGATTCGGCACCACAAATGTACCGTGGAAGGCGACTGCATTGAAACGCAATTATTATTATTATTATTTTTTATTATTATTTTATTATTATTATAATTATTGTTATGCTTTCGATGTATGATTGAAAAACATACATAAATAAAATGAACAAAAACAATTATGTACAAATAATAAGCCTTATCAGTAGACTAATCAATTTGCAGGTAAATATAATATTATGGTAACAAACAACAGCGCAACTTCTTTTGGCCTAATCGGTAGTCTACAATCTCCCAGCATTCATTGCGCCAACAGTTGAAGATGGTCTGGCTTTGATGTTTGACTGTCTGTGGCTGTTAAGGAGCATTATTGTAGTGGCGCTATTTAAATTTCAGATTATATTACGAAGCGAAATAAATTGCTTAACAGTAGCTTGATTGAAATCTTCTTACCATTAGCACTTCGCTGATTGAACTGATGTCGTTAATATTGATGTTGATGTAAACATCGAGCGGTTCTACAATTTTATATTATGTTATATTATATTATATTATGATATATTAAATTATATTATATTATTATTATTATTGTTATTATTATTATTATTATATACCCAGAGTTATTTTACAACAACAACAACTACTACCACTACTACCTCCACTACTACTACTACTAGGCAAGTTGTTATTATTACATTTTCAGCAAGTGTTTGTTCTCTTCAGCTAACATTAGATCAGATAAGATTAGATTAGGTAAGATTCGATCAGATAAGATAAGAGCAGATAAGATTAGATTATATAAGATTCGATAACATTTAATTTAGATTTGATTACTTCCGTCATCAGCTCCTGGTCTAACGCGACTGTTGTAATCGGGTGAATTCAGTCGGTCTTCCAGGATTTTAGCCACAACTCTGCATGGAAAAGAAAAGTCATGCAATGTAGTTCGAGGGTCATCTTTGATCTAAACCAATCTACTCTATTCTATTCTATTTTATTTTATTCTATTCTAATGTAATCTAATTTGATCTAAAGTTCTAAACCCCGAAACATAAAGTAGACGTTGATTAGCGTCACATTGAAATATCATAAACCACAAAGTTACCTTCCTTATATGGCCGAGAAATCGAGAGCTCTGCAGTATGAACCACCACGTTCTCAGTTTTGCATAGACTGAAATATATTTTGTCCAATAACGATCAAACTTCGATGCGCGGAAAACCTTCGAGTCTATTTTTTATTTGGAAAAAGCGTAAGCCTAAGCGAAGAAATGCAGCAGTGATATTTATCGACTCCTTCTGAAGTTACCGTCGTTCCGGGTAAGATATGGAGGATGACACAGTCTCATCGGAATCGATTGGTTGACAAAACGGCGAGTTGTACAAAAGTAATCCAATAAATCAGGACGAATTTCGGCGGCGAAAGGATGCTGGCTGTTAACGGATGTGGGTGGAACTGTAGGAGGATGGACGCCATCCGACTTCGTGTTCTTCGGATTTATAGGTGTTTTCTGATCGCCTCTTATCTTCAGCTTTGTTTGGATGTGGGAAGACTTTATGTTCTGCCAGGTTTACTAGCCCATAGCTAACTCGACTATGAAATGGGTACATTGACCGTACACTGTCGGTCTGAAGATGACGCCCATTTGTCAACGATGAGAGACAGAACTGGCTAGACACTCTCAAATACCGAGGCTAAGAAACTGAAGTCGCTAATACTTCATACTCATGGCTCCCTCTAGGAGTTAGCTTTTCTTTATTACTTCAGGGATTCTAGCTTTGGCTTGTCCTGCTTCATCTCACTCCTCTTTAATCGTCATATTTCATCTTTCCATATCTAAGCTATTGTCTTTCCTGCCTCATCTCCTTTCTACTTTTCTTTACCTCGTTCTTCTTGCCTTAGATGCCCTGTAGTTTATGACAACGGTGCTAAAAACCACTAGAATATATTTGTTTTTTCTTCATGTTCTCATAGTCCTTCTCCCCTATTCCTCCTCACGTTCCTCTTCTTTCCATATTCCTCTTCCCCTGTTCTCCACTTCTTATATGCTTCCACCCATGTTTCTCTTCACATTACTCCTACTCTTGCTTTCCTCGTTCCTGTCCTCCTTCTTGAACATCGTCGTCTCTTCATCCATCACATCTTCCTCCTCCTCTTCCCTCTTCTCTTCCTCCTCCTCCTTCTCCTCCTTCTTCTTCCTCTTCTTCCGCCTCCTCGTAATACTTCCTTCGCTGAGCAGTTGGCCGGCAGCTGTTTGGTGTTTTGCTCTTGCAACTTTTCTATAGGCCTGGTGAAAGCCAGTATGTTCGATAAGGCGAACATTATGTGCAGCAATTTTCCACAAATACGGATAACAGATAGTATATTGATTATATATGCAATATATTATCTTCATATATAAATACACATATATATAAATTACTGTGGAATGCGCGAACCTTATGCCTAGTATATATGTACTGTACATACATATTTATACATATATATTAGGCATAAGGGTCGCGCATTCCACAGTAATTTCGGTAAAACATGCTCTAGCACTTATGCAATCGTACAAATTTAGCCTTTAGAAAGGCACACATTCCGCAGTAATTTCTAAAGATAGACAAACAGACAGACAGAAAGACAGACATACAGACAGAAAGACAGACTCTACGATACTGTCTATATAATATGCACATATTATGAGTGTATTTGTGTGGGCATGTGCCACGTGTCCAAAGGAAACCGTTGGTCAATATTATAACGCATATATATATATATATATATATATATATATATATATATATATATATATATATATATATATATATATCTACGAATACTTCAATGTCACAAGTATTTATTATGCGTTTATCAAATATACAATGAACATGCATACGTAATGAATATACATGTGGCTCCAATGAATATGCATACATAATAAATATTCATGCCGCTTTATAATGAATATGTATGCTTGTCTGCCGTCGTTTTCATTGGCGCATTACCCGTGTCAAGGTTTCAATATTCATAAACACTCGGAATGGTAGTAAATGCATATATTGGATGGTAATCTGGAAATGCTTACTTATCAATAAATTTCCGCTAACCGTCAGCACAGTTCTCAACATACTGGCCACCACGATAGGCCTGCAGAGTACACATGGTGAGTACACACAAGGGCGGATTGAGGGAGGGCCACACCTGTTATGTCCTCCCTATCTGAGTTTACGAAGTGGTTTACTAGATACGCCCTTGCACACCTGCTCTTCGTTCTTTTCACTTGCCATTGCAGACGTGGCCCCTTGGTTCACCCACAAGTACTAACTCAATTACATACTAAAGTACTGACTCTTTTATGGGTACTTCATTATCACCATCAGTGTGGCGCTCTGTGGAGCCGATTTATGGGCACAATCTATACATAATGTAATTATGTATCTATGCATGATATAGAATATTTTTCTACGGCCCTGTAAGTATCTGTCGATGGCGTTCCTTACCAATGCCTTAGCTGCAGAAACGTGAAAAGTCTTTTTACTGTAAAAAGTATCTGTATGCGAGTATTTGTGTAAAACTAGGCATGCTGTGAGCAAAAGTATAGCCGAGAGCGTATTTATCCTGCCGAAAATAAGCCCTGTGTTCAATATCTTCGTTTCGTATTCAGTCTCGCATCGTGGATATTCGAAGTAAGATACCTTATACATCATTTTCATGTCGGATGGGCATGGGGTAGGATGAGCGACGCCTTTGTGGAATGTCGCCTCCCCCCAATATTATCATTCTGGATCGTCTTCCGAGAGACAGACAGACCGAGAGGAGAAGGTGAGTGTGCTTGTGCATGTGATTGACAGATTAAAGTGAGCGCGAGAATGTGAGTGAAAGAGTGAGAGAGAACGAGACTGATAGCAAGAAATTTAGAGAGATGGAGTGAAACAATGTACGTGTAGAAGTGATATCAGTGGCGCAGTTAGGTCTAGGCATAGGGGAAGCGGTTCGCCCCCGCGCCTCTTGGTTATATGCCGGCACCCCTCAGACCAGACCCGCGCATGGTGGAATGCCAGAATGTGGCGTCCCTCTGGAAATGCTCTTACCCCCACGCAAGAAACCCTGGAGCCGCCACTGAGTGATATTTGAAAGAAAAATGAGAGAAAGTCGAAAGAGGGAATGAGGGAGAGTGAAAGAGATAGCGAGAGATCATGAGGGATATATATATATATATATATATATATATGTATATATATATATATATATATATATATATATATATATATATATATATATATATATATATATATATATATATATATATATATATATATATCTGCCACACAGTCACAGATGCATTGAGAAATTGACACGCTGGAAGACCTACAGAGGGAGATATGAGTACCAGTCGCAGAGTATCAGGTTCAACCTAAGTTTCACAAGTGCCTCGAATTTATTTTATTCATTGTTTTCATGTATTACAATATAAACGGTTTAAATAAATAAATTGTCGTTGACTAAGAGTAAATAAATCTATTTATCGGAATACTGATCAGAATATTGAATATTGGTTACTAAAGATGTAATCGATTTTGTTCGCTCGTCTTCTTGCGCTTTCATGTCAGGAACACTTCTTATGTGTTTTCCTGAAAAGGCGCTACATAAATGTCGCTCCTTACAAAAACACAGTGTCGTATCCATATCTGTATAGTCTGGACTTGCCAAACTAACGTATAGGCATGTCGATAAGAGTAATGTAGGTGCGGCAAGGTGGCCTATCGGTAACGCGTTTGGTCAGTGATCATCGACTCTATGTAACAACCCTGGGCAAATTGTTTGCTCACACCGTGCCTCTGTCACCAAGCAGTATAATTTGATGCTGGCGTCAGCTGGGAAGTAAACGGCAAGTCTTGCGATGCACTGGCCCCGTGTCCAGGACATTGGGATTCGTCCATTGCCGGCTCAAGGCCTAGAAAAGCTGATGAGTGTCTCCGAGACGTCTCATTTGTGAGATATGGGACACACTTTACTTTTTACTGAAGGGTAATGCATTTGTTTCTAAGGGTTATGCATATGTCACTAAGAGTTAAATAATTTTACATGCAACATTTACGAGAAAGATGCGTTTATCGACTTCGATACATGCCTACTTCTCAAGCCCCTATGTCCCTCACTCCTCATACTTTCAATTCAAAACTGAAGTCCCACTATTTAAAGAAATCTTACATTGATCCATCCAATACGCCGCCTTCCCATTTCTCTCAAACTAAACACTTGTCTGGTTAGCTCATTGGTTAAAGCGTACGTCAAGGCGCCTCTGCCTGGTGGTGGCTTATATAAGAGATTTGAATCTTGGGCTAGCACCGTATGTACACGGGGACCTTAAATGGCGTGGCACCCATTCAAGCGGGCAGCGATGGTGAAGGATCTCCCCCGATTAATTCATTGAAAAATGAGCAGGGTCGAGGCCATACGGTCGCTATAGAAAACAGTTTACCATTTAACAGTTCCTCTGATTTCTTTCTCTGGTCCTCTGGCAACCGAATTTCGGTCTTCACAGATTACCTCTGGACAACTTCTGTGACGTGACGCAGCGCTTTTGAATAAGCTGGTGCCATGCGCTGAGCTTTTTCAGTAGACCTTAGAAATTTTCGAGATTACGATAACGATTACAGTGTCAAAATTCGCCACTAAATTACGGTGAACATTTCTCGTGTAATCGATGCATTAGCATTTTTGTGAAAATCAGCTCATCAAGAATGTTAGTCGGTCTGGACAAGTCTCGCGCTAATGCGGAGTGTTGGTGGGATATTTCCACATCCACTAAATCGTTGATTATATAGATGGTGACGATTTTCATTTGAAATGGTCCAACGTCGACGTACAATCACCCAAAACAATTTAGCTTTCATCACCGCATTTGTGTTGATTGAACGAAAAACATTGATGACTGTAAACTGAGGAGAGAGAGACCGAAACAGAAAGAGAAACAGAGACATAAGAGGAGATTTGGAGAACGAGATAGAGATAGATAGGGAGAGAGGGAAAGTGCGAGAAAGGGAGAGAGAAGAAAGAAAGAGAACTAGCGAGAAAGAATGAGCGATAGAGAGAATAGTGACAGAGCCAGAAGGAAGGGATGGGAACCACAGAGACAGAAAGACAGACAGAGAGAGGGTATTAGAGGTAGAGAGAAAGATAATGATAGACACACAGAGCAGGAGAGAGAATAATGGAGAGAGCATGAGATAGAGACAGAGACCGAAATAGAAAAAGATTCAGAGACAAAAACAGAAGAACGAAGAGAGGGATACAGACAGTTTCGTTGAGTGCTTGGTAATAAACTGTTTAATACTGTTTTTGATGAACGGACTAGCATGAGAACAAAGTCGATGATTACTCTTCAAGCTAATGACCTGTATGGCGACAGGTAATGCGACATATGCAATATGTTAGAACGTGGAGGGATTCCAAAAGCCAAACAAATGAAAAGGTAAATAAAAACAGTCAATTACCACACCTTACCTCATGTTATGTCCACAGAATTTATTAGGACAGTTTTTAGGTTTTCCATGTGTCCGGTTTGAACTGTACTGTCCGGTATTTGGGCTACCTGTCCGGGAAATATTAATGTCCAGTATTTTTACTGCCGCTAAAGTTCGTATAATTTTTACTGAAGCTATTCAAACTCAAAGTGAAGTCTCACTATTTTGGCCATGCTAGACAAGGAAACGGCTGTGGATGTGATGGATGTTTCTCCTTGGTTCCTTTAGCTTTATACCTGGCTATTTTATCTCTTCCTAAATGTGATCTGAAGTAAGCATTATTTCAGTTTTCGTCATGTTAAATTGCCTTAATTTTGATGTCACTAAACAATTCTTATATGTAGTAATGTGAGGATAACTAAATTATAAGCTTGGAGTACTCCTGAACAGACTCTTGCTATTTCTGTGAGCTCAATGTCATCAGCACATATGTCGGGTATTTTCGAAGAGCCACCTGGCAATCATAATGACTTCAATCTCTTAACATACAGTTGGCTCTCTAATAACTTCCACGGCGCATTAACAGTAGTAATAGTAGTAACAGCCAACCGTTGTTATTAGGTCGAGTGTGCCTCTGATGAGTTCTTGAACAGGCGCTATACAATTTTGTGATTGCAATTAAAGTATATTCTTTTTGTTATATGCAATGTTTAATTCTGTTCTTCTTTTTTGGAGCAATAAACTACTTACTTAATTACTTACTTACTCACTTGGCTCTCTTAAAACGCAATAATGGTTACTCATTTATTCACTTACTAACCGGCTGCTGTTCTTTGAAGAAAGCACAGTGTCGACCGAAAGCACAACGGCCAACAGAAGCAGCACGATAGCCATCGTCTCCTGAATAAATAAACAAACAGATGCAAAACACGATAAATTAATAAATAAAACATTTTCGCATTTGAAGCAAAAATAAGTTGACCTCCCTCACATCTTGCTATATAAGTATAATTAAAATTTGACTAAATTAATTAATTTTTCCAAAGCCGACCTAATAACCTGACAAAACAAGATTGCCATCGAACACAATGGTTTTTAACCGCATGTCGCAAATTACCTGTGCATCATAACTGTAAATGTAATTACAATCACAAAATTGTATAGCGCCTGCTCAAGAACTCAGTAGAGGCACACTCGACCTAATAACAGCGATGCTATAAATGCGCTGTAGGAGTTAGTAGAATAGAATAGAGGTTATTAGAATAGAATAGAAGTTATTAGAATAGAATAGGAGTTATTAGAATCGTATAGAAGTTATTAGAATCGAATAGAAGTTATTAGAATAGAATAGAAGTTATTAGAATAGAATAGAAGTTATTAGAATCGTATAAAAGTTATTGAATCGAATAGAAGTTATTAGAATAGAATAGAAGTTATTAGAATAGAATAGAAGTTATTAGAATAGAATAGAAGTTATTAGAATAGAATAGAAGTTATTAGAATAGAATAGAAGTTATTAGAATAGAATAGAAGTTTTTTGAATAGAATAGAAGTTATTAGAATCGTATAGAAGTTATTGAATCGAATAGAAGTTATTAGAATAGAATAGAAGTTATTAGAATAGAATAGAAGTTATTAGAATAGAATAGAAGTTATTAGAATAGAATAGAAGTTATTTGAATAGAATAGAAGTTATTAGAATCGTATAGAAGTTATTAGAATAGAATAGAAGTTATTAGAATAGAATATAAGTTATTTGAATTGAATAGAAGTTATTAGAATCGTATAGAAGTTATTAGAATCGAATAGAAATTATTAGAATAGAAGTTATTAGAATAGAATAAAAGTTATTAGAATAGAAAAGAAGTTATTAGAATAGAATAGATTAGTTCAGATTAGATTAAACTAAATTAGACCAAACTAGAAGAGGCTAAACGTGACTGAACTAGACGGGACTTGCATGGATCAAATCAAATCATAATTGATTAGTTATTTGCAGTAATTTCTCACCTGAATGAGATGAATATGATGTCCTGCTCAATTTTAGTGGTAACCGTTCTGTTGTGTTCGCTGCCGTTGCTCGTTGCAATAATGTTACCGGTTGCTACGGTTGTTCGTTACAACAGCAATCTGCAAGTGTTCCACTTCGGTCGGCTTCAAGCTTCTGAGTCTGGGAGACTTCTCATCCGTTTGTGGCTTTTAAGAGCGTCTGCTGGGTACCGCGAGAGTGCTGCAGGATGCCCGAAAGATGGCAGTTATTTTAGGAGGCAGTTGAGTGATGACGCTGAGATGATCTGTTGCGAAGGTGAGAGTTGCTGCCTGTGATGCTGCTGCTGCTGCTGCTGCTGCTGCTGTTGCCTAGAACAATGAAGAGCGAAGGCCTGTGCAGAGATTTAGAGAGCTCGTGAAGCCTGTTGGCGCCGGGATAGTGTTCTGCGGAGGGGACGTTCGTAAACAGGGCGCATCGCAGAAGCGCGGTCACACTGCTGGAAGTGGAGGAGTTATGAGGAAGAGGAAGAGGAAGAGAAAGAAGAGGACGAGGAAAACTACGAGAAGGACAAGTAGGAGGAGAAGAAATGAGAGGAGAGAGAAGCGAAAACAATGAAAAGTGGAAACAAATGAATCCCATCTTCAAAGTAGCAGAGCAGAGGAGGAGAAACAGTAAAGATGGAGAGCTATGACGAGGAGGAGGAGGAAGAGGAGGAGGAGGAGGAGGAGGAGGAAGAGGAGGAGGGAGAAGATGATGAATGATAAGAGGCGAACGAGTAAAAGAAAAGATGAGGAGGCGGATAGATTTAAATCCCAACATCGCAGTAACATTAAAGGAAGAAAAGAAAGAAGAGTATATAGAAGACAAGGAAAGATTTAGAGAGGGAAGAAGAGGGGTCAATGAATATAAAGAGGAAAAAAAGAGAAAAAAAGACAAGATAGATCAACCCAGAATCACAGCAGCATTTAAAGAGGAGGAAGAGGAGGAAGATGAGGAAGAGGGGAAGAGGGGGAAGAGGGGAAGAGGAGGAAGAGGGAAAGAGGGGAAGAGGGGAAGAGGGGAAGAGGGGAAGAGGGGAAGAGGAGGAAGAGGAGGAAGAGGAGGAAGAGGAAGAAGAGGAAGAAGAGGAGGAAGAGGAGGAAGAGGAGGAAGAGGAGGAAGAGGAGGAAGAGGAGGAAGAAGAGGAAGAGGGGAGGATTAGGACAGTAAGGAGAAGTGAGAAGATGAGGTAGAACTGAGATGAGAAGAAGCTAGAAGGATGAATGATGACAGAAGGAAGAGGGCGAAGAACAGACAGAGAAAAAGAAAGATGTGAGATTCGCAGTCGTCTAACAGAATGATGCGATGAGGAATGACCTTCGCTGACGATAGATGTAGTTTCAATAACTCTGCCACTGCCGTATTTTAGTAGTGCCAGTTCCAAGCCTGGATAAAGGAGGAGGGCGACGTCAAAAGCCTTTGATGCCATAAGATATCGTTAAGCAGTGAAACTACTATTGTAGTTTCGCCTGGCCCAAAGGCATTCGTGTGTATACATCCGAATATTTATATTGCGCCTTTTACGAACCTCACAACGCCGCTGAAACATGGCTGTCATACCAGATCTAAATAGGGCGTCTTAAGATAAGCTGAAAATCACTGGCTACTTCGTTTTCTTAACCCCAGCATATGAGAGCTGGTAGCCAGTCCTCTACCCCAACACTCAACCGACAGTGTACGGTCAGTGTGCTCATTTTACAGCTGAGTTCTTAATTGGGCGCAAGTAGAAGCGAAATCTTGAAATCTTTTTATGTACTGGTACGAATTAGAACTCCCGACTCGCGGCCTGACAGAACGCGAATCGCTTGACTATCGCGCACCAGGGACATTTAAAAAGAACATTTGATGCCACTCAAGGGTTGTGTTGCTTTGCACATCGCGAGGTTTATATGTCACTCACGGGAATTGGATCGCAATGCACTGCGCTGCTCTTTTTATAACAAATTGGCCCACTTTTCACGGACTTCCAGCCCATTGATTGTTGCAGTCGCTGTCAATACAATACAATACAAAACAATTCAGTGCAACACAATACACCGTACTAGAGGACAGAAAAATACATTTGAATAGACTAAGGCAGGCCCTATCAGAAGGGGGCAGCAGTGTCATTTGACCCGGGCCTCATATTGGTAGGGACTCATCTTTACGTACTGCTTTTCGTCCACTTTAAAATAGAAAAGTTCTTATTCGAACTAAAGATTTTCGGTTTATGATTTGGTAACCAGCAACAAATCTCTCGATATATTGTTTTTATTTTATTAATAATTATTATTATTTATTTCACGATTTTGTATTATAATTCACAACTGCCATTTAGTAGGCTTATACTGTGAATGCTTCGAGATTGGGGCCTCGTATTTGCAATGGCCTGGGCCTCTCTGAATCTCTGAGGGCCCTGCATTACGGTATACAACACACACGAAACAGCGCAGCAGAATGCAGTGTGCCCCTTCTCTGTCACTACGGCTTTCCATCAATCGGTTGATGGGACTCTGCTCTGCCTCCAGCCGACGTAAAGATGCTGTGCCAAGTCCTTGACCACGGCGCCTCTCCTCAGTATCCTCTTCCTTCTCCTGCTGCTTCTCCTACTGGGAATAACCGCTCGCAAAAACGAGCCCAAAAGACTCCAATAAATACTTGCCAGAAATCTGGTCTACCGTCTGAGACATGCATCTGTCGACAGGTGCACCCCAACAGATGCGACCTGAATGCGTCATCAGCCAAAGGCATTGGACCACCAGCACACTTATGTGCTGATAACAGCAGACACTAGGGCGCTGCTAGTACTTAAGATCGAGCTGTTAAACGCATTCAGTCAATGTGTGCGTACACATGTATGTGCTTTTGCTCTGTTTACATGCATAGGCGTCGGAACCTATATCCATGAAATGGCTATATATGCCGTCCCAGTTTCAAAGTGAGACGGCAAAATAGCCCTTTTCCCGCCTCACATCTTAGTCCAAATTTTAAAAAATTTAGAGCCGAACTTGAATAAATGAGGCAAAATAGAGAAAAGCCAAATTTCCTCTCATGATAGTAGACCGCAATATTGCAACAGTTGAATTTTCAATTATGTTGCACATCGTTCATATTACAATTTCAAATTTTCGACGTCTCGATTTGTCGCCGTCTGCGACTCACTCTCTCCTCGGCTAAGCAGAGAGCCGTACCAGTTTAAAAACCTTTCCCACGTCCATGCTTGTATGAATGCATGTATGAATATATGTATTTATGCATATATGAACGTGTGTATGTATAAATGTATGTATGCATGTATGAATGTATGTATATATGTATGACTATATATATGTATGCATGTATGTATGTATATATGTATGTATGTATTTATATAAATATGTATGTATGTATGCATGTATGTATGTATGCCTGAATGTATGTATGTATGTATGGCGGTATGTATGTATGTATGTATGACTGTATGTATGTATGCATTTATGTGTGTATGCATGCGTCTGTGTATGTTTGTACATATCTAGCAAACAATCCAGTTTAAATCTGTCTTATAGTTCGCATGGCATTGCATTTAAATGGGCCTAACTCTCTCTGCTCAGATAGATGAAGAGACGCAGAAGATTTCTCCATTAAGCTAATCCCAAAGGGAAAGCTACAGGTATGAAGTATTAGCTACTTCATTTTCTTGGCCTCGGGATATATGGGCGAGTGGCCAGTCTTTTCCCTCACCGCCGGATCTTCCACCGACCCTGTACGGTCAATGTAATCATTCATAGCAGAATTCAATAGGGGGCGCAAGTGAAACAGAAATCTCGAAATATTTGTCTGCTCTGACGGGGAAGATTACGATTTTTAATTGCGATTCAACTTGAAGCGACCATCGATTGATGCCTTACTGGGCATTATGATAATGGCACTCTAGATTAGGTTAGACTGGATATATGTGTATGTATATGTGTACGTATATGTATGTATGTGTGTATGTATTCGTGTATGTGTATGTATGTGTGTATATGCGTGTATGCGGGGCCCTTCAGAAGTTCAAATAGGACGTCCCAATCTCGAAGCATGCACGTCATAAGCCTGCTAAATCGCAGTTGTGAATTATAATACAAAAAAATAATTAAATATTAATATTTAATAATAAATAAATTACAACAATTCGAATGATTTCTTGCTAGTTACCGATTCATAGATAAAAAATCTTTGGTTCGAATAAGAACATTTCTTTCTTATTTTAAAATAGACGAAAAACCTGTATGCACGGATGAGGCCCCTTACCATGTGAGGCCCGGGCCAAATGGCTCTGCTGGCCCCCCTCTGGTAAACTCTGTGGGTATGTATGTGCGTGTATGTATGTATGTGTGTATGTATGTATGTATGTATGTATGTATGTATGTATGCATGTGTGTATGTATGTATGTGTGTATGTATATATGTATGTATGTGTGTATGTATGTATGTATGTATGTATGTGTATGTATGTAAGTATGTATGCATGCATGTATGTATGTATACATGTATGCATGTATGCATGTATGTATGTATGTATGTATGTATGTATGTATGTGCCGGCCTGTATGTGTGTATGGTCTAAATTCACCAGCATCTGCCGATAGTTTTCCATTTGTTTACAGTCTCCAAGTGCAGCCAGACAACAGTTGTTCTCCACAGGAAACTCGCCTCATCCAAGATCGGTGCCTCACTCGGCACCGATCTTCAATGTTTTCATGTTTTCTTAGATGCCGACAGTCAGCTTCTATCGCCCGGTAACATTTCCTACGACTTACAGCTTCTTTGTTAATCGAACCTATCGCAACTGATAACTGGTCTATAACAACGCATTCCCTTTTCCTTCTTCTCCAAACACCTGTCTAAGGGTGGTGTACACGTGTGTAAATCATACTACATGATACACTCTTCAATACTGTCTGGTGATAGCAGACACAAATATATACACCCAGAACGTTTGATTGAACCGACTTTCTGGTAATAAAACACAATCATTGAAATCTTGAGTGTCGAATGTATGTTGTATAGGCCTATTTGGAAACACGTATGCCTGTATGCGTGTATGTAATTTTAATGTAATGTATGGTAACGCAATGTAAAAATAATGTGAAATTATATGAAATGCAACGCATTGTAATTTTATATAAAAAGTAAAGTATTCCATATCCCACAAGTGAGACGTAGGGGAGGCGCTCATCTCCTTTTCTTGGCCCTTGAGCCGGCATTGGACTAATCTCAAGGTCCTGGACATGGGGCCAGTGTATCGCCGGACTTACCGTTTGCTTCCCAGCTTACGCCTGCACCAAATTATACTGCTTGGTGACAGAGGCACATGTGCGCAAACAACATTAAGACTAGCATATTTACCGGCGCTGCATCAAACCAAGTCCGCAAAAGCCAGATTGTTGGGTAGGTTTCGGTATGAGGTGGAAATACGAAGAAGGGGGGTGTGCAGGCCGGGAGAGACAGCGTGGTGCCAAGGTGGAAAGCGATTATGATGGATGCAGTAGGATGAATTTGGAGTCTAAGGATCGGAAACAAGATAGGATAATTTAAAAAGTTCGGATTTAAGTCTGGATTGAACGATCCACGAAAGAGGGTAAGTAGTGGAGAGCTCAGACTGAGCATTGTGCTTATTGCTTTCTAGACAAATCTGTGTCTTTTTCGGCAGACATTACTGTAGAAAAAGCGAAGACTTGGGTCTTCGTAATCGTAAACTCGAGATTTCTACAGCGTCCAACGAAAGTGAAGTCGAGGAACAAGCTTATTCACCGGGACTCAGTCAAAACAAAATCGGTAGGCAAGAAGGGTTCGGTTCCAAGTCGAGATCCAAGAGTTAGGCACTAGGCGGGCGGGCGGACAGTCAGACGGCCATGATGGGTGTTGTTTGGAATTGGATTTGCGGGATAGATAAGGGGAAGAAGAGGAGTTAGGATAGGATCTGTTTTCAGTTCTGAATGGAAGACGAAGACCTGCACATTAATGAAGTTCTTGAATAAACCGGTTCCTTGCACTTAGCTTTCATGTAGAGCTTTAGAAAATTTTCTGTTTACGATTACGATTATGAAATAAAATAATTACAAAGATAATACGATTAAGTATTTACAAACTATTTATAATATGACAGAATAAATTTCTTTCGTAAAAGAATAAATTTTCATTTTTTGGCAAGTGTATAACCTGCGTCTGCTAATACGCATGATGACGTAACAAATATGCAAATAGTCTGGATATATTACTTAATTACTTAATTCATCGTGTTGCAGAGTCAAGAGTAAATTTTTGTGCAAATAAATTAATCAGAACAATCTTGAAAATCATGATGACGCAGTAGTCAAATATCGTTATGCATGATGCACTATCATCAGTGTAGTCATTATTATCCACTCAATTGTCGTCGTCATCATCATCATGATCATTATCATCATCATCACCACCACCATCATTATTGTGCATATCTAGCCCTATCTGACTATTCATCATAATTATTATACCTACTCTCAATTATCTGTCTCGTGCATATTCATCATCACCACTCTCGTCGTCGTCATCATCATCATAATTTTACATGCAAACTCTTTGAATTGTTTCTTTTGATTACATGTCTAACTAGATATGATGCATTATTCTCGGTCCTCTACTGTCTTTTCGCTTCGTTAAATGATCTTCACATTGACGGCGCACTTAATGCCATAGGACGCTTTCTGTCTTTCATTTTCAGTTTCGGTCATAATTAGTTAACAGAAACCGGTTTCAGATTCGACACATAACCGCTTTCGAGTCAGTTATGGAATAAATTAGCGGGTTATTAGTAATGCGAGCAATCAGAGCTGAACTATGGCGGCTGAAGACTCTGCACCGGCTGAGGTTACAGGGTATGCGCTTGCGCGCATAAGATTAAAGTCAAATTTGAAACATCTTCGGCACTTAAAAGATTATTGATTCCTCGGGGGGTAATAGGGTGCGTAGGGTGAGTTCAAAATGTAATCGTCAGTGCACATTTATTTAGCGCCTCTTCAAGAAAACCTCTCAGAAGTAAATGGTAAGGGCGGATCCGGGCAATGTGGCAGTGCCCCAACATTGGGGGAGCACGCCATTGAGTTGCCCCCAAACTGGTTACGCTCAGGGTTGTCTAAACTTGTAAAGGAAAGACTCATGATAAAAACGAGTAACTGAAAAGGTAAAAAATCAGGGGAAATAAAGAAAGGGATATAAAGAAATATGGCCTTGTCCGACTTCCTACCCCTCCGTCTCTGTAGGCGTATGGCCCGCCGGTGGTACGGGGGTAGTTTGAGCACTGGAGAGGTTAATTGGGTATGATAGGTGGAGGGGGTTAATTTGAGGGTTATTTGGCATGATGATTAATTAGGTATCGTGAATGGAGGGGTGAGTTGGGGTTTAATCTGGGATGATGGGTGGAGGGGAGTTGGTTTGAAGGGTTAATTGGGTATAAATGAAAGAGTTTAGTTAGGAGTTAATTGGGTATGACAGGTGGAGAGGCGTTAGTTTTGAGGTTTAATTGGGCATGATCGGTGTAGGGTTAGTTGGGATTATTTGAGTAAGATTGGTAGAGGTTAGTTGGTTTGGAGGGTTAATAGAGTATGATGGATGGAAGGGAGTTGGTTTGGAGGGTAATTCTGTCTAAGTCTGGGTAAGTCTGGAGTAATGATCGATGGAGGTTATTTTTGGGATTTATGCGGTTAGTTTTGGGTTTAGTGGGGTGTGATGAATGGTTAATTTGGGGGTTTATATTATTGATATGATGGGTGAAGGGAATCTAGTTTGGGAGTTAATTGGTATAATGGGGTTAGTTTGTGGGCCTAGTGTGATGAGGTTAGTTTGGGGTTTACTGGGGGGGGGATGATCAGTGGAGATTAGTTTGGTACAGTGGTCAAGTCAATCGAGAGAGATTTCTCTCGTATGACCTTCAGCATGCTCCGTCTCTTCGAATGCAGCGACGACGGCCTTGACCTCGGTATGATTCTTGCCCTTGACCCTTGACCTTCATCGTCCTCGCTGTTCCCCATCATCGCCGGCGGCGGCGGCAGACCGAGGTACTGTCTCGAAGCGGTACAGTTCGACGTCACTCCTGATCCGTCGTTCGGCCCTGACCTCTCCAAGAGGTCGGACGACTGGACCGCTGGAGGGTGATCGAGGTCCGGCGGGGATGGCGAGGCATATGACCCCTCCTGACCGTTGATGATGCGCGGAATCGTGTGGGGTGGACAAGACAGGGTCGTTTCAGGGCAAGAGAGGTTGCGGAGGGCGCGAGGGGAGGTGGACAACGGTGGAGGGACGGGGTAGAGGCTGGAGGATCGCGTAGATGGGAGGTCCAGGTGGTTCTTGAAGAGATTCGTCGTCGGCGGGGAAGCGGAGGAGAAGGCGGAGGAGGAGTAGGGGAAGGAGGAAGAGGAGGTGTTGTCGTCAAAGGTTGTCAGGTTGTCGTTGCTTGATCCTCGCGATGAGATGTCAGAGTCGAGCCTCTTGAGACGATCGCGGAATCTATCCTGAGCTGACTGTAGTTGAGTCAACCATGTCGCCTGCAACAATGCAGACAATTAAATGCGTTCCAATACAATACATTACAATATATTACTATGCTGTGCTATACTATGCGATACTGTGGTATACTATACTTTACTATACTACATAATACCATACAGTGCAATGCTATCGATATGGTCGTCATAATTATCTTCTGAACCATCATCGTCGTCAACGTAATTGTCATCAGCATCGTCATCATTTACATCAGAACGTAGAGTGAATAAGCTGATGTCATTATATAGCTATTCTAGTCATCAGTATGACATCACCATCTCCTTCTTCTCTATCGTAATTCTTCTTCATCATCATCATCATTCTAATCATCACAGTCATCATCATAATCATCATCGTCATCATCATCATCATTATCAGTATCTTTGAAGACGCTGTTTGGAATATTTCGGGTTACTGAACAGTTTTTGCAGCACCAGTTGCTTTTGCGATCTAGATGAGAAGAGGTGGCTCGGTAACCGACAGACAGACAGACAGGCAGACAGCAGACAGATAGGCAGGCAAGCAGGCAGGCAGACAGACATACAAGCAGGCAGGCAGGCAATAAAGCAAGCAAACAGCCACAGTGTCGTTTTCAGAGCTGAAAATGCAGAGGTATGGAGCCAAAGAGGATCATACTTAAATATCTAACAAATTGTCAGTGGACTTCGTTCGCGAATCCTCGCCACACTATCGACTGTTGACGCTGACCAACCTTAGCGACTTCTGTGTACATCTGAAGCGTAAAGACTCCAAGCACCTGTTGAAAGCGACTGATCTGCAGGAGGACTAGAGCATTCTTCAGGCCATTGGCTGTTAATCAAACGCAGTGAGTATCATTTCAATTAAAATTACGAAGTGGTGGCTTGGTGGTGGAGCGGCTAACGCGTACGAGTTTCACCTGTTCAACTCTGGTTCAAATCCAGGGCCCTTCAGGTGAAATCTACATAAAAGGCTGGACCGTGCATAAATTCAGAAGTCATCATCTTAGATGTGAATGCCTCCTGAACTCCATTCTAACTTTAAAATTGCAAATGTAATTGTACACGGTTTTCTATAGCGGCCTTGTGGTCCCGACTCTGCTCATTTTACAATGAATTGATCGGGTGAGATCCTTCACCACCGCTGCCCGTTCGAATGGGTGCCACGCCATTTAAGGTTTCCATGTTCGGATAGTGCTGTCCAGAGATTCAAATCTCTGAAAGTTGCAACTCTCGGTTTGCGAACACAGCATCCTCACGCACAGAGGCGCCTTGACGTATGCTACGTATATATTGGATTATAAGCAGGCATTCGTATCTGAGGCGATGGCTTCGAAGTTTCCCACAGATCAAAAATGCAATCTATGTCGATTTCACACGAAAGGCCGGGGATTCGAACCAGGGTCGCAGAGGTTAAAGACAAGCCATGATTGCCAATCATATAACAATCGAGAGAATTTTGAAATAGTTGTCAGTCGAGCGGTGGTTGATTATGGACTGACGGGTCCGATGAATTGCGGTAGAATTGCCAGTGAAATCATAACGGGACAGTGTATTAATTTTTTATATTGCAATAAAATGTGAAAGCATTGCCTGTCGTTAATTCCAGCTGATGTTTCGTCTCTGTCAATCAAATGTAAATTAAATCATATCAGACGGACTGAACAGAAAAGGAAAAATGAAAGGTAAATAGAAATACATGCATTAAGGCAGACAGACAGATAGACAGACAGACAGACTGACTGATAGACAGGCTGGCAGGCGGACAGACAGACATACAGACTGGCGGGGAGGCGTTTAAGCAAGCAGACAGCCACAATGTCGTTTTCGGAGCTGAAGAAAAGAGAGGTATGGGACTGAGCAGAATCATACAATGAAGGGCCAAAGAGCCCTGTTTATTGATAGTAGGGAGAGACTGAGACAGTAAGATAGAAAGGAAGAGCGAGATAAAGAGCGATACAGCTAGAGTGATAGAGACAAGTAATTAAGTGCGAAGGGAGAAAGATAAAAGAGGGGAGAGAGAGTGAGAAAGAGAGAGACATAGAAAGAGAAAGGCAGAGACAAAGAGACATAGACAGAGACAGAGAGACGGAAAGAGACAGAGAGAAACAGATAGGGGGAGACAGACAGACAGGCAGAGGCAGAGAGAAAGAGACAGACAGGGACAGAAAGACGAAACCAGGTTTCAAATCAGCGACTCTCGTGCGCAGAGCAAGAGGAACCTTACAAATATTCTGTTACAACAATTGCAGTAACTGTAGAGTAACCGACCTGCAGCCTCAGACGCCTTGATGTCATGGACAGCGAAGCGATCCAGGGCCAGAGGCTGGCGATACACAACGAATATCGCTCCGTCCGTCTGCGTATTTGAACTGCAGACGAACTGACTGCTGTCTATGATGCTCGACTTCTGCGGAAGAAAATCGATTCATATAGCGCCCTTATATTCGCAACGGAAGTCTCGGATGCTATGCTAAACGTTCGAGGAACTTTTAGAAACATTTTACTCTTTGTTCTATTTGTTAGTAAACATCGTCGTCGTCGTCAACATTATCATCATTGTCATTTTCATCAACAACGACGTCATAGTTTTCATTATTATAATCGTAAGGTAAGGTAAGGTATCTCAACCAACCTTAACTTTTCCCACTGCCTTACCTTTGCCTTATCTTACCTTGTATTCTTATCTTATCTTATATTCTTATCTTACCTTATATTCTGTGCTTGTACATGTGTTTTCTTACCTTACCTTAATGTGCTCTTACCCAACCTTATATTGCCTTATCTTACTTTGTCTTATCTTATCTTACCTTGATCTATGTTACCTTACCTTAATGTGCCCTTACCCAACCTTATATCGTCTTACCTTACCTTGTCTTATCTTATCTTACCTTGGTTTATGTTACCTTACCTTAGTGTGTTCTAACCCAACCTTTTCTTACCTAACCTTGCCTTACATTGCCTTACCTTATCTGACCTACCCCTGCTGTCCATTAATATCCTGACCTTTCTTGGTGGCTTCTTGACCTTCGTCAAAAGCAAAATGTCGTCGAAGAGGAAGAGATACATGTCGACCATTTTTGAGACTTCTGTTTAGCAAAACAAGTCCAGGCAGATGATTGCTAAGGTTAATTCATTAGCTGGTTTGTTAGCTGTCTAGACACTTAATATAGCGCGTATTGTAAACCGCATAAAAGTGCTGCCTACGCTAGCCTAACTAAAAGTCATCACTGGCAGGCCCCCGCACACACGTAGAACCAACCAAATATTATTAATAGGGCGCGGAAGGTCTAACGAATGCTCGAGATTTTGCCGAAGCAAAAATAATTGTAATGCAGACGTAACATACAAATGTATAACGCCTTTTAAAATCTTGCAATGGCGCAACATAAATAGTAAGATTGGATTATACGAATGTGACGTATGCGAAAGCGGACTGACTTGTAAATGTACTAAATGGACCCAGGACTGACTTGTTCTGTTCTGTTCTGTTCTCAGCCTTCCTCGTTCCGAGATTCGGCCGCATCATGCACAATGTTCCTCCAGTGTCCTCTGTCTTCCACCAGCCTGAGCATCTCCTCCATTGTTAGCCCAGTCCATGCCCTGATGTTGCCCAACCAGTTTATTCTCGGTCTTCCTCTTTTCCGTCCTCCCGGTATTGTGCCCTGTATTATCTCCTTCTCGATGCATGTTCCCTCCTTCCTCATGATGTGGCCAAAATAGATCAATTTCCTTTTCCTTACTGTCTTCAAAAGATTCCTCTCTACTCCAGCCGCTTCCAGTACCCATTCATTTGACCGCATTTCCATCCACGATATTTGCATGATCATTCTTAGACATTTCATCTCGAATGCTTCTATCCTCCTCTCTTCCTCCTTCCTCAAAGTCCAACTCTCACATCCGTACAGTGCCACCGGCCATACTAATGTCATCAAGAGCCTCATCTTTGTTACCAGTGATATGCCATGGCTTTTCCATATTTTTTTAAGATTTGTAGCCATTGCATATCCCTTTGCAAGTCGTACCCTTATCTCTGCTCCACAATCGCTGTCCCTGTCGATCCTCGAGCCCAAGTACATGAAAGTATTCACCTGCTCCACTGTTTCCTGACCTATGCTGATCTGACACCTGGTTTCTGCTGTTGTCATGACCTTTGTTTTATCCGTGTTAATCCGCATTCCATATTTCCTTCCTGCTCTGTCTAATCTTTCAACCAGTGTTTGTAATTCCTTCTCAGATTCTGTTATTAGTACTATGTCGTCTGCGTATCTTAAGTTTGTCAACCGCCTTCCCCCTATCTGCACTCCTCCGTCAAAACCCTCCAAAGCCTCTCTCATTACCCTCTCCGCCAGAATGTTAAATAAACTTGGAGACAACACGCATCCTTGTCTCACCCCTCTCCTGACTCTGAACTCTCCAGATAGTGTTCCTGCCACTTTGATCTTTGCGTTTTGTTTCTTGTACAGCTTGGATAACAACTTTATTATGTGTCCAGGAAATCCCATTTCTATCATTGTTGTCCATAATGTTTCATGTGCTATTGAATCAAAAGCTTTTTTGAAGTCTACAAAGCACATGAAAAGAGGTTGTTGATGTTCATTTGCCTTTTGCATAATAATTCTCAGGTTTGTTATCTGGTCTCTTGTCCCTCTAGCCTTCCGAAAACCCGCCTGTTCTTCCGCCACTTCTGCTTCCGTCTGATTCCTTATTCTTTCCAAAATGATCCTCAGCATAATCTTACTTGCGTGTGCGACCAAGGCCACTGTTCTATAGTTTGTACATTGCCTGGCATCTCCTTTCTTTGGTATGGGTACAAAAATTGAATCCGCCCAATCCTCTGGCCATTCTCCATCTTCCCATAGTGCTGTGCATATAAGATGAAATCTGTCTACTGTAGCTTCTCCTCCGTATTTAAACAGTTCCGCAGGTATTCCATCCGGCCCCGCTGATTTCCCGTTCGCACACTGTTTTATCGCTCTTGCCACTTCTGATCTTAAAGGGGGTGGCTCTCTCTCGTATTCATTCGTGTCCTCCTTCACCTCTTTGTCATCGTACAGTTCTTCGCAATACTGCACTTGCAAATGTACTAAATGGACTCCGGATCATGCGTCTAAGGCTTTTATTATATAGACATTAGATAGTAGTATCTTAGTAGTTTACCGACTAGCGTGACTGGACCTTCGTGCAGCAGTTGCCGTCTGGGACTTGACAGAATCCGGGCGCAAGGCTGACGACTCAGGGCCGGCTTCAGAAACTAACACAGCACAAAGGTATGGTAAGGTAATATAAGGTAATATAAGGTAAATTAAGGTTTACTAAAGTAAGGTAAGTTGAGGTAAACAGTGGTAAATTTAGGTAAGGTAAGAAAAGGTAAGGCAAATTAAAGTAAGGCACGGTAAACCAAGGTAAGATAAGATCAGGTAAATGAAGACAAGTAAATAAGGTGCGAAAATAAGGTAATTTAAGTAGAGTAAGACGAGGTAAGAGAACGTACGATTACTGTAAGGTGAGATAAGGTAAGAAAGATAAGGTGGGCTAAGGTAGCGTCGTGTAAGGTATAAGATGAGGTAAAATGAGGTAAGATTAGGTAAGGCGAAGGCAGGAAAAAGAAGTTAAGATAAGTTAAGGTAAATAAAGATATGGTGAAGTATAATTACCTCTGGTATAAATGCTCTCGGTTCGAGTTCCGTGATTGGCTGCCAAATCACCTGTTGCTGAATCTCCTGCAGACGTTCGTAGTTCTTCAGAGACTTCATCTTCGCTTCTAGCATCTCTGTGGTAACGCGATCAATATTCAATAATATTATAATATAATTTATCAGAGTATATTATTATATATTAACATTAATAATATATCTGATAATGATGTCGGAAAACACTTATACTAAAAATATTATACTCTGTTAGGACAACTTTATATCGCTTTGTTCCAACGTTATATAAACCTTGTTTTCCTTTCATCGGTAGCTAATTTTCAAGGCGTGAAATTGTGTCAGATAGAAGTCGACGTTACCGGGCACAAACAGCCACAAGGTGTCGTTCGACACTGAATTTTACTAACGTAATGTTCGGTTCTGTTTAGACACCTTTATATTGAAATCTTTCGGCATTAGGCCTATATATTATTCATTTTCGCGCAAGGGGTAATTGTACATCATAAGGTACATTGGAGTCAAATTTGACGTTGTGGACTTGTCCGTAAGCTAGCATCGTTCAAATGATATGCATAAGCATAAACTTCGTATTACATGCATATAAAATAGTAATATAATGCTTTGGATATTGTCACTTTTGTTAATATGCACGCAAAGCAGAAATTTTGAAGTGAAAGTTATGATTAATTGGGCTATTTGTGTGCTGGCAATAATAGTTCAGTCTGTGCTAGATGACGCAGTAGTTGAGCGCCACTGGACTTTTCGCGTAGCAATAGCTATCACATTTTGCTAAATATTTACAAAGCAGTATGTTTGACACATCATGTATATATATCTGTAAATATGTATGATAGAGCCAAGTATTTATATTTTCTGAAAGTACACAAAAAGTGAAAGGATGGAGCGTTTTAGTCTCGTTTATGGAATAGTTACTGAATTGCATAGAAAACAGAAACTACACGTCTAAATAGCCACGCACTGAAAAATCGGGCTACCCCAGGTGTGTTGTGAGCCTGCATCTCAGGAACTACAAGGTGTTGAGGTGATGAAACTTTGTAGGCCTTCAGAAGACTTGTCTACACATTGGCCAAAAATTACCAAAATTTGAGAAGGTGAGGCTGATCGAGAATATGAGTGGTTGAGAATGACAATGGTGGGTGAGCCTTACTCAGTGATGTTTCGAGTTTTCCGAGAGACTCCGTGAGTAGAAGCTGCTCGTCTGAGTCGAGAGTGTATCGCCGGATGCTGTTCAGAAGGAGTGGCACTTTGGTCCAGTGCTGGAGCGGAGAGATGAGGAGGTCGGTCAGCTGGAGACGATGACATCGCGGGTCCTGTTCGCACCACTAGAAAACAAAGAAAATAGGTCAGGTCCAGCGTCTCTCCTTTTCAAGAAATTTATTTCTGCATTTATCAAGCGCCACTATGTAATGACTAAGCACCAGTCGATGGCGCTGAGCAGTTTGTGAATGAATGACTTACTCAAGGTCCTTAATATCAACACAACCCATCCTAATAGCGCCTCTCCCCTTCTCTCTCTGGACGTCTGGCAACCGCACTTGGTTCTTAGCATGACATCTTTGGACAACCCCACTGACTTGACGCAGCGCTTTCGAAATTTCGAGGATTCGATTACGATTACGAGGCTCGAACTCTCCGTTTCTGGGGTTATCTCTACGTGTGTATCTCTGTGTGTATCTCTGTCTGCTGATCTATCTATATCTATCTCTGTGTTTGTCTGTCTGTGCATAGTTACACATCAATCTTTCTATGTGCTTGTTTGTCTGTCTATCTGTCTGTTTGTGTCTTTGTCTGTCTCCGTCTGTTTGTGTGTATGTAATGTAATGTAATCGAAACTTTATAAAGCGACACTTCAAGATAAACGCCTGAGAAGTGCTCCAGGCCCGACAGTCCAGAAGCACTGGGAAATAAGAAGGTCTTCAAGCGTTTGCGGACAAGAGGGGGAGGAAGACTAAGAAATTCCTGGCGTAGGTCATTAGGAAGCCCATTCCAAAAAAGCAGGACCAGCCACAGCAAAACCTCTGAACTGGGTCGTAGTTGTTCGGACCGCAAGGACAAGCAAGTTATCCCGTACCGCCGAACGAAGAAGTCTGCGGCCCGGAATGGAGGAGGCCAAAACACAGAGCTCCCTAAGATAAAATGTGGCGCAACCTAAGAGGCAATTACGTACTAAAGCCAGGATTTTGAATTTTATACGTTCCCGGATAGGCAGCCAGTGAAGCTCCTCCGAAATTTAAGCAGAGTTGTGGCCAAACTTAGGGATACGTCCGATCAGACGAGCAGCATCGCGCAAGACAGATTATTTAGGAGAGTGATAAATCCAAATAGTAAATTCCGCAAAGCTGTCAACCCTAAAACTGATGAAAACCACAAAAGTTACACAGCCGGGACTCACACATCAAGGCGCAAACATATATCCAACATATATCGTCTATATCAATCTTTCACAGGGTATTTTTTTGTCAATGACTTTCTGTCTGTTTTATCTTATTTATTTATTGATGTTTCTCTGTCTCTTTGTCTCTCTCTCTCCCTGTGTCTCTCTTTCCTTGTCTCTCTCGGTGCCTTGCTACAGCTCTGTTTGCTTCTCAGTCTCATTCCATCTTACTCACTCTCCCATTCTCCCTACATCCACCTCCTTTGAAAGATTTCCTCTGTCTCCTCTTGCAAATAGTCAATAAATCACAAATAAATAAAATGTCTTCATGGTGCGACCAAACTTCGGATCGAAGATGGGTAAAGACAAGACAAGACAAGGCAAGACATGGCAGGACAAGGCAAGACAAGGCAAGACAAGGCAAGACAAGGCAAGACAAGGCAAGACAAGGCAAGACAAGGCAAGACAAGACGAGACAAGGCAAGACAAGACACGTAAGATAAGAAGTAAATGGTAAGTCTTGAGATGCGTTGATCCTGGATTCAGGAACTCTGATTTCGTCTACTCCTACTTAAGGGAGATGAGGGGCAAATGAGCGCCTCCCCACTTTCCACTACGTGACATGGTAGCTTCACTTTTACTTTATATAGCGCTTGGATTTGTCGCAGAAAGTGCACGTTTCTAACTTTCTCAAACTCGCAGAAGTCGTCGTTTTTCCTGAGCTGCTCCAAGTAGGAGATGGCCTTCGGATAGTTGAGGCAGTAGTCATGGTAGACTTCACCGTCGCGCGTCAGTTCACAAAGCTACAAGGACGACGATAACAAGTACAAATCCATAAAATCCCGCTTTTGTAATTCTAATTGCAATCTCAGATTTATATAACGCCTCAATAAATACCTGTTGCACTTTAGAAACGCTTAGAACGACGATGTTGTTAACACTTAGATAATATTATAATTTATATAGCGCTGTAACGGAGCCGAGGTTGAAGAAAAGTGCGCTGACATTGTTGTTGTTGTTATTGATGATGATGACGATGATGACAATACTTTGATGATCACGATGTGATGATGATGATGATGCAATGACGACAGCGATGATATGTAGCGAAGACTAGTGCAATCATGCCGATGGTACTGACGAAGATAAACAAAGGAAATGATGGTAATGATGATGATGACGACGACGGTGATGACTACGACGATGGATTACCCGTTTCAGTGCTTGTACAAGGACCTCGGAATTTCCGAACCGATTGGAATCGACATCCTTGAGTAGAAGTCGAATGAAGTCGTAGCAAAAGGTGTAGCTGACCTAAAAATCGCACTGTCACAATATAACATAATAACGGTAATGTAATCAATAGTAATGTAAAATAAAGTTCTTTAGAAAGCAATGTAGAAAGTAAGCACGAATCGGGAATCCAACGAAGAAATGGCGTATATTGATCTCTTCCCCTTTTGTAAAACTAAAATTCCGAAATTCGATTAAACGGTGAATCTGGGTGGCGTTGGGTTGGAGTAGGCCCTATCTGTGGGTTGGAGTAGGCCCTATCTGTGAGTTGGAGTAGGCCCTATCTGTGGGTTGGAGTAGGCCCTATCTGTGAGTTGGAGTAGGCCCTATCTGTGGGTTGGAGTAGGCCCTATCTGTGAGTTGGAGTAGGCCCTATCTGTGGGTTGGAGTAGGCCCTATCTGTGAGTTGGAGTAGGCCCTATCTGTGGGTTGGAGTAGGCCCTATCTGTGCACCTGAGGTGATCTTCCTAACATATGTAAGCTTATGCATATATCCGGATGTTTATATAGCGCCTTTCTGAACCTCTCAAAGACGCTGAAGAGGTGCGATTTCGGGTAGGCTGAAATATACACGTAATATCTCTAATCTATCCTTGTGGTAAGGTTTGGATTTTAGTGGAAGCAGCGTAAGTAATACATAAGTAATAAGCTGGATGACTAGATACGCTCTTCATCGTTTTTCTCCTCATTCTCTTCTTTTTTTCTTCTCCTCCTTCTCTTCTTTTTTTCTTCTCCTCATTCTCTTCTTTTTTCTTCTCCTCCTTCTCTTCTTTTTTCTTCTCCTCCTTCTCTTCTTTCTTTCTTCTCCTCCTTCTCTTCTTTTTTTCTTCTCCTCCTCTTCCTTTTTCTTCTCCTCCTTCTCTTCTTTTTCCCGTCCAGTTTTGCTTTGCTGCTTAATTGCTATGATGTTTTGTTAATTTGTCTTATGGGTCGTTACTGTTTCTTTCCTCTCTTAACTGTGTAACTAACCACTGTGATATTTTAGCTACGGTTTGTATTCGATTACAACTCATTACTGTTAGCAGGTGAAACACAGCTCGCCGATGTGTGTGTGCGATGTCGAGACCCTGATCCCGGCACCTTGGGTGGCCGGAGCTAAGAGCCAAGTGGTCATGGGGGTAAGGGTATATGAAGCCAAGAGTTCGTGGGTCATGGGACATGGGCCCAAGAGATCATGGGGCCAAGTGGACATGGGCCATGGGGCCAAGGATTTATGTTCCTTACGTAGCACAGTTCATCCAGATTTCCAAAGAGGTCCTGCGGCTCAGCAAACATCAGATGACCTTCGACCTGAACCTTCTTTAGCGGTTCCATGAAGCACTGAAACAAGCATAACATGCAACGTTGAAACTTATATAGCGCATAATGACACCAACAGCAGTCGTATAGGAATAGTTTTTGATACCCAGATTACTATTAAAATTTTTTTCTGATAAATAAAATTCCTAATACAATAAATACAATGCTACGCCATACATTGCAATAAGTACTTGCTATGGATTTACTTGCATTTATATAAGTATTAGAGTAGAATGAGTAAGGCCCCCGTGTCCGAAGGGGAACGTATGGTAGGCCCTTATAACCTTATAACCAGCTCTTCGGCCCTTGAACCGGCCCTTGAACGAATCCCAAGGCCCTGGACACAGGTCCGGTGCGTTGAGGACTTGCCGTTTACTTCCCAGCATACGACTGAGCCAAATTCTACTGTATAGTGACAGACAATTAAATGTGCGCGAACAACTTGTCCAAGGTCGTCAGCCGTTACACTGAATCCGCTCAACAGGCTCGAACCCGCAGTCGTCGGATTATAGACTGAATAGACCAACGCGTCGCGCTAATACAATACAACGCTTCTTAGTAGTATTTATATATCGCCACTATCTAATGCCAGCGCATTAATGGATTGCATCCCTGAGACTCGCTCACAGCGATCGTCTCACGGAGGCTCGAATCTGAGCTATTCGCGTTGCACGGCGGGTTCTGTACCGCTTGGCCAGTTCTGCTTCGTGCAAACACGCCGTTGTTTATGCAATAAATCCACGTTGGGTTTTCTGGTGTTGTTTCTTGTTCTGTTGAGGTCACGCCGAGTCTCATATATTAGTCCCAAGATATATTCTTGTTTCTCGAATACGCTGTGAACGAAAAAAACCAACCTCTGGAATTGTTTTGATAATCAGTCGAAATTGCTATTCAAATATTTGTCTCTTAAGTTTGACGTATGTCAGGTACATTTTTAATCAATGATAATCTAAACTAGACGAATTTTAGTTAACTGATTATAGATTTAATTTAGCTATAGTTCAGCTATAATTTATGATCGAAATGTCCTCTTTCGGCCTTAGCACAGGCTTCGAGGCACTCATGCCACTGAATTATGGCAGTATCAATTACCAGGTTGATTGCAATTTTGCAGGGATATTTTTTACAAATGAGGCCACCATAATGTCTTTTTAACAGGGACTGCTCATAATATTAAATTAAGTTGCTCTATCAGCCTTGGTTAAAAATCAAAATTAAAAAGTTTTAGTTTGGTTGAAATTTTTAAATATTTGTGCAATACAAGGCTATAGCTATTGCAATTACACATGCCTTGAGGCCTCTATTGGGGCCGCAGGAGAACATTTCCAATATAGATTATAGTCAAAATGTAGTTACATTAAATAAGCAAGCGTCGGACAAAGATTCTTCCCGTCTTAATAAGACAGTTTAACAATTAAATAAGTGTTCGTAAACATAATTGTAGTTAAAATGTAGCTAAATTAAATGCTTAGTAATTTAATTCGAGTTCTTCTTGTTTGGATTAGATAGTTTACTGGAACTTAATGCTTCGTTTTTTTCGTTCACAGAGTCTCAGTCGTGAGCATCGTCTATCAGTGGTAGATCCTGGAGAGACATCGGTCAGTGTGCTTCAACTATCGATGCTAAGCGGTGCAGTCCTTAGCAGACCCGGCCACAAACGATCGATCACTGCCCTTGAATACTACCACTCCTATCAGGCAGCGAATTGGAATGCTGCAGCGTCAGACGATAGGAATGACTGGGTAGAAGGAAAGAAACGAGAAGCAACGAAGACTGAGAAGCAGATAAAAAGATAAGAAGATGAAAACGAAGACGAAAAAGGTGAAGAATATGAAAGGCAGAAGAAAAATAAAAAGAATAAGAAGAAAGAGAAGTGAAGAAGGAGACGGAAAACACCAACAAGAACAACAACAAGAAGACAACTACTCTCATTCAGAGCATTTATATAGCGTCATTGACTTCATGAATTAAACTATAACTTCAATAACTACTAGAAAAGACACAAGAAATGCAAGACCAGAAGAATAACAAAATCAATAAGATGAAGAGAGCTGCTGAGTTGTACTGAATGCAATAGTCAAAATTAAAATCATCCTTATCCTAATATCCAATAAATCATTTTTCACCTACAGATCAAAACTCACCAAATCGGATCAAAGCGAATTATGACTTATCATATTTTACTAGATTTATTTATTTCAAGACTAAACTGGATTGGATAGGACTGGACTGGACTAGACTGGACTAGACTAGAGTAGACCAGACTAGTCTAGACTAGTCCAGAGTAGACTAGTCTAGACTGAACTAGGCTAGACTAGACCAGAGTAAACTAGACTAGGCTAGACTAGACCAGGGTAGACAAGACTAGACTAGACCAGGATAGACTAGACTAGGCTAGGCTAGACTAGACCAAAGTAAACTAGACTAGACCAGAGTAAACTAGACTAGGCTAGACTAGACCAGGGTAGACTAGTCTAGGGTAGACTAGACTAGGCTAGTCTAGACCAGAGTAAACTATAGTAGGCTAGACTAGACCAGAGTAGACTATAGTAGGCTAGACTAGACCAGAGTAGACTAGGCTAGACCAAACCAGAGTAGACTGGCCTAGGCTAGCCTAGTCTAGTCTACTCTGGTCTGGTCTAGTCTAGTCTAATATACTCTGATCTAGATTAGATTAGATTTGATAAGAACGTACGTGTTTCAAGGCCATCAGATGGTCGAATAGGAAAACGCATTCACTCGTAAACAGTTCCCAGACTGCTTCGCGCCGTTTCCGTTCCGTTTCTGATATGACTGACGCCATTTCCGGCTCAGCGTTCGGCAAAATCTTGGCCAAGTTTGCTTCCTGATGAAGAATCACAAGTAGAACAACATCAGGTCGTATAGAGTCACCAGCGAGTCCAAGTTTCAAAATCTGGGGGACGTCGACAAAAGTACGGTGTAAAAAATACTCGGATAGGCCTAAAAGTGGTGAGATAATGGGTCATTTGTTACCAAGAGATAAAACGAAGACAATTATTGACACAGAAAAGCAGTAATCGTAATCGTAAACTCGAGATTTCTACAGCGCCCAACGAAAGCTAAGTCGATGGAAGCAGCTTATTTACAGGCGCTCAGTCAAAACAAACTCGATAGGCAGGAAGCGTTTCAGGTCAAGATTCAAGAGTCAGGCAGGCAGACAGTCGGACAGCTACGGTGGATGGTGTTTGGCATTGGATCTGCAGTATAGACAAGAGGAATAAGAGGAATCGGGATAGGATCTGCGGAAGTGGAGTATTTTCCGTTTTGAGTGGAAGACCTGCGCAGAGATTGCAAGGGGTGAAACGATGGCATAATTCAACTGAAAAAGGAAAGAAAACAACGCCATTGTTCGGAATTCCATAGAAAGGCAGCTCGCTGTGCGCAGGTCATTGAACTGGCCACTCAAGTGGTTAATGGCCTCATTGTTTTCTTTAAGCACGGATTTTCAGGTACAGAATAAGGTTGTTGTCAAAAGAGGTTTATCCACGTACTCTTTCAACAACAGAGATTCGAACCTTGACCACAGAGACATAAGGTCGACGCTGGACCGTTGTGTTTAATGCCTCTATGTCGATGCGTTGATGGTAGGCATTAGTAGAAGATGTATTGAGTGAAGGGGCAGCTGCTAACCTTATATTGCGCCAGCTGTGAGTCGTTGAATTCGGAGGGCTTAAGCGCCTGCAGGACATCGCTCAGCTGACACAGATTGTCTCTCGAATGATGGCCTTTTTTGTCAATCTGTAATGTAACGTAATCCAACTTAATGCCAACTTATGTGAGGCACTATATTGCGACGTAATACGAAGTAGTGTAATGTAATGTAATGTAATATAATATAATATGATTATAACATAACATAACAGTATTGTATAGTATAGTATGGTATAGTGTAGTATAGTATAGTATAATATAATATAATATTATATTATATAATATACATTATATCGTATATTATCGTATTGTTGTATGTGCTGTATGCATGTGATAGTGAACTCTGGTCTTATCTGGCGAATAATATGAGAACAGAAAAGGAAAGGTTGTTTAGTAAAGGCGGTAAGCTGAGGTAAAGTTCTCAAAATCGGGACAGTTTTGGCGGCACGTAACTAACGAGAAGCAACAGGCGATTTACTCCGGAACATATTTCCCGAACTAGCGCGCAGATCTACTGCGCGGAGGGGCTGGTCTAACCTACTCTAAAGACTTCTATAGCGCCATTATCATCATATACAAGGTATCAGTCGATAGTAGGATTCAGTGAAAATGTACAAGTAAAAATGTACAAGCGACCATCTACGTTCTCTTTCGCTGGGGCTAGCCTGTCAGCTCTTCCAAGAATATACATATATATATATATATAAGCATCTCGTAAATGCGCAATACAAATGCTCTGAATAAATGAATGATTGATTGAATGAAAAGAAGGAGGAAAGAAAGAAAGAAAGAATAAAAGCCGACCATCGATCATCAATGTTGCTAGATCAGATATGATGGATAGAGAGAGCGTGGCTTCGGCAGTGGAACGGAAGAGCAAGCTCTATAATGTTATGCACACTGTTGGCGATTTTACTTAATATCTTAAATTAATGGTTCTTTTTGGATACTATGCAAAAGAGTCGTGATTACTTACAAGTTTTAATAAGGAAAAAGTCGATTTGGTTCTCTTGTCTGTGGCGAAATGATAAAAAAGACAAATTTACCGTCAAATCAAATCAAATCCTTATTAATGTTAGTGTAAACGTTAATGCTATAGAAATTGTGAAGCACAATGGCAGTTTTCAACTGCACTTCTTCAGAACTAAGTCACAAGGACCAACTTACAGCTGTTGGCGTCTTAACCCATTAGTGCCTGATTTTTTGTTTTTTCATGAAAGTGCAAAAATAACATTATTTTTCCTAATAAAAATCAGTTCCAAGCACTATTCAGCTCAAATTTTGTTTTTACAATTTTTTAGGAATTTTTATTTTCCGTCCCCATTTTGGGGACGCTAGGCACAAATGGGTACGTGTAATTTCAACACTGGGATGAAGCAACTGTTAAAATTTCATGCAAGTAGTCACAAAGATAAGCATTCCTGTAGCTAATTACACAGTTGCAAGCATCAAACTCATTGTCTGGTAAAATATAAAGGTCAACAGTCATATATAATCAAGGAAAAATTACCAGAAAAGACGAACATAATGTATGTCAAACTAGTTCATTGAAATTATTTTGGTACAGAAATGACTGTTATAGCAGTGGCTATTTATGCGACTATCATGGCAAGAGAAATAGCAGTTCTATAGCAGTTCTGAATAACAGCTCTTGCCTACTGGTGGAATATAGTGAAACAATCCTGGTGTACTCCACTGTCACATGCGCTTTGCTTTTAGACCGCAGACACCACAGCAATGCAGCATTCTGCTGGACTCTAAGAATTGATTCATTTTATCAGTGCGTATATCTTGTGGCACTCGATTTTCGACAGCTTTTGGTTGACCAAGAGGATGGCCAATAGCTGCACGTTCACCATTGTACCGCGTGCAGTACACAGTGCACATGTTTCGACAAAAGTTCAACTGGTTCACTTGTCGGTGTGTAGTTGCAGTGGTGTGTCGATACAAAATCAAACCAATTTGGATTGCCACATGCTATAGATGAGCAAAGAGAGCCCACCACCAGTTTCTGGATCTGACAGATATGTGGTATGTGCCATCTTATCGGATCCGCCCATATGTCTGTTGTAGCGGTAGGTAACATACTGCATGGTCATATCCACAAACTTTCTTTCAGACCGTGGCCACTTCTTCGCTGAGCCCAGTGTCTCGATGCCACTCAATAATTGGAAGCAAGTGTTACCACACTGTTGTCGTGCCAGCGCATCACCATTATTCCAGATGCTGTATCTAGTCAGTATTCGAAGGCGCCGCAATCCGATTTCTTGATCTTGTCCACAGACAACAATAGACAGTGTCAACTCGATTGGCTCAAACTGTTACGGTTGCCTGGATGTTCTTGCTGCTCAAAAACTCAAGCAGATTCAGACTGGTGAAAAAATTGTGAAAATACAATGTGTATTTGTCATCAGCTGGAGGCAGACAGTCTGCAAGCTTGACAACGACAGAACCGCCAAGACCAAGCTGGCTGTCGGTCATTACGTCTCCTTGATACTGATCCATCAAAATGCAATATTCAAGTGTCGTGTTGATGCTCCATACCTTGAAGTCAAATCTTATGGGCTTGCCACGAGTAAATTGTTTTACACCATATCTACCACAGTTTGGTACCAATGATTCGTCAATCTAAAAACTGTATTTGGGACCGCGAAAATTCCGCCAGGAACCGTTGATTTAGCGCGTCTAATAGCAGCTGAACCTTGGCCATTCTGTCATTTGGTGACAAGTGTTCATTGTTCGCAACGTGTACACACAGCATTAGTTCATCAAATCTGTTTCCTGTCATTGCACAACTCATGGCTGAGTTGTATACATCTTCTGCTGCCTCCCAGTAGAGACAACGGCGAGGCAGTGGAGCATATTACTGTTCAAAAGTTGACGGGGCCATTTGTGCCTAGCGTCCCCAAAATGGGGACGGTATATTCCGGTATAATAAAAAATCAACCAAGCATCAATCAACACTACAAAAATAGATGCAGATAGCTAAGAGACAAAATAACATAGGCTTATACTCACATTTTTATTGTAATGTATTATTGCATGATAATTCAAGGTTATATTGATAACTTTACTGAAATTCTAAATTTACGATGATCATCACAACAAAGCCCTCTAATTACGAAAAAAACAAATAAATATCTGCTAATTTATAGCCTACATGAAAGACAATTGAGTTTACCTTTGGTAGAAATAATTGGTTACACTCGAGATTGCTTTATATAAAAAATAACTCTTGCCATACAGGCGTCCCCAAAATGGGGACGCTAGGCACTAATGGGTTAATGTTAATGTCAAACTTAGTCTTCGTCTGAATATTAATCTAAATTTTAATCTTTATCTTAATCTTAATCTTCATCATCTGTTTGTTGCCGCCTTTAATCATCCCTATCACCTAGTGATATTGGATCTGATGATGGTTCTTGCGGTGGTGTTCATGATGATGGTGTTGGTGGTGGTGGTGTTGATGGTGTTGGTGTTGGTGGTGTTGGTGTTGGTGTTGGTGGTGGTGGTGTTGGTGGTGGTGGTGTTGGTGTTGGTGGTGTTGGTGTTGGTGTAGGTGGTGGTGTTGGTGGTGGTGGTGGTGGTGGTGGTGTTGGTGTTGGTGATGGTGTTGGTGGTGGTGGTGTTGGTGTAGGTGGTGGTGTTGGTGGTGGTGGTGTTGGTGGTGGTGGTGTTGGTGTTGGTGGTGTTGGTGTTGGTGGTGGTGTTGATGGTGTTAGTGTTGGTGGTGTTGGTGGTGTTGGTGTTGGTGTTGGTGGTGGTGGTGGTGTTGGTGGTGTTGGTGGTGTTGGTGTTGGTGGTGTTGGTGTTGGTGTTGGTGGTGGTGGTGTTGGTGTTGGTGGTGTTGGTGTTGGTGTTGGTGGTGGTGGTGTTGGTGTAGGTGTTGGTGTTGGTGGTGTTGGTGGTGTTGGTGTTGGTGGTGTTGGTGTTGGTGGTGTTGGTGTTGGTGTTGGTGGTGGTGGTGTTGGTGTTGGTGGTGTTGGTGTTGGTGTTGGTGGTGGTGGTGTTGGTGTAGGTGTTGGTGTTGGTGGTGTTGGTGGTGTTGGTGTTGGTGGTGTTGGTGTTGGTGGTGGTGTTGGTGGTGGTGGTGTTGGTGTTGGTGGTGTTGATGTTGGTGTTGGTGTAGGTGTTGGTGTTGGTGTTGGTGTAGGTGTTGGTGTTGGTGGTGGTGTTGGTGTTGGTGGTGTTGGTGTTGGTGTAGGTGTTGGTGTTGGTGGTGGTGTTGGTGGTGGTGTTGGTGGTGGTGGTGGTGTTGGTGTAGGTGTTGGTGTTGGTGGTGGTGTTGGTGTTGGTGGTGTTGGTGTTGGTGGTGTTGGTGTTGGTGGTGTTGGTGTTGGTGGTGGTGTTGGTGGTGGTGTTGGTGGTGGTGGTGGTGGTGGTAGTGGTGGTGTTGGTAAGCTCACCTTGATCGCAGTTGGAAATGAAGCTAGCCATAGACACTTGGTAGGCCTTCGTGTTAGCGAAGTCGGCGATTGTGTTTCGCTTGATGAGGGGAGGGGGTACGGCCCTCCTGTGGGGCCGACCCTCCGACGTCAACTCACCCCCTGCATCCGTTTTCCTTCTCTCTCCCTCTCCTCCCCCGCTCAAGTCCTCCAAACTCCTCTGGCGATGTCCCACATTGTCCGTACCTGCACTAATACTAGACAGACAAATAGTCATGTATGTATGTATGTGCGGGTATGTATGTATGTATGTATGTGTAGGTATGTATGTATGTATGTATGTGTATGTATGTATGTATGTATGTATGTATGTATATATGTATGTAGGTGTATGTATGTATGTATGAATGCATGCATGCATGTATGTATGTATGTATGCATGTATGTATGTATGTATTATGTATGTACGTATGTATCCACACACTTATATAGCCCCTTTTAAGTGTCTCACAGAAGCGCTGGTTCATGGATAACAGTTCTAAAACTTGCGTCATAAGTTAAGCTGAAAATATGCTGTTAAAGTAATGTGATATAATACAATTTTTAAGTTGCGCGAATTTAATGTGATGCGTTATTTTTTAAAGGTAAACGGTAAAAGATAAACGGTTAAAGGTAAACAGTAAACGGTAAAAGGTAAACGGTAAGAGGTAAAGGGTAAATGGGAAAATGGTGAAAGGTAAACTGTAAAGAGTGAAAGGTAAAGGGTAAACGTAGCCTAGTTGAGATATAAAGTAATTTGATCCGTCATGCAATCTATTGCGCTGTGGTTCAATTTTGATGGGTTGTGATGTAATGTAGTGGAAAACAGTAGGACGTAATGTAATCATATGCAATGTAACATAATGCAATGTTATGCGATGTAATGTAATTGATGTAATGCGATAATGCAATGCGATGAAGCATAACGTAACGTAACCTAACTGCGGCGTAACGTAACATAATGCAACGTGAAGTGACGTAACGTTATGTAATGTAACGTGGGGTGGGTGGGTAAAATAACGTAATGTAATATTATGTACTAAGATGTGATGCGATATAATACATTTTGTGTTGCAAAACTGTCTGTCTGAAACGCTACTTTAAAGCAACAGCAACAATCGCAGCATCCGTGCAACGGGACAACCATTCTTACTGCATGTTGCACATATATGGCTCTGCAACGAGCGACCACTCTCAAACGTGGAACTGAACCCAGCGTTGCAATTTGCCAGTCTTTACCACTTGCCCGCAGGACGCCCCGCAAACCTTAAGTCCGTATTTTACGATGGATCTGATTATAAATTCCCACAGAGACGAATAAATAAATGATTTAGAAATTACTTCGTCCCATGAAAAATTATGGGCTTTTTAGAAAATCAAAAGCGCGGCTCTTGAGTATGCAAACAATTCGTTGTTTATGCTATGGATGTACTGGCAATTTTTCGATTAATTAAGTACACAGCATAAATCAGATATCAGCTGTATTTACATATACACACGTATTTATGTCTACATAAAAAATATATTATGTATTATGCATATATTGAGCGCCACTATCTAATTCCAACTCGACCCACTGTATCCGCCTGACTGCCTGCCTGCCTGACTCTTGGATCTGGACCTGGAATCGAACCTACCTTGCCTATCGATTTTGTTTTGACTAAGCGCTTGTAAATAAGCTGGTTCCCGCGACTTAGCCTTCACTGGGCGCTGTAGAAATCTCGAGATTACGATCAATGACTAAGCATCAATCGATGGCGCTGAGTGAAGAACTTGCTCAAGGTACCTACACAGTTACCGTCTCAAAGGAGGTTCGAACCCGTACTCTCCGCGTTACAAGCCAACGGCTTTAACCAATCGGCTACAGAGCCCGACATACATCATATATCATATGTGATATCTATTCATATACGCTAAATATAGGCCTGGATTATGTACAGGTAGATATGCCTATACTCGAAAATTTATATATAATATATATATAATATATATACTTAAATTTGTGTGCTTATTGTAATCGTATAATGACCATAATTGCGTATAGCGTCATCGATTCATGCTTGGTCATTAAATAGTGGCGCTGCATAGTAGTAATAATTAGTTCTGTACTAATTTCTTATTCATAAGGGATCATGTGTACCTCGGGTAATAATAATAACAATAATAATAATAATAATAATAATAATAATAATAATAATAATAATAATAATAATAATAATAATAATAATCCTCATGGATCATATATACCTCGGGGGAAAAATAATGATAATAATAATCATCATTATCATCATCATCTTCTTCTTCGCGTTCTTCTCCTTCTTCTTCTTCGCGTTCTTCTTCTTCTTCTTCTTCTTCTTCTTCTTCTTCTTCTTCTTCTTCTTCTTCGCGTTCTTCTTCGCGTTCTTCTTCGCGTTCTTCTTCGCGTTCTTCTTCTTCTTCGCGTTCTTTTTTCTTCTTTTTCTTCGCGTTCTTCTTCTTCATTATTATCACCATCATCATCATCATCATCATCGTCGTCGTCGTCATAATTGTAATATTAATATGTTTGATATATTCGTATATACTCGTATTTATGTCTGTATAACATATATATATATATATATAGACCATATGTAATGGACACACATTCAGATATATACGCATCACAATAACATTAATATGAATCCACATTAGTGCATTTTATATTTCTGTAAGTTGTTTGTTTCTGTTATTAATAAAATATCACAAATGACGGCGCGAGTGCATAAATATAAGCACAATATTCAATACTGTTGCTTTAGTTTCTGAAATTCATATGGCGCCGTGTTTCATTAGACAGGCCTCAATCGATGCCTTGTTATTTCCACAGCAGTGCTATATAACCGTTTATTGACCATACCTGGTCTCGCTGCCGTCACAGGAGTCGTCATCCTGGGTGTTGGAAAGACCAAGAACCTAAACAAGACCACAAATTAGATAGGTACATGTAAGGTACATGCAAGGTATAGGTAAGTGAAATGAAACAGCTATTATGTGAGGTAGTAGTATGCAATACACGGCTAACAAAGGTCTATTGTCACGTTACAGTTTAATCAACGGACTTGCTGTGACTGGTTCTATTATTCTGTCAGAATACAAGAAAGCATGCACCGAGGCCTGCGTGCAGTTAATTAATTTCTCCATTTGTCCGCTTAATCAGATCCATCCATTTTCTGAAAAATCGATCGTTCTGTCCTTCCAGTAACACATCCATGCATGCACCATCAGAAATTTCAACTAGCGCTACACAAATGCATCACTGAAAATGATTAGCGTATTTTAGGGTGAGGCAAGGAATTGCGACACGGTGGTCTATCGTTTGGTCGATGATCATGCGGTTGCAGGTTCGACTCCGTGTAACGACCCTGGGAAAGTTCTTTGCGCACGCGTGCCTCTGTCACCAAGCAGTGGAATTTGGTACCGGCGTAAGTTGGGAAGTAAATGGCAAGTCTTGCGATGCACTGGCCAAAAGTCCAGGACCTTGGCATTCATCCATCGCCGGCTCAAGCGCCTAAGAAAAGGAAATGAGCGCCTCCCTTACGTGTCACTTGTGGGATATGAGAAACTTTACTTTTACAAGGTAACCGATAACTTTGTGAATGAACGGGAAAGAGTTCAACAGGTGTAAGTGAAAAGGATTGTCACATTTGAACAGGTGCGCAGAAGGTTAGACTTCGTCTGATGGTGAACGTGAGGTGGTGAACAGAATTGTCGTAAGCTGCGATTGAATCTACTTCAGATCTTCATCCTCGGGTACCAGTCATAAGTTTATACAAATTCAAAGTGTTGAACTTATGGTTTCATTTTTCTGTGCATTGTTAATACGTAGCGGATAGATAGTAGCAAATGTGCATAGGATAAGTACGCACCTACAACGATACCTTGATGTTTACATTTTAAACCCTCCTGTTGTTTTAAACCCTCTTCCTGGCCTCAACAAAATTCGTTCATTCCTTGTCACAGATAGCACCCTACAGCTAGGGCAATCAATATCGAACACAAACTTTACCAGGGTTTAGTTACGTCATTCATTCACTGTCCATCCATCCGTTCGTCCGTCCCTTTGTCCGTCAATCAAACCATCCATCCATCCACCCAACCATCCATCCATCCATCCACTTATCCATCCCTACCATTCATTCTTCCGTCCATTCCTCTCACCCAACAATCTATGCATCCATCAACCCAGTCACGTCAATGGCTCAGTATCCGTTTACCAAGTTTACACGACGCTCCAATTATCGAACTCCGGACGCAGAGGTGTAAAGTCGCTGAGCATTCCACTCCGTCATCATGTTCCATAACAAAAAGCTACAAGTCCACCAGATTTACAGACACGCGAAACGAGCGTTAACTATATCATTCTACAAACTAATTCCGCCAGCTAATAATAACGGCCATCATATGTTTTGGGAACAGAAAACGCTAAAGTGGCCGGAACGATAGCAGAGATGAATTTCTGACAGGGCGTTGGTAAAGAAAACATCTCGTAACTGTAAAAAAGTGCTAAATATATAATTCTAAATTTATTCAATAACGAATCCGCGTAAAAGCAGCTAAAAAGTCACTGCACGCTTTATAATTCCCTGAACTCGCTACTAATGCAGCAAAGGCGGCGATCGTTGAGCTCTTCTGTCCGTGGAGACGCACAGGATCCGCACTTGCGCACGTCAACCTGAACCAAACGTTCCTTCTCTCGTGTTGGCCCTTCCTCTTGGAACAGTCTTCCGCAACACATGCACACTGTTCAATTTAACTCTGTTCAGTGGATATTTTCAAAATGTCTTACAGCGCACTTGTTTAGAATTTTTAGACAGTCACGTGTGCAGCGCTTTGTGAGGCACTCAAAAGTACATTCGTGGCGTTGCACACAGAGTAATTAATATTAACCGTCTTCTGCGTTGATTTACTGTCCTATCTACCTGCATGCAGCAATAATGTTTACATGATGCGTAGTCATTCTTTCTACACAGACATACTAACGTTAACTCATTAACTTGTTAACTCATTAGACAGTTAATTAGGTTAAATGACAACTTTTAATTACAACTGACGGGCTATTGCACTTCTGTGGTTGTTTGACTACGCCTGCGTATGTTTGACGATGCCTATGTTTGTCTGACGACGCCTATGTCTGTTCGACGACGCCTGTTTCAGTTAGCAAATGAAAAATTGTTCCAAGATGATGTTCCGTAGCATAAGAGAGCCCGATAAGCTGATATTAATGTGCTGAAGCAAAGAACCTGCAAAACCCCACGGGCAGCAGAGCATAGTGATCGGCGACCAGGCTTCCTCGATACTGGTATAGGCCGATCCCGAGGTTGTATACGCTACATAATATTGAACGCCCTTTGATACCACGAAGTTCATCTGTGAGCGCGCTATAATCACGCTATCGTAATTGTAATTGTAATCGTAAACTCGAGATTTTTACAGCGCCCAACGAAAACTAAGTAGCGGGAACCAGCTTATTCATAGGCAATCAGTCACGACAAAATCGATAGGCAAGACGGGTTCGGTTTCAGGTCAAGATCCAAGATTCAGGCAGGCAGACAGTCAGACGGCTACGGTGGTTGATGATTGGACTTGGATCCGGTCTGATGTCTTCTATACTGTGAAATACGTCTGTGAGCGTGCTAGAACCACACTTGTGTCTGAGTTTAGCAGGCACTGCACGATAGAAAGAGTAATAACTGGATTCTATTGCCGCCTAAGCGTCATCAGCAGTTCGTTTTTATCTGCACTGTGTTTGCTTAAAGGCTTCCATCACGACAGCCGATTCTAATCATGAGGTTTCGAATTCCCTCGCAGTGATAGCATACAATGCGGTACAGTAATGAAAACTATAAATAAAACATTATTATCTATTACAGCATGACCGTCATAACAAGAAGGAACATTCTACGCCCGATTCAATTACAAATGACGTCTTCAGGTGACGTCACGTGCTATTTGAGCATGGGTTTTTGCTCCTCACGCGGGAAGGGCCGCACTGTGGATTTATCTAACGCCTTTTATAAATATGACGCAGAATGTCGCCAATCAGTCGATCGATGATCGACCGATAGTCAATATCGAATTTGAAATGTTATCCGCAACTGACAAAAAGCATAATGAATTAATATACAAATGTAGGCTACATGTATTTCCATAGGCTAAATAAAGTTTAGAAATATGTATATAAAACCTACATATATAATAACAGTGTGCAGCAATAAAAAATCTATAAATATAACATAAAGGAGAAAAAGAGCAGAGGCATTTATGAGTACGAAGTATTAGCGACTTCTTTTTCTTAGCCTTGGCATATGAGGGCGGATGGCCAGCCATCTTCGTCTGATCTTCCCACTGACAGTGTGCGGTCAGTGTACTCATTATGGCTGAGTCGGCTAGGGGCATGAGTGAAACCGAAAAACAAATTTTTCTCTGGCGGTGTTCAAACCCCCGACTTTTATACTGACAGTCCAGCCCGCTAATCAGTAGATTGTTATATGGCCAACAGGACCCGATGGGTGAGAATAAATGACTTCCATTCTGTTCGGTCATTTATCAGATCTGGTGCCTTTCTAGGTCAAGTCTTGTTGTAACATACATTTTACATAAATTAGCATAATATGACACGACTCTTGAAGCGGCGCTATACAAATTTCAGAGTTATAATTACAGTTACAATCCTATGTTGTGCGTGCGCGCGCGCGTGTGTGGTGATGGATGATAAGGTTCGTCATTAACCTTTCGTCTTTCGTGCATACCTATATAATCTGCCTTGAAATTTGATCCACTTTTCCCGATAAAATATTTACAAAGGATTAGGAACTTTGGCTAATATATTTGCACACTGCGTTCATACATTTTTATAACAAGAGTACGTTTCCATCTACGCACGCACATATATTTATAATTATACATATACAGGCCCTATCGTATATAGGCTATTATATATCTGTATATATATATATATATTATATATATACGTAAGACATATACATAAGCATATGTTCGTGCATGAATATAGACATATATTAGGTTTTATGTTGGAACCCACCATTGCAGTCTTTCTATTAAAAACAATATGGTGAAAATTGAGGCAAAAATTGAACCATAGTTATGAGTTGCACAAGATTTATGGGTACATGATATTGTTATATGGCTTTATGGCAAAAAAATCAGTATAGAAACATAGCGAAGTATGTATTGTAGTATGACTTGAAACTATAACATAATGCAACAAAAAGCACTGTCAATATAAGATTACTGTAACATTGTGGTAAGACAAAAATTGCAAGTGCAATATCATATGTGACAGTCTTTAGCTGTGACATATTCTATCTTTGCCCGTTATTAGTTTATTGATGTTTTGTCATTCGTTACTTGATTAAAGTTTGGTCAGAAAAGTCTTCCGGCAGTCAGAAAATCTGTGTCGTTATTCCTGAACAATTTGAAGTAAATGTTTTTAACTATACGTCGTTTGTCCGATTCGACTTGCAGCCTAATCCTGATTCAGCTTTGCTCCTCTATCTTATCATTGACAACTTAAGTGCCAACACGATTTGCAGTAAAACAAGATAGTCCTTGTTTTCATTCAAGATTTCTGGCGAGAATGAATCCTAAATCCCAGGATCAGAACAAATTTCCTGTGCTGGTGGTGACAAAGGACTCAGTGTGCTGCGAACGTTAACGGATGTCAAGTCTAGTCTCAGAAGCGGGTGATCCGATCCACCCTGCCGACGGAGATTGTTGGTCAATCTTTATTTCTCAGTTAACTCAGTTCTTGAGTTGAAGAAGGCCAACCCAACTGTGACCCCACTAAGGTATCACAGATGACGCAGGAACGCTGAAGTAGTGGCCTGACAAATTTCTTGGCTTCTATATTCGGTAATATGTAGAGACAAACAAAGGTTATTGCATGAAAAGAGACGGTACTGGAAGTTTCACACCATGCCTAGGTGTAAATGTTTACACAGAAACATAAAACAAACTGGAAGATATACTTTTCTTCAGCTGGCTTCAGTTTGAGGCTGAATAAGAACATCCACATCTTGAACTGATATATGATTCTTACCACTGACTTAGTCCGGTGAAGGGCTCCAGGAACTATGAAGTGATTGCGGCGGGATGGCGTTCCGCCAAGAAAGGTGATAACTAATCCCAGGAGCCTCTGATATGATGGACTTCGTAGTTGTCTCTGCAAAATATATAAGTAGCTCCATGAACTCCGTCATCTCATGCAGATCCGCTGCTGTCTCAAAGCTACTATGGTCAATCCAACTCCAACACCAGTTGCCTTCGAAACGGTGAAAAATGGCAGCGTATGGCCAGTGGAAGCAACAACTGACACGACAGCTATAACTTTCATTTAATCGTAATCGTAATCGTAAACTCGAGATTTCTATAGCTCCCAACGAAAGCTAACAGGAAGCTACATGGAGCAGGAACCAGCTTATTTACAGGCACTCAGTCAAAACAAAATCGATAGGCAAGAAGGGTTCGGTGCCAGGTCGAGATCCAGTAGGCAGGCAGGCAGGCAGGCAGGTAAAGGTGGGTGGTGTTTGGAATTGGGTCTGAGGAATAGATAAGGGGAAGAAGCGGAATCAGGATAGGATCTGCGGAAGTGGAGTGACAGCATGTTAGATTAAATGGATTCTGGCCAAGTGCCTTTTCTAACAAAAGAGACCAGCTGCTGACAGATACTGGCTGCTGTTAAGTCGAACATACCATTGACCTTCTTTCACAGATCCATTCGTCAAGGCATCGGATCACGGCGTTGGTCTGAGCTTCTTCAGTAGCGAAATTAATTTATTGAAAGCCAAGTACATATATGCTCTACTCCGAAACCGTACACAAAAACAGACAGTCGATCCACCTTCTCCAAGTCAGTGACGTTAGTTCAAACCACAGCCGCAGCCACCAGCTCCGTGATAAAAAGGATTTTTGCTGAGCTTTTTACCAGATGGCTTTTGCTTTCTCAATCTTTTTCATACTCTAGCACATTATGGGCCACTGTCTTCATCAGCTGTGTCCCTACCAGCTGGCCTGGTTAGCTACACTCGTACAACAAGGCATCTCTGGGCGTGATGATGCCGGGTAGCGTCCCGGTCGTGGGTTATTTAAGAGATTTGAATCCCGGTCTAGCACGGTCCGTACACGGGGACTTGAAAAATGGCATGGCGCCCATTCAAATGGGCGGCGTTGATGAGGGATCTCATCCGATAAATTCTTTGACAAATGAGCAGGGCCGAGGCCATACGATCGCTGTAGAAAAACGTGTACAACTGTACATTTACCACTAGAGATTCTGCCGTGTTGGTTATAACTTCCATTCTCTTGTTTTGATCTCTCACGATGCGATTCCTTAGATTTTGTCTTAGTGGCTTTCAGTTCTGTTTTCCATGCCAACGTTTCATAATGATAACAACTGAAAATTGTACTAGCATATTTAAGTCTCTTAAGGTTTCTCTGACCTATCAGAATTCAACCCGGCTTATCGAACGGATTATAATTTTGGATTGCGATTTTGACTGGAAGCGACCATCGTCTGATGCCTTGGGCATTATGATAAGGGCGCTATAAAAGTCTTTGGATTTGATTAAGTCACTCGAAATTCAGCATGTACCACGCCTACATTATACTTACTATTCACCAAGAAGAAATTAACATTGATGACTAAAGGATGGCAGAACGACACATGTAATGAAACTTCCAAGGGTTTGTTCAACCTCTAAACATTCTCCATTTTACATTAAGCTACACCTGATTTATTATAGTATATAGTGGACTTGTCACCTTCCATTATTCAAACACTGAAACTTTATCTTTTACCACATAAAAGTGGGCCAACCTAATATATACATATGTATATATTATGCAGTTACATCATAAAGGACTGCATGATTTACATATACACATATATTAAATATGCATTTAGACAGATGTACATGTATATATACACATATTCAACCTATAAAACTATATGTATATATATAAATATATACACATACATATATACGTATGTGTTCATCATCAAATTCATCTTCGTCGAGTCAACTTTGTCCACCGATCCATCATCCCTGCTGCTGCTGCTGCTGCTACTGCTAATGCTGCTGCTGCTGCTGCTGCTGCTAATGCTGCTGCTGCTGCTGCTGCTGCTGCTGCTGCTGCTGCTGCTGCTGCGGGTACCTAGTTTTTTCCCGGCTACATGGCCATTCCATTCGCTTCCTGCTGCCCTTCAAAACCACTCGTCATTCTCAACAGAAACTTCCCCATTCCCTTCTCCATCCCTCCTACACTTCCTTTGTCCAACCTCCACTTCTTTTATCCCTCTTCTGTTCTACCCAGCTGCTTTCCACTCCATCCATGCTCCACTTAATCCATCTCTCCATCCGTCCTTCCTCCTCTCGCTCTCCAGGCAAACCTTACCTTCATGCATATACATGATACACAAAGCGAACACATTTTATACGTCTTAATAAACAGATCCTCAAAGGTCTACAGACTACATCATCATGAAATAGGACACGCCACACACACACCAACACACCCACACACCTACACACCCACGCACGCACACACGCACGCACACACACACAATAGGAAGTCTATAAGGTTATATATGCACTACAGCTGATCAATATCCTTGTAACAACTGATATATCAAGCATATATATATACACGTATATCTACAACCACTACAACATATATATATATATTCTGCAAATGGCATATAAAGCATGTTTATATGCATGTATGTGCACTACATCAGCTGTATACTGCAATTGATCTACATAGCATGTTCATAGGTTTATATCTTCATATATACTGCTGTGGATATATATATATATATATATCAACAACAATATATATACATATATTAACCTTTGAACATGCTATATATACATCAACAACAGTATGTATACATATATTAACCTTTAAACATGCTATATATCACAGAGTATATGTGTGTGTATATATATATATATATACTGACATCCTTCACATCACGGTCTTATCGTCCAGTATGACTCTGAATTGGTCCAATTATGGTTCACTTCATTCCGCCTTCGACCGTCGAACTGAACCCCGGACTCGAAGACCTTCGTTTAGACAGGCAGCCGAATGTTTTGAGTGGGGACGGTGGGTGTTTTCTCCCACGCGACTGACCACGCAGATGGACAACTGAGAAGCTGAAAGCATACATGGTCAGTTGCAGTGGACAATGATGACCAGTGTGACTGACCAGCGACTAATGACCGACGAGACAGAAAAACTATCATCATCAGTATTATCGAAGTCTTGCAATCTATACTCTGGGACGCGGTGTTCTATTCCGTAGCGCGTGTGTCTTTACTTCAACGACTGCAGATTCGAACCTGCTGAGCGGACTCCATGTATAACGACCCTGGGCAAATTGTTTACGCGTAGTTGTCTCTGTCACCAAGAAGTATAATTTGGTACCGGTGTAAGTTAGGAAGTGAAAGACAAGTCTTGCAATGCGCTGGCTTCGTGTCCAGGGCCTTGGGATTCGTCCATTGCAACTCAAGGGCCGAAGAACAGGAAATGAACGGCTCTCCGTCTTTCAGCGGTGGGTTTTATAGTATAACGCTCCTCCATGGAACGTGGAAGTTTTTCTTTACTTTTACTTTCGTAGTATAGTAGACTGGCCTATTTAGCTACATCGGTAAACGCTTATGCCAAGGAGCTTCTGTGCGTGAGGATTCTCGGTTCGAAACCCGATCGCGGCTTATTTCAGAGATTTGAACCTCGGGTTAGTAAGGTACGTGTACGGGAACCTTAAATGGTGTGGTGCCCATTCAAACGGGCAGCGGTGGTGAAGGATCTTACCCGATCAGTTCATTGCAAAATGAACACGGTCGAGGCCATACAGTCGCTATAGAAAATCGTGTTCATTTACATCTAGACACACTTTGCTCAATTAACGTTGGCATCCTGAAGAATATCTTCTTCGTGGCAAGAGAAGAATTTCTGATGGACTTGAGAATGTGTCAAACAGACAAACGAGCTCAATGTTTCAAATGAGCCAAATGTTTCAAATGAGCCAAATATGAGAAAATGAGCCAAATGTAAAAACGAGCTCAATGTTTCGAATGAGCCAAACGTGACAAAATGTGCCAAATATGAAAAAATGAGCCAGGCGCGACAAAAGAGTCAAAACATGCCAGATAAGCAACACGTGACAAACATACTAAACGCGACAAAAGCGCCGACATTAGAGCCTAACTTAAGACACGAATTAATGTTCTTAACATCGAGGTCAACTCCGGCGGTGTTTACAAAAGTGATAAACGCCTTTCAGCATGAAACGGCGAACACAATCGATCAATGGCAAATGCTGATAGATCGCCCTCTAACGATTGTTGTAATTCTTGTAATGGTGACTGAACGGGCAGATAGCACCGCTATATAAATGACCTGCAATATAAATCTATGCGTCGAAAAGCAAACCGTGTTGATGATGGTGATGGTGATGGTGTTGCTGTTGTTGCTGATGTTGATGATGTTGCAGATGATATTGTGCTAATTTTGTTGACATTTATGACATTGGAAAATGATGATGATGATGTTGATGATGATATTTATGGTGATGATGATGAATATGCCAATGATGAATATGATGACATGAAATGAAGAAAAAGACGATCGGTGCAATCTGTCGTTCAGCTTGCAATGACCCTCGTTCACTCATTCATTATGTCACGCCTGGATTACTGCAATTCAATCGTGGCAGTCCCGCCAAAAAAGGAAGAGGAAGAGGAAGAAAAGAGGAGGAGGAGGAGGAGGAGGAGGAGGAAGAGGAAGAAGGAGAAGAAGCAGGAAGAAGCAGGAAGAAGCAGGAAGAAGCAGGAAGAAGAAGCAGGAAGATGAAGAAGAAGAAGAAGAAAGAGAAGAAGAAAGAGAAGATGAAGAAGAAGAAGAAGAAGCACGAAGAAGAAGAAGAAGAAGAAGAAAGAGCAGAAGAAAGAGAATACGAAGAAGGAGAAGAAGAAGAAGAAGAAGAAGCACGAAGAAGCACGAAGAAGCACGAAGAAGCACGAAGAAGCACGAAGAAGCACGAAGAAGCACGAAGAAGCAGGAAGAAGCAGGAAGAAGCAGGAAGAAGAAGGAGGAGAAGAAGAAGAAGAAGAAGAAGAAGAAGAAGAAGAAGAAGAAGAAGAAGAAGAGGGAAAAGAAGTTGCAGCATTAGTAGTACACAGTCGACACCTCGCTTCAGCTTTTTGTATGGCACTTCGCACCTACTACCCTCAACGCTCTTAGGATTAAACCACAGTACAGCTTAAACCCAGGAACGACTTAAACCCGTCGACGCCTAAAACCATCGAACGGCTTAAGCCGAAGAAAGAATGTGAAAGAAGAACCTATTGCTATTATACGTCGTCGCAGAAAACTCACCCGCGGTCTAGACCGGACAGAAGAGAGGCAGGCGACACAAAAGTCTAATTCTCCGGAGGCTAAACCTATTTATTATTGAGCTTTCCAAGTGATGGAGTAAATTAATGGAGATTTCTGCAGTCGCCTTTGTCCGCGTGGGTGGGCTACGGAGGCTGAGCAGAGAAATGAAAGATGTGAGCAAAGGAAAGTCGGGCGAGTCCGATTTGCTCTGGGCGACGCTGCTGTACTAGTAGGGTCTTTTGATAGATCGAGGGTCTTTAGGAGGTTAGGTGGTTGGGTAGTGGTGGAAGAGGTGGAAGAGGAGGAGGAAAGGAGATGGAAGAGAGGTGGATGAGAAGGATAAAAAGAGGAGGAAGAGGAAAAGAGGATGAAGAGTTTGAAAAAGGAAGAGCTGAGGAGGAGAGGAGTAGGAGGAAAGAGGAAGGAGGAAGGAAGGAGCAAGAAAAAAGGAGGAGGATCAGAAGGAGGAGGAGGAGGAAAGGAATAACAAAGGAGGAATAGGAGAGAGAGTGAAAGAAAGGAGTAAGAGGAGGAAAGGAGGAAGAGAATAATAAGAATAGGAAGAGTAAAGAGGGAAAGGAGCAGAAGAAAAAGAGAGGGGAAGAGGAAAAGACGGAAGAGGATTACAAGAACAGAAGAAAAATGGAGAAGAAAAACCAGAAAGAGGAAAACACGGAGGAGGAAGACAAGAGGAACGAGGATACGGAAAAGAAGGCGGATGAAAAAAATAGAAGTGTCGGACAAGAACTGGAAGAGGACATTAAGAAGGAGTCAGAGGAGAAGGTGGAGGAGAAGGTGGATCCGGGTGGAAGGTGATTGACTTCCGGTTCTAATACGCAGTATGATTAAGCCGCAATGTGTTCTGAAAGGTTCCGAGTATTCGATGCTTAAAATTAATGTCTGGAAAGAGCAGACACTTATGTAACCTAAACTCTCTTAGACGTCTGTTGCCTAGCAATAAAGCCCAGTAATTGTGGCCTGTTGTCAGTAAGTGTATAGACATTTAATGTAACGCCTTTAGTACCGCATAAAATCGCTGCCTGTGCTAATCTAGACGATGTTAAAGTTCATTAAGAACACGAAGTCCGTCCGTCCGTCCGTCCTTCCCTCCGTCCCTCCGTCCGTCCCTCCGTCCGTCCATCCGTCCGTCCGTCCGTCCATCCGTCCGTCCGTCCGTCCGTCCGTCCGTCCGTCCGTCCGTCCGTCCGTCCGTCCGTCCGTCCGTCCGTCCGTCCGTCCGTCGGTCCGTCCGTCCCTCTTTCTCGTGGCGAACTCGGCTCAGCGTAGCCGTGTCCAAGCTGAGCTGTTTCTGTCCTGGACCTTCTTCCATGTTGTTATGAAGGCCGACTCAATTCCAATTACTCCCAGGTCGACCGCGTGGTCTTCTCCAATTCCTCGGGGGCTTGTTCATTGTGGTTCGCAGGGCCCTGCGGTGGTCCTCGCCTTGACAGCGAGCGACATGCCCGAAGAAAAGCAATTGGCGTTTTCTGTAAATGGCAGAGACCGGCACCATCGCTGTTCTCTTCCTGATCGCAGTTTCTCAAATGGTCCCAGTAGGGAATCTGGAAAATTCTCCTGAGGCAGTACATGTCGAAGGAGTCGAGTCTCTTGTTCAAGGCCTCTGTGGTCAATCGCGTCTCGCAGCTGTAGGGAACTGGTAGCACGAGCAGTCTGTGTACTGCAGTTTAGAATTTAGCTCAACTGTCTTGTCTTGTCTTCAACCGTCCTCTAGCCGAAGATTGTCTGCACCACGGACAATTTTATGTCATCTGCTTCTGTCCCTTGTCTCCTGTAATAAATGGTCGAACATTAATTCAGTCCACGACTTGATGTTATTGATCCATGTCTTCCCCGAGATCAGGATCCACGAATTGTGCCTTGGATGATCTCTTTCTCTCAGCAGTCTCCACTCTTTCGTAGCACATGCCCGAGGTATGAAAACTTCCTCTTTCTGATTAATCCAAGCAGACTCCTCTCTACTCCTACTGTCTGTAGGACCCACTCATTTGTCTTCTTAGCAGTACACAGCACTCAACGAATCAGATCAATTATTTTTTACCCGAGGTAGGTATAATCCCTCAGATGGAGAAAAAATTAGTCCGGAGACAGTAATGAGCATCTGGAACGGCTAGTATTATTATTATTATTATTATTATTATTATTTATTATTATTATTATTATTATTTATTATTATTATTATTATTATTATTTATTATTATTATTATTATTATTATTATTTATTATTATTATTATTATTTATTATTATTATTATTATCATTACCAAAATTTGTAACGCGTGCAGTCACACCGAAACGCGAATCGGAGGCGCGGAATTGTAATCAGATCAATTGCAATCAGATCAATTGCAATCAGATCAATTGCAATCAGATCAATTGCAATCAGATCAATTGCAATCAGATCAATTGCAATCAGATCAATTGCAATCAGATCAATTGCAATCAGATCAATTGCAATCAGATCAATTGCAATCAGATCAATTGCAATCAGATCAATTGCAATCAGATCAATTGCAATCAGATCAATTGCAATCAGATCAATTGCAATCAGATCAATTGCAATCAGATCAATTGCAATCAGATCAATTGCAATCAGATCAATTGCAATCAGATCAATTGCAATCAGATCAATTGCAATCAGATCAATTGCAATCAGATCAATTGCAATCAGATCAATTGTAGAGCGCCAAATGTTTTATCCAGGAAGACTGTACAGGCGATATGAATTCGACGCTTGAACTCCTGTTGCATGGAACTTCTGGGCACTGTCTGACTGCCGAGGTAAGTAAAGGCGTTCAATTTGTCACAAATAGTGCTCAGAAAACTGGAAAAGTCACCACTGGCAGTCTCTCGCACACACGTAGAGTCCGACCAGCCGAAGGGAACGTGGCCGACTTCTGCTTTAATAATACTGTGGCCTTTTGAAGCAACTAGACGAAACTGTCTAGCGGTAGGCGACAATGACCAGACATTTTATGTCGGCGAGCGATCCAGTGTCTGCTCTCATTAGACATCGCTTTTAAAAGTGTCTTCCGTGGCTTGAGATCAGAGGAATAGAGGAACGGAGAAAGGAATCGAATGAGGGGGAGTGAGGAAGGATTGATGGTTACGTGGATGAAATCCAGAAAGGAAAGTGGAGCCGATTAGGCCCACGGGTACAGCAGCTGAATGAGTTACTTCTGAGGCGCAGTTAGAGTATCAGTTTATGGATTCAGGCGCCACACATATCAACTGTGATCGTCGCACTTCAATTGCTGTCTAAGCTCGCTTTTAAAACACTCTTTCACTCTTACACTCTTCCCTTCTTGCGCTCTTATGATCTTTCGTTCTTTCACTCTTACACTCTTTCACTCTTGAAATCTTGCATTCTATCTCTCTTCTTGTATTCTTGCATCCAATAATTATTTAAATGAAAGAAAGAAAGAAAGAAGGAATGAATGAGCGAATGAATGAATAAAAGATTATTATCGTGATGATCACATCTATTTTGATGCTACAAACGATAATGCAAAGACGATGGCCATCATTTTCATCACCAGCTCCACCGACGTGATGACGCTGGTGCCGGTGATGAAAATGATGGCGGTGGTGATGATGAGATGATAATACCAGTGATGGTGATGATGTCGATGATAATTATGATGATGACAACGATAATGACGAGAATAATGACGATGATGATGAGGATGGTGTTGTTGCTGTTGTTGTTGTTGGTGATGATGATGATGATGCTGCTGCTGCTGCTGATGATGATGTTACCTTGGATTCGCAGATGGCCTTTCGTCGCTCTCTGCGTATTCTTGGTGGTGGCGTCGGTTCCTGGTCGCTGTCCTCCGTCGACACCCCTCTCGCCGATGTCCTCGCCAACGCTGAGTTCCACTATCAAAAACACAGTGTCCATCATTAGCAGCAGCATCAGCATCAACATCATCATCGTCGTCGTCATTCTATTAATTAGCATCATCAGCATCGTTGTAACTGTTATCGTCATTTCGTAGTCGTCGTCATCATCAACATCCTCCTCCTTCTTCTCCTCATAGTTCTAATCATCATCATCATCATTAATTCATTAATCTATCAATCACCGTATTCATTATGATCAGGATCGTCCATAATGTAAAAGAACAATACCATGCTTCATGACATAAATTACGATATTACCTAATCATTACTCAGAAGAGCAATCATAATATCTCTCTCGCTAATATAAATGTTTCCGCCATTATTCTATAACATTAATTTTCTTGCCGTAATTCTTTGATCACAATTCTGAATTCTCTTACCATAGTTATCTTGTCCTAATACTCTTACTCCAACCAAAATTTCTTACTAAATAAATATTATGCAAATAACTAATTAAATACTAGACTGCAACTAGTCATAGATGACGATATCCCAAATGCAGCGTCTAATTCGGTGCTACAAATGAACTACTTCGATTTTCGCCTCATCTCGTAGCTCGTTCGGCTTTACAGAGGCTTTGAGACTAAAACGCTAAGCGTGTTATGGCGCTAACCTTGCATTTTGCCTGCGGGATGGACAGCTACTCAATTATTGATAGGTTGAAATGTGAATATTCGGACTGCGGATACCTACGATCGTAAAACAGCATATGTGCTCTCATATGAGGTGCTCCGTTCTCAGAAGCCTTAAATGGAATAACAAGAAGAAGCCGAAAGAGAGAGAGACACACACAGAATGAGACAGATATATACATATATATGTGTGTATATATGTGTAGAGAGAGAGCGCGACAGAGAGTGAAAGAGAGAGTGGAACAGAGTGAGAGACAGAAACAGATGCAGAGAGAGAGAGTGTGTGTGTGAGAGATAGATAGGATGAGAGAGACAGACAGACAGACAGAAAGAGAAAGAGAGACAGAGACAGAGACAGAATGAGAAGAATCTGGTGTAGGAGTGGACAACAAAAATTTAGAGACATGGACAGAAACAGAAACACAGACCGAGGCAGAGGCACAGATAGAGGCAAAGACAAAGAAAGACACGGAGGTAGGTTGAGAGAGAAGTAGAGACATAAACCGAGAGATAGATAGATAGATAGATAGATAGAGATAGAGATAGAGATGGATGGAGGCAGGGAGGCAGGGAGGCAGGGAGGCAGAGAGGCAGGGAAGCAGGGAGGCAGGGAGGCAGGGAGGCAGGGAGGCAGGGAGGCAGAGAGTGACCGAGACAGATAAGAAGAAGCATACATTCAGCAACAGCTGATGACTGACTGATGAACGTCATTAACTTCCTTTTAGATCGCATTAGCCCGTGAAATATAGACGACTTCGGAACGCTATATTATCTAGCGCCAGCAGATACGTCAGTCACTGAACGCAGTTCCGGTCTGCGACTGAGGGGCGCAAAGCATTTCCAGGTCAAAAAGTCAGGTCATCCCAGAGTAGCTGAATGATAGCCTCTCGATGTGATACACTAGCGATGGTATGAAAATGCCCACACTTCCGATAGCATAAATTGGCGCTACAAAATCACCAGTTACTCCATATCATAGCATTGCGTAAATTGATGCCCGATTGGTATGAGTGTTGGCCTTGTAACGCGAAACGTGTGGTTTTGAGTCTCCCCGAGATCGCAACTGTGTTGGGACTTCGATGTACTCCTTGAAGTGCCGTAACTCTTGACAAATGTCCAATGTTGCATGGTGGAGAGCAACTCATATCTTTGTCTGAGACCCTTAACCCGGCAGTGGACGAATACCAAGGTCTTTGACGCCGGAAGAGTGCATCGCAGTACATCGATTGATGCTTGTCATTAATTCCTCGACATTCCTGTCGTTCACGAAGCATCATCTGTCTCAAGCCCTCTATTTATCACTCCTCAGGTCTTCCATTTAAAACTAAAGCCCCGCCTCTTCGAGAAATCTTACCCCGATCCATCAAATCCACTGCCTTCCATTCTCTCTCATTCTGAACACAACCCACTGTAACAAATCCTGCGCCTCCTTTCCTCTCTTGTATCCTGGCAACCGGGTATAGACCATCTCTCATAGGTATCTCTCATAGGGTATCTCTCATAGGTATCTCTCATATGTATCTCTCTTAGGGTATCTCTGGACTATCATTTTGACTTGACGCAGAACTTGTGAACAATCTGGTGCCCTATGTCGAGTTTATCTTTAAGTAAATGTAAACGTAAATCTCTGAAATTTCTCAGCGCCACATAAAACCACGTCAAGGAGACCAGCTTATAGACCGGCGCTATATAAAGTCAAAGTTTGCGAGAGCCAGGCTGATTGGTCAGTTTCGGTGCCAGGCCAGAATTGGGGGCAGGGCTCAATCTCAAGAGATAACATGGTGCTACGGTGGAAATCGTTGGTTATGGCGGTCATGGGAAGAAGGGAAAGAGAGACCAGCTTGAATGGTTAGTTTTTAAGTTTTAGGTGCAGAAGAGAGGGAAAACGTCATAATAAAAAGTGCCCTGCTTATCTTTCGCTTACCTCGGAATTGGAAATTTTTAGTGAAGGATGCTACACTAATTCCGTCTTAAGAGACAACGGATCACAAGAAAACAATGCCTTCTGTCGATGGATGGTGCTCAGACGAGCGCCTGTGAGACTCGGGTGCCCGTCTTGACCAGGAACAAACGTAATCCTTCGATTTCCAGGCACACATTTAAATCCAGATCGTGTTACTTGAAAAGCTCTCGATGGCGAAATTCAAGTCTATTAGGAGCCGACGGATGGACGGACGGATTAGCACGGACAGATGAACTGGAGGAAGGGTTAATTCTATTAACTGAAACTGTAACTGAAATAGCATAATAACTTGAAATGTTTGTCAGTTAACTGTAACTGAAACTGGAAAATGCTGAATAACTGAAACTGTGATAGAAACTGAAAAACAGAAACTGTCTAACTAAAAAATCACAAGGAGTCAACTTGAAAATAAAACATAAGTGTTTTCCCCTTACTTACTTTTGGTTAGTACGTAATAATACTCTATGGCATCTATGGTCAGTTATCTAGGTTCATTGCATTTCCGGTTCCCTTTCCTTTCGTTCTGTTGTCCTTGACTTTATTAATGTAGGCGCGAAATCGTAAAAGAATCAACGAGAACAATACTTAAGCCAAATAGCGGTCGGAAAGTAGAAAACGGCGTGTGGGAATATTTTGTTTATGAAGCGGCGATAGATAAAGTGAAAAACTTATTGCAGTTAACTGTAACTGTAACTGAAAAATCCTAAATTACATAACTGTAACTGTAACTGAAAAATCCTGAATTACATAACTGTAACTGAAACTGTAACTGAAAAACCATAACTGAAATAACACTGACTGGAGGAAGGAAGATAGGAAGGAAGGAAGGAAAGAAGGAATGAAGGAAGGAAGGAAGGAAGGAAGGGAAGGAAGGAAAGGAAGAAAGGAAAGAAAGAAGGAAGGAAGGAAGGAAGGAAAGAGGGAAAGCAAGAACTAATGAGTACAGTATGGACAGAAGAAACAAAAGAAGAAAGGGATGAGGAAAGATACGAAGGAAGAAGGAATAAAGAAAGGAGTGCAGAAAGGAATATGAGAAGAAAGGAAGTAATAAGAAAAGGAAGAAATGAAGGGAGGAAGCAAGGAACGAAAGAAATAAAGACGACCAGAAGGAATGAGATAGAAAGGCAATAATACGGAGTGAGACAGACAGACAAACAGACAGATATGCATGGATGTACAAACAGTTCCAAGATATAGTAAACGACAGAGGACTGGCGATAAACGTACCCCGCCCACCTGTGTGTAATCACACTCAACGCCCCTCCCCATTCGATCCGGGAAAAGCAAACGGCTGAGGTAAATCAACCGAGAGAATCGGTCTAACGAAGCGAAGAAACGCTAAACATGCAGGCGCTACATAATCCCCCTCTATACCGTAAATCAAGAGTTAATAATGAGCCCCATGTTTAACTCAACACATCTTCGTCGTGGTCGTACTGTATTTCCTCTTTCTATATCTGATTTGTTCCTCCTCTTCCTCTTCTTTTTCCACTTCCTCCTCCTCTTTTCTTTCTCATCCTTATTCTCATTCTCTTTTTTCTTCATCTCCTGTTTCTCTTTCTTATCCTCCTCTCTTCCTCGTCTTCTTCCTCATCCTCTTCATCTTCGTCTTTTCCTTCCTCATCCTTATCTTCTTCTGCTTCCTCATTCTCGTTTTCACTCTTACCCTCACCGTCTTCTGTTTCCTCATTCTCGTCATCTTCCTCATTCCTTTTCTCATCTTCTTCCTCTTGATCCGCTTTATCACCTTCTTCTCTTCCTCGTTCTCGTCTGTTTCTCCCTCTTTTCTTTTCTCAATTCCACTTAGTCCGTCTTTCATGTGTGTTATTCAATCTTTCCTTACACTTTACCCTCCCTTCCTTCTTCCTTCCATAACTTTCTTCCTTTCCTCTGAAAGTTCTTCTTTTCCTATCTGCAATCCTCCTGCTGAAGGAGGAGGCCGAAAAACGTCAGAAATGAGGCAGAGAACTTAAAGAAGAAGAATCCTCCTTTTCTAGTTGCAATCGTCATCTCGCTGGTGATGACGCTTGCAACTGGCTGGGTAAGAACCGCAGACACTAGAACAATAGATCTTCCTACTTCTCTTTATCGCTGGCAAATGGGGGAATACAAAACGATGCGAAAGAAATACATCTGGTAATTTGTTTGACTCTCGGTTTCGTTTTAATGTGTCACTGGCGCCACAGAAGATGGCGTAGTTATTAATTATATTTTCTTTTTCTATGTAATTGTCTTCATACTTCTCGTTCTTCGAATCTGATCTCATCATGATCATCATGATCATGATCATCCTCATCCTCATAATAATAATAATAATAATAATAACCATCATCACCACCACCACCGCCATCATCATCACCATCATCATCATTGTCATCATCATCATCATCATCATTGTCATCATCATCATCATCATCATTGTCATCATCATCTTTTTAATGAACCCAATTCTTCTACTTCACAGAGCTTATGAGAAAGATCCCAAGTCTCCATTACCTATTTCCTTCAGTTTTCCCGACTCATATTATTCCTCCCTTTCTACCTTCTCTTCGTCTTCCCATCGTTCTTCTTCCTGTTCCTTGTCCTTCTTACCGTCTTCTCTACTCCTCCTCTTACTTCCTCCATCTCAATCAACTTTCTCTTCGCTTATACCCCGCTACCGGAAATTATGTAACGCCTTCGTCTGATGCTCATCTGCTTGAATCCGATCTACATCCACTGGATCATTTCCGCCATATTGTTCCAGTTGCCGACTTCGAAATGAACTGCATATTACTGCACATTTGTTGAGACTGAAATCACGAATTCTTTCGTAGCATTTGCATCCGCTGACGAAGAGAAAACTGCGGGTTCACTGCACTCCAACTTCCCCTACTCACTTCCATACGGGGGAAGTCGGTATGCAGTGGACAACGAGGTCGTTCTACCCACGTTTATTACAGACCAGAAAAATCGCGGCTACAGCGCTAACATTTCCGGTCGGCTTTTGTTTAGCGCCTGTTGCATTTGTCGAAAGAAGAGATGGGTGATTGCTGTAATCATTAGAGAATAGATTCGCAATGTGGGAAAGTTATAAATGTGCTAAAGTCGTCATCATTGTCGTCTTTTTCGTCGTCGTCGTCATCATCGTTATCGTAATCATCATTATCATCATCATCATCATCAATATTGTTATCATTAATTGCTATTGGGCATCGTCAAAATCACGCAAATGGAAATGCACGCATCTTATCAATGCCTAAACATCTTACGGCAATTTACTTGGCTCCTCTAAAAACTGCTCTAAATAGAGCGCTATATAATTATCTCGTTCGAAGACAATCATCGTCATCGTCTACGTCGTCATCAGCAAGTCATCTGGCGTCATCGTTATTGCCAAATTGCCAATAGCCTAGCTAAATTTAGCAATTGTGCGTTTGTGTGAATACCGCTCTTTTTATCCGCCCATTCGCCTCTCTGTCTGTCCGTCCATCCGTCTTTTGCCTGCCTGTCGGTATGTCTGTCTGTTTGTCTGTCTTTCTTTCGATTAGTTGGTTTCCAAGTCTCGCGTCCAATTTGGGCTGTGGATTATCTCTGCCAGAAATTGTCTCTGATCGATTGATGAGGCGCCTTTGATCGTTCGAAAGATTGCCTTGCGATGTCAGGAATCATTTTCTTCAGTCCGTCCGTGTTTGTCCTCTATCCAGCCGCATTCGTCCGTCCGTCCGTCCATTGATCCGTCCTTTCGACATTTCTTCTCTCCGCCCGTATCTGTGCAAATGTGTTTGTATCTGTGTGTCGGTTTTTTCCTGCTGTATCTTTTTCTATTTCTGTTTTTGTCTCTGTCTGTTTGTGTCTTACTCATTATCTGTCTCTTGCTCTGTCTCTGGCTGTTTCTTTCTGTCTGTCCCTTACATTTTGTCTTTCTAAATCTCGATCTATTGTCCCTGTATCTTTCTCCATCTGTCTCTTGCTCTTTTTCTGTCTGTTTCTTTCTCTGCATGTCTCTTACACTTTGTCTTTCTAAATCTCGATCTAATGTCCCTGTATCTTTCTCCATCTGTCTCTTGCTCTTTCTTTGTCTGTCCTTCTCTCCGTTTGTCCGCGTCTTGTTGCTATTTCTTGTCGTATAACTTGATCTTAAGTGAAACTGCCCTTTTGCTCATCATGGTTCACTTCTTCCTCAGCCGCTGAAACTCATTCACCTAGTCCATCTATCAATGTTCTGCGATTGTCCTCGCTGTTCGGTCTTCATATTTTCTGCAGGTCATCGATCAAGTGCCCATCCACCCCGGTTCGTCCACGCAGTCAGCTCTCCATCTGACTCCCTCCCTCCTTCCATCCATGCATCCATCTATTCACCCAGCTATCCATTCATAAATCTATCCATACATCCATCTATCCATTCATACATACATCCTCTAACCAGCTATGTATACATAAATCCACTCATCCATCCATCCAACCATCCCTCTATCCAGCTACCCATTCTTACATCCATCCATCGATTTATGTATGTATATAGCGCATTTTAGGAACTCTTAAAAGCGCTGGGAACACGGCTACCCACAAGATTTAAACAAATGAGTCTTAACAAGGGAAGAGATTGTTGCATGCTGACAGAATCCAGTTATCCATCCATACATCCAGCTAGCCACCCATGCGTCTATGGGTCCATCCATCCACCCATCCATTTCACCATCGATCCATCTATCTGTGCCCCACCAACAAAGCAACAACCCAACAACCACCCACCAAATCCACGCCATTCATAATTCCCAAACATCAAATCCAGTCTCTCTGATGCAGTAATCCTCTCCTAACAGATCACGAGGAAGACACCAAGAGGATGGAATCATCAGCAACCGTCCAGTCCGGAAGTTATACGTCATATCGGACATACAGGCGCTATATATTCTATCCGCTGACACTTTCTGCGTTATTTACGGTCGCCAAAAATGCTGCTGGCCACGTGACCTACCCTTAACAGTGAACTCGAATATTCGCTGAAACCTTCTTAACAATGGAATAGAATGTTCTACACCGTTTTGTTTTATGACAGGTCGTGACATTTGCGAAATTCTTGAATAGTCAATAATTAGTTCTTTAGGTGCATGAGCTGTGCTGAGGGTCGGCGCTGTTTGTCTGCTTAATTGTATGCTTGTCCATCTGTGTGTCTGTCTGTGTATCTGTATGTTTCTCCGTATGTCTGTATGCTTGTCTGTCTGTCTGTCTGTCTGTCTCTATGTCTGCCCGTCTGTCTGTCCGTCTGTCTGTCCGTCTGTCCGTCTGTCTGTCTACCCGTCTGTCTGTCCGTCTGTCTGCCCGTCTATCTGTTTGTCTGTCTGTCCGTCTGTCTATCTGTCTGTCTATCTGTCTCTCTTTCTATCTATCTGAAGGATTCCATTGGCTTTATTAAGGTGCAGTGAAAGGGTGCAGTTTCTATTTCTTGCTGTCGAGTTTACATCACCGATTGATTCGCCGTAGCAGCAGCAGCAGCAGCAGCAACGCATCTCATGATAGATGCAGAGACAGATATAGAAGAACACTAAGACACACAAACAAACAAATGAGCAGCCACATATCCATCCATAGTGAAGACGGATGGATCCATATGTCTACGGAGAAGGCGGGAGCTCAACTGCGTCATAGGAATGCGTTATTGGGTAAATCATGATGGAGTCTCACACACTGCAACCGACTGTTTCAACGGAAGATTTCGTTGCTGAGTGGACACCAGAGACTTAATCTAATCTAATCTTATCAAATCTTTTAAATTCATATCTTAACGAATCAGAGTGAATCCGATCTGCTCTAATCTAATGTTATCAGAGCTTATCTTACCATATATAATCTAATATAACCTCATTTAATTAATATAATTATATCTGATATTATCTAATCTAATCTCATTTAATCAAGACAAGTCTAGCCTAATCAAACCTAGTCTAACCTAACGTTGTCTCGGCCAGTGTAGTCTTATCTAATGTAACATAATCTAAGAAATTCTATAGCGTCTTTTTCATAATGTACAAGGGAGCAATCGATGGTCGTTTCCAGGTAAACCGCAATTGACGATATTAATCTATTACTAAGTGCACTTAGTGCAGTCGAAATCCAGGATGATTTCCATGCACGGGTGATGCATATGCTGCCACTGCTGCTGATGCTTATGCTGCTGATGCTGCTGTTAATATTGCTGTTACCGAGTACATTCTTGAGATTTCAGATGAGTTTCGAGCACAGGCATGATGGCCATTAAACTCAACATCACTGCTTATGCTGCTGCTGCTGCTGCTGCTGCTGCTGCTGCTGCTGCTGCTGCTGCTGCTGCTGCTGCTGTTACTGTTGTTGATGTATCTAAACTATTCTTATGACTCCAGATGAGTTCCAAGTACATGTAAGATTTCTTATTGAACTTGTGGGTAAAATGGGCTGATGAGAGCATGACCATAATAGCCCACGGTGGTTTTCTTGGATGCTGGTTTTCTTGACCTTCAACCTGGGTTACTGCTCCCTACGAGGCTTCCTAGCGGTACGTAAAGCATGATCAATTGAAATGACAGAGCCGTCAATACCTTGCTTTCCTTGCATCAAGATAGCTCATTCAACTTACCATTGATTTACCATATCATACCTTACCTGAAGGGCGGACTAGACGGGGCAAATCCAGCCCAGTGGACTTCGAAGGGGCACGCCACAGATATATATATATATATATATATATATATATATATATATATATATATATATATATATTATATATATATGTACCTCTGCCCCTAATGGTTATAGTGACGGTTGCCTGCCTAATTTGGATGTTAAATCTGTGATGTCATGATAAAATTCGGACGACGATGAAAGTTCGTCGGAAGAAGATAACGACAAAGCACGTCATCAGAAGTGTTCCTCTCTTTCCGCTCCAATACCAAACACCACCCACCGTAGCTGGCACTCTGTCTCTCTGCCCGACTATTGGAACTTGACTTTCTTGCCTATCAATTTGGTTTTGATTGAGCGCCTGTGAATGAGCTGGTCCCCGTAGCGTGGCTTTCGTTGGGCGCTGTAGAAATCTCGAGATTACAATTACGATTACTGACACAAGCGACTCTATACGACATCCCAAGCCCTTTGTAAGCTCAGGGTATGCCAGTGCCTTACCATACCATACCTTTCCATACCATAATCTACCATATCATACATTACAGGTGACCCTATTGACACAGACATCTATCTCTAGATGACATCTGATGATCTGGCAGCTTGCCCGAAAGCGAGGCCGCCTTCGTTCGTTGGACCCGAGAGTGTCTATTGACCTTCCGCTCTAAACACTTCCGCTACGAAATCCATCACGTGACGTCAGCAAAGAGCAAACAACAAGAACGCTTTTTCCTCTGTCAAATTACGCGCACGCGCACGCGCATGCCCGCACGCGTCCGGATAAGAGCTTCGGAGGGAAAGCTCACCAGTGATTGGCCAATAAAATTGTCTTATAGCAGGTGAGCTCCACTAAGAGCTTTTGCCTCGAGCGGCGCTACATAAATGTCAATTGCGCTATGTAAGTGGCTAATTGCGTCCATCGGAGCGTAGGCCTGTGCGGTTGTGTGCGTGGCCTAAGGACAAAGGCCTAGAGGCCTAGGTTTGGCCTCTGCCTCGGCGTCGATAAATGCCTTTAGATTGCAGTCGCTTAATAATGATCCTGCAATGATCGCCTACTGAATTGCAGGTCGCCGGTTTAGAAATAGCGCTAAGTAATGCCCTGATGATGACCGTTGGCTGTTGTCGTTGACGACCTTGCTTGTCCACGAATATGAGTTTAGTCTGTCTGTCTGTCTGTCTGTCTGTCTGTCTGTCTGTACATGTAAGTATTATCTATAAATTTGTACATGTCTGTCTGTCTGTCTGTCTGTCTGTCTGTCTGTCTGTCTGTCTGTCTGTCTGTCTGTCTGTCTGTCTGTCTGTCTGTCTGTCTGTCTGTCTGTCTGTCTGTCTGTCTGTCTGTCTGTCTGTCTGTCTGTCTGTCTGTCTGTCTGTCTGTCTGTCTGTCTGTCTGTCTGTCTGTCTGTCTGTCTGTCTGAAGTAATACTCTTTAAAAATTACCGCAAACAATCTGCGTGCCTGAAGGCACAGCAGAACAGCATTATCCAATTAGGGCAAAAAGCAGTACCAAATAAGGGCAAAAAAGAAAGAGCAACCCTTTAAACTAACCCCGAGGGGCAACCAATGCGTATACGGAGTATTAGCTTCTTCATTTGTCTTAGCATATGAGGGCGGGTGGCCAATCCCCTCCAATCGCCGTCTGATCTTCCCACAGAAAAATTTGAAATATTAAAACTGACAGTACAATCTGCGTATTTAGTTTATAGTCGACTTAGCTAGGGTGCGCAATGAAGCAAACATTTTCTGCCCTGGGATTCGAACTCACCTTTCCGATGAATGTCCAGCACGATAGCCACAAATTGAGGGCAAAATTAGTACCAAATGAAGCAAAAGTAGTACCAACTGAAGCAAAAGTAGTACCAAATAAGGTAAAAAGCAATATCAGGTATACGAGAAATACGAAGTAATAAACGTGCAGATAACATGTATTGAAACATGGAACTGTACGCTGACCCAGAGCTGTTGAACTTCGCAAAGAATTCTTTTGCTATATTTAGTTGCTTTATTTAGATCTCTATTAAATAATTTAATTTCTATATCTAGCAAATATTTTACTCTCTGTTTTAGTCTGGCCAGTAGTTTACTCGTTTTTAGGAAATACGTTATTGTATATCTTTAGTCTTGAAAACATTTTACACTATTTTGAGTCTGGTAAATATTTTACTCTTCGTCTATGGTAAATATGTAACCTATTTCTAGGAACTAATTTATTATTTGACTGACTGCTTTATTGCCTCATGGGTCGATGTTTTTGTTTTTGCTGTGTTTTCCTATTCAGCGTGAAATCGGTGTCAGAAGTTTATCCTCCACTGAATCGAAGCCAACACGTTCCTAACACGAACATATAATTGCTGGGAGGCAACGGACAGAGGGAGCCACCTGTTAAAGCCCCCGGGACCGATTCTAGTCGTCTATAACCCCCGATTATGAGCCCGGCGTTCGCCGAAGCGGCGCGCGTGATAAGCTGCGTAATCTGAATCCAATAATGTTGCATCGTGCCGACAAGAAATATCGCGGTGTCAGTCAGCTCCCCGGAAGAACTGTTCTCGGTGTCGAAAATCGCGGATTCATCAGTTGCTATCGACGCATCGCTTGCAGCTGAATTACTGATGCGTCGTTCGAGTGAGAAAGCTAATGCTTAATGCATGAAAATGGAAGCAGCTGCCTTCGCCCTTCGCAAGTATAGATAGATAGATAGATTCCACCATGGGTTCAACGCCCGTAGGTGTCGGTACTGATCTCCGGTTTCAATGCCATCAGTCCTTAGGTGGCCACTAGTGACCATACATCGGCGGTAGATGGCAAGTCTTACCCGCCGAACCCAAGGTTATCTACGCAGTGAAACTGCTACTCATTTTACTACTGCCCTCTGGCGAGTAGCGGCTGAGTCGACCTTTATGGGGCAAGCGGGATTCGATCCCGCTTCCTTCCGCTCTTCGTGCCAGCGTGTTGCCAATCGGCCACCGAACCGCCCCCTTCGCAAGTGTATATGTATAAATGTAATAGAATACGCGTGACTGTTGTTTATGGGTACACATATATGCTATTTAACTGTATATATGCAGATGAATATAGTTAAATATATATACAGATCATGTATGATATATGAGCATTTAAGTCATATATCGCCGATGGGTTGGCAAAACCTAGTATGCAGGTTTTTCGAACTTTTACAGAAGATGAAGAAAAACATAATTAATAGATGGAAAAAATGGAAAAATAAATTACCACAAAAGTAATTTCTATCGTACCTTAGTGAAATTAGACTTATAGTTAAATTTTATGAAATTCTGCAAAACAAGAAAAAGGGAAGAACATGTGAACTTTTGTTACGCAATGTTTTTATTGTAGTCTAAATACATTATGTATTTTCAGAGTTACATGTTCTTGCAATTTGTTAGCTATCTTTGTGCATTTGATAACATTAGACCTACATTAAAGTGCTACAATGTGAACCAAAGCAATGGACAAACTTTGAAATATTATAACTTTCAATCTAAAAATAATTAAAAATTAAAAATTAGATTTTAATTTTCAAGACAATTGGTATAAAAGCTAAGCTAATAAAATTGTTAACATCTCGCCAGTTTAGTCAAATAAAAATGGTTTGGCCATTTCTGTGCACATTTGCTGAGTCTGCAGCAGTTGAATTGCCATCAAATATAGCGCCCAAAGATTCAACTAGGCCAACGGTCGGAATATAAGGAACTGATGGAATGTCCGAAGATTCAATTTGGTTATTGTTAAGCATAGTAGCAATCGATCAGGAGCCAACTAGGCCAACGTTAGTCATGGTAGCAATCAGTGAAATGCCTCAGGAGTCGACTGGACCAATGGTACGCATAGTAGCAATTGATCGAAAGGCCAAAAATTCAAACTGGCCAGCGGCAGACACAGCAGCAACCGATGGAATGCCTGAGCAGTCGACTACATCAATGGTAGGGATGGCAGCGACCAATGGAATGGCTAAGGAGTCGATTAGGCCAACGACAGACGTTGTAGCAAATGATACGTGTTTGACTTGACTTGGATATCAGTAGTCAGAGTCGCAAATGATAGGTTGTTGGAAGTTTAGACTTCCACATTACTATGTAATGTAACAACTGAGGCCATGTAGTAAGATTGGATATGGTTGAGTGAGGTTCCATTACGCTGTTTCATTTTGTACAGTGTCAAGTCAGTAAGTAGTTGACTATGAGTTTTAATCGCGGTAACTTTTCTATGTGGCCTGCAAAATAAAGGACTCAGTAAATAAAGTATCCCATATCCCACAAGCGAGACGTAGGGGAGGCGCTCTTTTTCTTTAGGCCATTGAGCCGGCAGTGGACGAATCCCAAGGTCCTCGACATGGGGTCAGTGCATCGCAGGACTTACCGTTTACTTCCCGACTTACGCCTGTACCAAATTTTACTGATTGGTGACAGAGGCACGGGTGCTCAAAGAACTTGCCCAGGGTGGTTACATTGACCAAACACGTTACCGATAGACCACCGTGCCGCAGTAATTTAACAAATTTAATCTATTTTAACGTTACAGGGCTTATGTTAAGTATTTCAGTAGTTACAAATATAAATCAACTGTAAAAACATAGATAAAAAGTGCGTTAATTTTCGTATATTCCCTCATTACAACTGAAAAAATCATTGAAACAATTGATTTATGCAAAATTATGCGCACTTAGTTACGGAATTGAAAGCATTAACTCACGAAATTACAGTTGTTAGAATACTATTGTTACTGATAATATTACTGTATTATCCTTGCAAAGTGTCGAATTAAATGATTTCTATCGGGTTGAAGTGGGACGCGGTGGTGTATTAGTATGGTCGGTGCCTCGTAGCCAGAGGGTCTCGGGTTCTAATCTGCCTCAAGCCATTGCGTAACGACCTTGGGGAAGTTGCTCACCCACAATTGTCTATGAGGAAGGCAACGGGAAACCACCTCACTCATCTCATCCCCGGGTGGCATAAAGCCAATGGACCTGCCTTCGGGCAGAGAACTCATCATCATCATCGTCATCATCGTCATCATCATCGTCGTCGTCATCATCATCGTCGTCGTCATCATCATCGTCGTCGTCATCATAATCATCATCAGATTGAAATCTTTGCAAACTGCCGAAAAGGTACGAGACTAGAGAGAGGAGGGAAGAGGAGGCAAGGGTGGGTTATGTTTAAGCTGAGAGAAATGGGAAAACTGGTCTATGAAATATAAAGATAACGAGGTCTCGCATGACAGCCAATATCAGCCAAGGATTAGGCATATCATAAATACGCTGAAAGAGGTCTTTGCGTTTGTCAAATAAATGCGAGTTTTTGCAATAACATGCACAATGGTGTAAGCAATTTGCTGATGAACTATAACGCATTTCGTAGGGAAATGCTACTTATGAACTTTTGAACAGCCCAGCAATGATAATAAATACATACTGATATTGGCCTAGATCATATAGATAACCTTATATCATATATATTTATTACCATATATGTATGTAAATTGTATATTTATTTAACTATAAATCATTTTAATAACAGACTAGTGTCATAAATATATAATATGTTTATGTATTTATCGCTTATTCCATCGCTTTAATCAACGTTGCTCAGCCTTAAGCATTGTTGTCACCGAGCGCTTGCTTGACAAGAAAGCGCTCGATTTATCGCTGGATTTGGCGTTTAGTTTGTCGCTCGAATCAAAAGCAGCCCCGTCAGCTGTCGCTTAAACTGTCGCCCCAGCGCTTAGACTTACGCGGAAACGTCATGTGGAAACAGATTTAATATATATATATATATATATATATATATATATATATATATATATATATATATATATATATATATATATATATATATATATATATATATATATATATATATATATATATATATATATATATATATATATATATATATATATATATATATATATATATATATATATATATATATATATATATATATATATATATATATATATATATATATATATATATATATATATATATATATATATAGACCGCTCGCATGTATTTCTGTCTCTGCCTGGATGCCTGCATCTGTCTGCAAAACAGAAGGACAGACAGGGACAGAGTGTGTGTGAGAGAGAGAGTGAGAGGGAGATTGAGAGAGATAAAAAGATTGACAGAGTAAGAGAGAGCAAGAGAGAGTGCTTTAGAGAGGAAGATTGGAACAGAGAAAGAGAGAGAGAGAGAGAGAGAGAGAGAGAAAGATAGAAAGAGAGAGAGATCCAGATTGTAAGAGACTGAGATAGAGATAGAAGAATGACACTTAAGAACACCGAGAGGGGTACAGACCCAGTGACAAAGAGATATTTAGAGACAGACAGCACGACAGAGAGATCTGCAACGTCATGAAAATAACACAAAAAGAACAACATCTAGAACACAGAGATACAGATAGATAGAGATAAAAAGAGACAGATAGACAAACAGACAGACAGACAGACAGATAGACAAACAGACAGACAGACAGATAGACAAACAGACAGACAAACAAACAGACAGATAGACAGACAGATAGACAAACAGACAGACAGACAGACAGACAGATAGACACACAGACAGCAAAAAGAGGGCGATTTGAAAATGACACTAGGGAATTGAGAAACAGAAAAGACAGAATTTCAGCGAAAATACGAAAACATGAAAACTAGAACTGCCGAGATGACTAAGAAAGCCTTTGTTGAATCCCTGCTGTTCTCCAATTCGCCAATTTGGTGTCAACACTGCCAATAACTGAACACGAAGTTGAAGCACCTGACTGACCTTTCGCTGTTGCGTGATAAACAGTTTGTCACGGCAAGCCTCCTCTAATCTTCATCCTCCTTCTCCTCCTCCTCCTCCTCCTCTTCCTCTTACTTCTTTTTTCTCCAGCTTATTCCTCCTGTTTCTACTTGTCCTCCTCCTGCTCCTATTCCTTCCCCAGTTCCCTCTTTTTCACCCTCATATCCCTCCTCTTCATTCTCTATTACTTCTCCTAGATTCTTCATCTTAATTATTCTATCCTCATCGATTTCCTCGTCTTATCTCGCTCCTCTTTCTTCTCCTCCTCCACTTCTTTCTACTCCTCCTTCCATTTCATCCTGCTCCTCCAACTCTTTTCTTCCACCTTCCAGCCATCCATTATGTCCAACTCTTGCAAACACATACAAAAATCAGAGAACAATGAGAAGATATCTCCTGAAATTCGATAGGCCGATAGAATTCGTTTTGTTCAAATGTCTCCGATACTTCGAGCCTAAAAATAGAACGATCTTCGACATTGCTCTCTTGCTACAGTCAGTTACTGAGTGTCTAGTTGTGATGACCTGTTTTCCATTTTTAGAAAACAAACCTTTAGCCATAAATTATTATCGCGTCTCCATAGAAACAGACTGTGAATGACGGAAGGAAAGAAAGAAGGAGTAATAGGATATCGATAAAGAAGCACAGATATTGTGCAGAAGCTGCGTCAGACAATTTGTCTAATTTCTAGAAAGGCCACATTGTATGTATGTAGGTATATCTAAAAGATGTGGCCATACAATGCATGTATATATATGCGTGTATGTATGCATGTACATGCATGTATGAATGCATGCCTGTATGCATGTAATTACTGTATGCATGTGTATATGTGTGCAGATGCATGTGCGTATGAATGTAAGTATATACATAATATATATATATATATATATATATATATATATATATATATATGTGTATGTGTGTGTGTGTGTATGCATGTATGCATGAAGTATGAATGTAGGTGCATGTATGACTTGTGTGTATATGTATGCATATATCTGACCATTTGTATAGCTCCTTTCTAGGGCCTCATTAAGCACGATTTGTGTTTAAATAGGTGAATGATCCTTTAAAGGCGTCATATAAATCTCCTGACATACATTACATTACACCGACTTTTCTTTAGGACTAGACAGCATCTTTGAGTTACATTAGTGTCTGCTATTTCCAAAATTTTTTGATCAGGATAACAGACAAAAAGAACGACGATGACAACAAACACTTTTTAGGGACAACAGAGAGGGGTGGGGTGATTATTCACTTATGGGGAGGAAGGAAGGGTTGGGTTGTGGGAGGGGACTAGTGGATGTGTTTTCCTCTCAGGCGACTGAAGGAGATTCGGTTTCTTCGTCGTGCGGCGCATGACGATCACGTGACAAACTCGTGACGAACGTCGCGTGATGCGAGAACGAATCTCTGGCTAACGAACGATAACTGGCGCCTGCGAAGAACACGACAACGTCAAAGACGAAAAGAGGAAGATGGTGAAGAAAAGAAGAGGAGGAGGAGAAAGAGGAGGAATTCAAGGAGGAGGATGTTGATGATAAAGAAGAGGAAAGAGAGAAAGAAGATAAGGAAGAGGATGGTGACGAAAAAGAGGAGGAAAGAGAGGAGGGAAAAAAGGAGTCTGATGGTGGGGAGAAAGAGGGGAAAGAGAGGAGGAAGACAAGGAGGAGGATGGTGACGAAAGAGAGGAGGAAAGAGAGATGAAAGAGCAAGAAGATGGTGATTAAAAGGAGAAAGAAGACAAAGAGGAAGAGGAGTACAAGGAGGAGGATAACATGGAGCAGTGTGGTGAGAAAAAGAAGTAGGAGGAGGAAGAAAAGAAGGAGGGCGAGGAGAAAAGGAAGAGGAAAAGGAGAATGGGAGTACAAAGAGGAGGAAGGAGATGAGGACAAAAAGGACAAGAACGATGGTGATGGCAAGGAGGAAGAACAGGAGGTCAATGAGAAGGACAAGGATGAGGAAAACAAGGAGTATGGCAACGTTAAAGAGGTGAAGAATGGTGAAGACAAGGATGAGGATAAGAGGAGTGGAACAAGAAGGATAGTGAGGACAATGACAAGGACAAGAGAAAGTGTAGGATAAGGAGGAAGAGGAAGGACAAATAGAACGTGGTTCGTACAAGTAGTGGGAAGAGGGAGATGACAAGTACAAACTGGAGGCAGAAGAGGATACTGACGAGGACAAGGAGGCAGAGAAGAAAGAAGAGGAAGAAGAAGTAGAAGAAGAGGAAGAACTAGAAGAAGAAGAAGAAGAAGAAGAAGAAGAAGAAGAAGTAGAAGAAGAGGAAGAAGAAGAACGCCAAGAACGCGAAGAAGAAGAAGAAGAAGAAGAAGCAGAAGAAGAATGCGAAGAAGAAGAAGAAGAAGAAGAAGAAGAAGAAAGAAGAAAAAGAAGAAGAAGAAAGAAGAAAAAAGAAGAAAGAAGAAGAAAGAAGAAGACCAGATTTAGATGCGGACGTCCGCATCGGGCATCACCTTTTCCCTTGCACGCGTTTGTCTGCAGTTAGGTAACCCCTCCAACCCTCTTTCTCTTTGCGGACGTCCTCAATGGACGACCCCAAAAGAGGGGTAGATGGAGGAGATATCGGACACAGGACGATGAGTTTATTATGGCCATTTTAATATTCCCGTTCATGTAACTATTCACTGCTCTTCATCATGCTCATCTTCATCTGATGAGTCTCTTTTGAAGAGGCGCTACATAAATCTGTGATTACAATAAGATTTTTTTTTGGATGGAGAAGAGTTGGAGAGGACTGGGAGGATGAAAAGGAAGAATGGAAACGCTAAGCGAATGAGCCGAGAGAAAAGAATAAGCGGATAGAGAAGGAATGCGATAAGGAAAAGATGGAGACACAGTTCCTGTATTTTCCAAATCAATAGATTCCGGGCGCAGCATCGGTTGGCAAACACACGACTCACCAGAAACACGGATGAAAAGCCAATGAGAGAGACACTTAGCAAGACAGAGGCAGAGAGACACTTAGCAAGACAGAGGCAGAGACAGTGGTAGAGGCAGAGGCAGTGACAGGGAAACTTAGCAAGACAGAAACAGAGACAGTGGCAGAGACAGAAGCAGTGACAGAGAACGGATGGCGAAGTGATAAAGAGAAAGATACTGACAGAGGCAAATACTTTGACAGATACAGAGACAGAGGTAGAGGCAGCGATAGAGACACAGACGCTCACAGTGGCACATATCAAGCCAGACACGTTGAAATGCAGAGTGACTGATGAAAGAGCGATTAAGGTGTTCCTACGGGTCAGTCTCGTGCGTTCCTGTAAATAAAACCCCACGCCTTGTCTCCTTTCCTCCCTCTTTCCCTCTCTCCCTTCCTCTATCTATCTCTTTCTCCATCTCTCCTTTTCTCCATCTCTCCCTCTCTCACTTCTGTCCTCTTACATACTTCCTTTCTCCCTTCGATTGTTTTAATTACTGAATGACATTCCTTGCTACATTCTCAACCGACAAACAGACAGACATACATACAGACAGACAGACACACACACACACACAGACAAACGGACAGAGACCTTTCCTTTTCTGTCGAATCGACAGAAATAGAAAAGGAAATAAGGAAACAGGAAGGGCTGCAAAGTGGTTGGCGCATCAAACCTTCCTTCGGCGCTTCCTCCCTCCTTCCATCCATCTGTTTATCGATCCAATAAACCATCGATCCATCCATCATGCATCCATCTATCCATCCATCCATATATCAATCGATCCACCATTTTGTCCTTTCTTTCGTCCAATCGTCTCCCTGTCCTTTGTCCTTCCGTCCATCCGTCCGTCTGTCTATTACTGTGTACGCTTAATGCGTTTGTTGTTTCATTGTTGCTGGTGGAATTCACTGAAGCGAAACGACTCGGTTCCACTCCAATGCTGGTTTCATCAACAAATCGCGTCCACTTCCAGGACATCGTCAACACAGACTGGAATACGCCTTTTAAAGTCTTGCACGTATTAGAGACAAAGACTGCATAGGCCAGATGCAAAATGGTCAGATATGAAATGGGTCGGCCAGATGCAAAGTGGGTAGGTCAAATGCCAAGTGGGTAGGTCAAATGCCAAGTGGGTAGGTCAAATGCAAAGTGGGTAGGTCAAATGCCAAGTGGGTAGGTCAAATGCAAAGTGGGTAGGTCAAATGCCAAGTGGGTAGGTCAAATGCCAAGTGGGTAGGTCAGATGTGAAATCGATTGATCATATGCAAAATCGGTATGGCAGAGGGAAGACAGATAGACTAAAGGAAATCTTTATGTGACAGTATACACGATGCCTGAGACCATGGCGTGGCAGTATGGCCTAATGTTGGAAATCTGGTGCAGAGTGAAACTTGAGTGGACATCTGTCCTGGAAAAATTAGACCATCGGGGTATTTTACTGCCATTAAAGATTGTGTAATTTTTAATATATCTATTCAAACTCAACGTCAAGTTTCACTGGACAAGGAAACAAGTCACATCACTTACTGAAAGGTGATTCCCTTCTGAGAAATATCATAAAGGGAAGAATGGAAAGAGAGAAAAGAAGAGGAAGACCTTCCCAAATACTGCTAGACTGGATGATGGGGGACGGATACGGTAAACTGAGGGAGGAGGCCCAATGACGTCAACAGCGGTGCAATTGGACGTTCGAACCTAGGAGCAGAGAACTTGAAGAAGATGTCGCTTTTCCCCTCAACTTTCTTATGTACGTATACACGGTTTTATATAGCGACCGTATGACCTCGACCGTGTTCATTTTTCAATGAATTGGTCGGGTGAGATCCTTCACCAGTGCTGCCCGTTTGAATGGGCGCCACGCCATTTAAGGTCCCAGTGTACGGACAGTAATAGCCGAGATTCAAATCTTTGAAATAAGCCACGATCAGGTTGCGAACCGGGGATCCTCACGCACAGAAGCTCTTTGGCATACGCGTTTACCGATGTAGCTAAATAAGCCAACATATCTGGCAATTTTCTATCTACATAAATGTGACTTAAAGTAAGCATTATTTTGGTTTTCATCATTTTACGTTTCCTTAATTATGAGGTCACGAAACAAATCCCAGATTCTTGCGTTCTTCTGATACTGGTTTGTTGTAGGAATCTAGGTTCAGGACAATTGTAGGATCACTTGCCTTTAACTGTTGTGATCCTCGCATTTGGAATCGTCTACCACAAAGGACCGTCTTGCAAACTCCCTATCATCTTTTAAATCACTTGTTAAGACTCATTACTTCACCCTGGCTTTCGCATCACTCCATCTTTGCCCCTAGCGAATATACATCCGCGCCTCAGATTCAGGTTTACTGACATTGCGCGCGTTACAAGTGCTTTAAATAAATAAATAAATAAATAAAATTCTTACATGTGGTAATGTGAGAATAACTAAACTGTAAGCTTGGCATACTCTTGGACAGACTCTGTCTTGCCCCTCATCATACATGCCTGATATTTTCGTAGGAGTCGCCTGGCAGTTCTAGGTGGACCCAGAACAGTGTGAAGACAGCTAGATTAATAGCTGTTTTGGCCGTAAGCAAAACTATACCCCACCCTATCCCTTATTCGTAGACCGACAATACCTAGGTCAATGATTGAGGTATGGCTTTGATGCACCATCGCTTGATGCCTGGCGCATTAGACGCCGGCGCGATAGAAGTCACTAATTAATTACTCCCGAATTCCATCCTAATTTCCCAAGTTTTCCTCTCCAACTTCCTCTCCCCAATACCTCTCCTCAAAATTTCTCCCCAATTCATCTTCTCCAATTCCTCCAGCCCCAATTCCTCCCCTTTCCAGTTCCTCCCCTTCAATATCTCTCCATTTCTTCCTTTAAATCCTCCACTCCCAGGCTATCCCCTCAATTCCCTCCCGGATTCCTTCCCTACAAAATTCATCCTTCGAATTCCATCCCAGTTGGTCTCATCTCCTTCCCCAACATCGATCAGCTCCCTCCGCCGGGTTCGCAGCCTATAACGCCCTCTTTTGATTGACTTCGCAACGAATCTCACTTAGCATTACTCTCTGTTTCCGGTTTTCGCCGGAAGGTGTCGCCATGCCTGACGCCACCTGGTGACCAGCCCTTGACACTCTGCCGACCGGAAGTGATGTCAACGAACGGTCAATGACGAAAAAACACGAAGAGTACGCGGTCACGGAAAGTGACAAAAATATTCAACACCAGACCCTAGGGTGACAGATGAGTGGAAACAGTCGTAGCAATCTTACCGATTACTCAGTCACAACTGTCGATCATTTCAATCATTTATAATTCACCATTTTCATAATCCTGTTTTTTATTTTTTTCATCTTGTTATTCAATATTGTCATCTTACTTTTTGATATTTTACATATTTTCATCTCATAAATTCATTTCATAAATAGTATTTACTATTTCCATCTTATTAATTACTGTTTCTATCTCATTGTGTTCTATTTCCGTCTTATTATTTGCTAATTTAACCGGTTTCGTCTTATTATTTAGTATTTCGACCATTTCGTGGGTAAATCGTCCACCAAGAACAATTCTAGTTTTACCACAACCAAAGAAAGACACTCAGATGACCCGGTTGAACAATGATAGACATGGGAAATGAGGACTGATTTTAAGTGTTGTGTTTGATTGGAGTTCAAAGTTTTATAAACTATAAGTCCCAGTTTGAAAGAAATCTTTTGCTGAACAGGAAGCCAGTGTAAAGAATTAAGCACAGTGGTTATGTGCTCAAATTTCGACGTATTACTTATGGCTCTAGCCAAAGAGTACTGAACTCTTTTCTGCATGTTTGACTGTATAATACCGGTAAGAAACGAAAAAGCGAATTACAGTAACCGAGGCGACTAGAGACCCATACATTTCCCAGAGATATTCTTGAGGATAAGGTGACATAACGCCTAGTTTTGCGTATGTCACGGACATGTATACATACAAATACCATTCAAAAAATCGGTGAGACATAGTAGAATCAAAAACGACGCCCAAGTTACGAACAGCATCAGCCAACACAAGAAGTGAATCATGCAGTTTTAAGAATACCACCCATTCAGACTTCTTCAGCTGCTGTTGAATGCTCAGTAGTAGAAATTCCGTTTTCGATGTGTTAAGAAAGAATTTAATAGCCGCCATCCAAGCCTGCGTCTCCCCAAAAGAGTGGACAACAGATGGACAGATGATTGACAAGACAAACTGTCAAACGAAATGTAAATCTGAGTATCATTCGCATGGAAATAATAACCCAGTGAGTGATTATAGAGTAATTCTACATAGCAGGGCTAACAGTGCTATGGTACTTTCGGCGGTGTGGTGTATAATGTAAACAAAAGGGGACCACGCACCGAATCCCGCCGGACGCAGCATGCTGCTGTAGTATTAGTGTTACCGGAGTGACACAAATCCACAAATCAATTAAATGATGTGGTATTAATAACAGGTGGTGGTGTCGATGGCAGAGTGGTTGGTGCTGGTTGTCGGGCTTACTGTCCATTGTTTGTTTCCTTGTCGCCTTCTCCTAATCCCTCTTTAGCTGGAAAGCATCACCACTCTGTCCTCATCATCATTACGATTATATGTCTCCGTCTCAGATTCAATACCTGTCTCTTCCTACCCAACCTAACAATTCTCTCTCTCTCTCTCTCTTTCTCTCTCTCTCTCTCTCTCTCTATTTCTCACACTCTATTTCTGACACTCGTTTTGTTTCTATGTTTGTATGTCGCTCTGTCTCTCTGTCTCTTTGTCTATCCATCCATCCATCCATCCATCCATCCTTCCATCCATCCATCCATCCATCCATCCATCCATCCATCCATCCATCCATCCATCCATCCATCCATCCATCCATCCATCCATCCATCCATCCATCCATCCATCCATCCATCCATCCATCCATCCATCCATCCATCCATCCATCCATCCATCCATCCATCCATCCATCCATCCATCCATCCATCCATCCATCCATCCATCCATCCATCCATCCATCCATCCATCCATCCATCCATCCATCCATCCATCCATCCATCCATCCATCCATCCATCCATCCATCCATCCATCCATCCATCCATCCATCCATCCATCCATCCATCCATCCATCCATCCATCCATCCATCCATCCATCCATCCATCCATCCATCCATCCATCCATCCATCCATCCATCCATCCATCCATCCATCCATCCATCCATCCATCCATCCATCCATCCATCCATCCATCCATCCATCCATCCATCCATCCATCCATCCATCCATCCATCCATCCATCCATCCATCCATCCATCCATCCATCCATCCATCCATCCATCCATCCATCCATCCATCCATCCATCCATCCATCCATCCATCCATCCATCCATCCATCCATCCATCCATCCATCCATCCATCCATCCATCCATCCATCCATCCATCCATCCATCCATCCATCCATCCATCCATCCATCCATCCATCCATCCATCCATCCATCCATCCATCCATCCATCCATCCATCCATCCATCCATCCATCCATCCATCCATCCATCCATCCATCCATCCATCCATCCATCCATCCATCCATCCATCCATCCATCCATCCATCCATCCATCCATCCATCCATCCATCCATCCATCCATCCATCCATCCATCCATCCATCCATCCATCCATCCATCCATCCATCCATCCATCCATCCATCCATCCATCCATCCATCCATCCATCCATCCATCCATCCATCCATCCATCCATCCATCCATCCATCCATCCATCCATCCATCCATCCATCCATCCATCCATCCATCCATCCATCCATCCATCCATCCATCCATCCATCCATCCATCCATCCATCCATCCATCCATCCATCCATCCATCCATCCATCCATCCATCCATCCATCCATCCATCCATCCATCCATCCATCCATCCATCCATCCATCCATCCATCCAATCTATCTGTCTGTCTATTTCTCACACTCTCATTTGGTTTCTCTGCTTGTATGCATCTGAATTTGTCTTTTTGTCTTCCTGATTCTGTGTCTGTCCGTCTGTCTGTTCGTCCGCCTGTGTGCCTGAGCTTTCTTTGCATCTGTTGATGTGCTTGTATGTCACTCAATATGTGGGTCATACTGCTTGTATGTCTTTGTGTCTGTGTGTGTCTGTCTGTTCGTCTGCATGACTGCGTGCTTGCGTCTGTCGCTCTGTTCCTCATATTATGTGTCTTAGTATCTGTGTGTGCGTGCGTGTGTGTCTGTGTCTGTGTGTTTGTGTGTCTGTGTCTCTGTGTGTCTGTGTGTCTGTCTGTCGGTCGGTCGGTCGGTCGTCGGGCGGTCTGTCAAATTCAGACCAGATCCCAGAAGTATTTTTCTTCCTGTAAAATCTAAGCGCCCGAGGATGGGAGAGAAAGGTTTCGGCCGTTTTCCTCCGCCGCCCCCGCTACTCGGTGCTGCAAATAGAGTTTAATTCGCTTCCGCTGCCGTGATCGAAAATTCATTTGCTTGCTTACTTACTCACTTGGCCGAAGTGGACGATAAAAAAATCGATCATCGGGCGACATCTGACGACTTATTGCTGGCGACCATTAACCACTCAGCCGCCATTTCTCTTCGTCTTCTATCCTCTTAATCTTAATAAAGTCTGTCTCTCTGTCTTTCTGTCTGTTTGTGTGTCTGTTTTTCTCGTCTGTGCGTCTGCATTGCCGTCTGCATGTTCTTCAGTCCGTCTGCATATCTGTCCATCTGTTCGTCTGCATATCTGTCCGTCTGTATGTCTGTCCATCTGTTCGTCTGCATGTCTGTCCGTCTGTATGTCTGTCCATCTGTTGGTCTGCATGTCTGTCCGCCTGTATGTCTGTCTGTCTGTCTGTCTGTCTGCATATTCTTCAGTCCGTCTGCATGCCCGTCCGTCTATTCGTCTGCATGTCTGTCCGTCTGTTCGTCTGCACATCCATCCTTCTACTCGTCCTTCAGTTTTTCTGCCTGCGTGTTCTGAGCGACTTCTTAGCAGACTTCTAACCGAATTCATGCCTTGGAGCTTGCCAGTTTTCTCGGCCAACTTGAGTTCATTTCCGTTCCAAGATCGCCCAATTTCCGGTCTAAAAACCGGACCCCCACTCACATTTCTTCGCCCATCCCTTTCCCGCTCCACCCACCCAGCCCGACCTGCGAACGCATTCCCCGCGAGATCTACGCCCAGCCGTCAAAAGTCGGGCCAGAATTTTCTGGATGGATCGTCTTCAAGGTGACGGGTCATTCTGCAGGTCTTGACCTCTTTCGCCCGTTTATTTAGCGCCAATAGTTCATGTCCACAGAATTATCTAAATGCCCTCGGGGTGGTCACTGCGAAATAACTCGTCAAACGCCTGACTGTGGTTGGCTCGCACTGCGGCTAAGGGTAATAGAAGTCCGTAATTTTAACTTGTAACTGTAAGCGCAAATTTATATAGCGCCTTTTAAGAGACACTCTTTAGATCAGCTACACTCTTGAGGGTAAAGTGCTTTTTTAAGACACTCACCTATCACCTAGTTTTCCTCCTTTGCTATTGGTTGCCCCCCCCCCCCTGAGCGACTGACCGTGCCTCTGATTAAAATTTTTTATGCCGGCAAGTTAATCTCTTAATATTAATTAATTAATTCATTCATTCATTCATTCATTCTGTCACAGTGAACTGACCTTCTCAATAATGACCTGATTGGCTTTGGTGCGCCATCGGTGGATGCTTTGTGCACAGGCCAACAGAAGTTACTGATTACAATTACAATTACGTACACCAGGCGGACTAATCACACACTCGTGTAAATCTATCATAATACATCATAGCTTTCTGGTGAACTTGAGATATTAAAATGTCAGCTGCATAATGATACAATGATACAAAAATTGAAATGGATTTCGAACTAAATACTTTCCACTTACATTTACACTTACAACGGCAAGCAGAGCAGTAAGCATACATAATCAATGATAAATAAATCATCGATCCACATAACCAGTAATCGTAATCGTAATCGTAATTGTAATCGTAATCGTAATGGCAATCGTAATTGTAATCGTAATCGTAATTGTAATCGTAATTGTAATCGTGATCGTAATCGTAAGTGTGCATAAACAGATCCTGTTTACGAGAAAATTGACCTCACGACACAAAGAACGAACGATAACAATTGACGCAAAACAGGTAAAGAGACGCTATATAAATTGCTTCGAACTGGTTGCCTAGTAACGTGAGCGACTTAGCAACCTGCTGCAAGCTATTTATGCAGCGCCACTATTTAATGGCGTACATCAGTCGATGACGGGGTCGTCAGAAGGATTATTGAAGAGGCGTTACATAAATGTTCTGAAAGAATGAATGAAAATTTAGAATAATTTTTATTTCGGATTGCGATGTTAACTTGAAGCGACGATTAATTCATTCCTCTGTAATATAGAAGTTCCAGAACAGATTAGATCAGATTAGATTAGAGGTTAGAGAGTAGATTAGAGATTAAATTAGAGATTAGATTATATATAGATTAGAGATTAAATTAGATTATAGATTACACTAAAGATTAGATTAGGTTAGATATTATATTGGAGATAAGGTTGAGATTAGATTAGAAATTATATTAGAGATATTATTAGAGATTACATTATAGATTATATTAGAGAGTAGATTATAGATTAGATTAGAGGTTTAAACAGATTAGGGATTAAAATTAAATTAGAGATTAGATTAGAAATTAGATTAGAGATTAGGTTAGATTAGAGATTAGATTGAGGATTAGATTAGAGATTAGATTAGAAATGAGATTAGAGATTATATTAGAAATGAGATTAGAAATGAGGATAGAGATGAGATTAGAGAATAGATTAGAATAGGCTATGGTTCCAAGAGTTGTCTGCCTTCTTGCTGTTCAACTCAGGGAGATTTTTCATAGGTTGCCTAGTAGCAGCTAACAAGACTCTGGCAACCTCTGCTCCATCCATCATATATATATATATATATATATATATATATATATATATATATATATATATATATATATATATATATATATATATATATATATATATATATATATATATATATATATATATATATATATATATATATATATATATATATATATATATATATATATATATATATATATATATATATATATATATATATATATATATATATATATATATATATATATATATATATATATATATATATATATATATATATATATATATATATATATATATATATATATATATATATATATATATATATATATATAGCGCAAATGTAAAATACATGCATCAAGAGCGAAAACACTGATGCAAGGGTTAGCAGCTTACCTTTGTGTTACTGAGCTCAGAACTAGGTTTCCACAGATTGCTTATAGTTAGTTACAAAACCTGTTCCAACCAATTTATTTGGCGCCACTAATAAGGGTTAACAGCTTACCATCGTGTTCGGTACATACATGCATAGTGAAAACACTGATGGTTGCAGGGGTTAACAGCTTACCTTAGCGTTGTTGAGCTCAGTAAACGTTTGCCACATGTAATCTCCTCCTCCTCCTAATCCGACTCCTCCTCCGTCTGCGTTCTCTTCCGTATCTCCATCCAAAGCGAATCTGCCAATGCCGAATCCTCCAGAGAACGACGTCGGCCTGTGTTCGCTCGACCGTGACAGATCTCCCGCCAAATAGGTGATGACGTCATCACCGGAAGCGGCCGTTGCTGACGCCGCCGTCGCCGCCCGGGAACCAGTCTTGAAAGACAGGGCGATGAGGACGCGTCCGACGGCGCGCTTGAATCGTCTCTCCGACTTCCGGTTCTTGTTCCCGTTCTCGGTCGTCGACTCGAAGTGCATTCCGACGTCCGCCGCATATGCACGCATAAATAGGCGCTACAGAAGTTACAGACGACGCAGCTTCTGTCTCTTCCAGGTGCCAACTTCAAACACAAGCCTCCGAAACTGGTCGCCGTGTTTTAATCACTCTCCGACTTATGAACTCTGACCTTCTGACTTTTACCCGTGCACGGACCTTGACCTGCGAACTTTGACCCAAGGAACTTCACTCGTACATGGACCCACGCACTTTGACCTATAGCCCTCGACCTATGACCTTTGCCTGGAACCGAACTTGCAGCAGTTTTTGCATCAGTAATTTAATCCTGACCGCGCGTGCATCTGCTTATTGGCGCCGCGGAGTCAGGCAGTGTTTACGGTTGATAATCCTCGCGAAGCAGAGCAGCAGCAGCAGCAGCAGCAGCAACCAGCCGAGTGTGGAATCGTCAGAGATGTCTGTCGCTTATGTCCTGCAAGATGCAGTTTAACCGATTCAGTGAATCCAATCCAACCGAATCGTGTACCTTTGCCGCTCAGTTAAATCTCTTAGTACATCGGTGAATTCCATTTGTACAATTCTTAGCCGTATTGCAACCTCCGATAGAGATGTATCACGTAGACTTACGCAGCGCCGTTTTACTCGTAATTGTAATTGTAATCGCAATATGTATAGTGCCTCTTCAACATAAACGCCTCAAAAGCGTTATCCTAGCGTAACAAGGTATTTGTTGTATACGGATTATACATCATATCTTGTTTCTGTAATGTCTTGTATATATAATCCTTTACGTATATACTATTTTGGATATGGATGTACTGTGTTGTAAACATATCCTTGTACATGTGTGCTGTCTTCTCTACATATCCTATCCTTCAATAAGTGTTGTATTCGTTTACGTGTTATTTCTTGTAAAAGTATCGTGTCTTGTATACGCAGCCTATTCTGTCTAGTGCGCAGTGCAAGTCATTCAGTGAAGCCGAATCTTTGTTAAACCTTCTAATAGTCCCTCAAACGTTTACTGATTTGTCAGCGATTCACTGACTCAATCCTTTCATTAAACGTTTAGCAGATTTTTGACTGATTCAGCGAACCTACAGATGATTCCTTCAGTCTTTCAGTGAATCCAAGAACGAACCCATCGGAATGGGTTGATGTATCGAAAATCCGGCTGCGGAGACTGCAGAAGACGCAGAGGGATGCGCAGGACGAGGATTATGAGGAAGTAGCATCACTATGCGACCGACCTTAACAGCAGCAGCAGCAGCAGCAGCAGCAGAAGGAGCGGATGAGATACAGGAAGACCACCAGCGGTCAATAGACGAGTGCGTGCGATATGCGACCGAACTGAACATCAAAGCATCGGTTGATGATGGGTCGGTTGCTGCTGCTGCTGCTTCTCTTGCTGTCCCCATTCGGCTCTCGTATAAACAGTGTCGCTCAACATACGCGCGCGTATTGGCGGAGACACAGACAGACAGACAGACAGACAGACAGACAGACAGACAGACAGACAGACAGACAGACAGACAGAGACAGACAGACAGACAGAGACAGACAGACAGACAGACAGGTAGTATGATTGCAGGTCTAATCTGTCTGTGTTTATGTGTCTGTATGTATTTGAATGACCGTCCGTCCGTCCGTCCGTCTGTGTGTCTGTCAGTCTGTCTGTCTGTCTGCCAGATCGTCCGTCCGTCCGTCCGTCACTCTGTCAGTCCGTCTGTCTGTTTGTCCGTCCGTCCGTCTGTCTGTCTGTTTGTCTGTCTGTCTGTCTCGCTTGCAATTACCCGGCCATTTCAAGACAGTTGCTCTTCATAAAAGAAACCGTGTAGCGTTAATTGGCCTGTCTGTCACTTAATTCTTTGATACTTGAGAGGTTTAACACTACGGAGATTAGGAGCAACATACAGGCAGTGAGACCCACTGATACAGACAGCGACAGAGACAGAGACAGAGAGACGGAGACAGGTCATCGAATGATACGGCACAAAGGGCGGCAACAATTTCCAGTCTGCGATCAAAATAAGTCTTCATCTGTCTTCGTCTCACGGCTACTTACTCTCTGGAATCACTAACAATCGAAAGAGAACCTGAGGAGGGGCTTCTGAAAGCCCAGGCGGCAGTTGAAACAACCCAATTAACTCTACACGGTTTCTTTTATAAGGAGCAGCCATCTTGAGAAATGGCCGGATAACTGACAGAGAGGGAGACAGACAGTCAGACGGACAGACGGACAAACATCATAAGCAGACAGACAGACAGGCAAGAAGACAGACAGAGACTCAGACAGACCGACAGACAAACCGGCAGAAAGACAGGCAGACACACCGTACGTTACCTTACCTGGCTTAAATTTACCTGACCTTACTTTATCGTGCTTTACCGTAACTTACCTATCCGTGCTTTGCCTTCCGCGGCTCACAAACCAACAACATGCAGCCTGAATAGAATTCAACCGCTCTTGGTCGGCCATCCACCTCTCGTGAACTTACGACAGACTGTCTGTCCCTCTGTCTGTCTGTCTGTCCGTCTGTCTGTCTGCTTGTCTGTCTGTCTGCTTGTCTGTCTGTCTGTTTGTCTGTCTGTCAGTCTGTCCCTCTGCCTGTCTGTCTGTTAGTCTGTCCCTCTGTCTGTCTGTCTGTCTGCCTGCTTGCCTGTCTGTCTGTCTGCCTGCTTGTCTGTCTGTCTGTTTGTCTGTCTGTCTGCTTGTCTGCCTGTTTGCTTGTCTGTCTGCCTGCTTGTCTGCCTGTCTGTCTGTCCGTCTGTCTGTCTGCTTGTCTGCCTGTCTGTTTGTCTGTCTGTCAGTCTGTCCCTCTGTCTGTCTGTCTGTCTGCCTGCTTGCCTGTCTGTCTGCCTGCTTGTCTGTCTGTCTGTCTGTTTGTCTGTCTGTCTGTCCCTCTGTCTGTCTGACTGTCTGCCTGCCTGCTTGTCTGTCTCTCTGTCTGGTTGTCGGTCTCCGCCAATCTGTCTGTCTGTCCATCTTTTCGCCAATTTATTAATTTGCTCTGTTGTCCTCTTTCTCGCTCTCCCACGGCAGAGGGGAGGGAGGGTGCTCTGTCGTCTGCGAGGCCCCTGTCTCTGAATCGTCCCCTGAGACTCTTTCCCCATCAGGTCTAAAGCAGTTAATTAGAAGACGAAAGAACGAGTCGCGACGGTTGCGGAGGGATACCTGAGGGCCAACGAAGGCCCCACACGGCTCGCCGTTCAATTGCTAATCAGATTGATGTAAGAGTTACTTTGCCATCGTAGATACGGTAGCTATGGCTACGGCGCTGCCATGCAGTGGGGTACCAAGTATCCGGACCCTCCCTGAGGCCAAGACCATCACTCTTGGAATTCTAGATCCGAGGAGATATTTTACGTGTTCTCCCAATCGACAACTATTGACTTTGCTTAGCTTGTTATCTTAAGGCCCCGTGTTATGAGAGTAGCCCAGACGTGTAGATCAGATGTCATCAATTCAATACCCCCGACCCTGGTGGAAATCTTACGACTTTCCTCGCTGGCCCACGCCCCTTCAGTTATCATCGAGATACTGGACCTTTGGCTAAACACGTCTGGTGCCATGTGTATGGTCCCTGGTTACGGAAGGGAATTCTTGTCAGACAGAGATTCGCTAAGGAATGTAACAACATCGTTAAATCTACGGTATTCGTCAGTGTCAGCGTGAGGGACTACGGCACCGAGTGAGGTCAGGTCGAGGTCAGACCTTAGACTAAGAATGGGTTATTTGAGGTTATGACAAAACTTTAGGTTCATGGACAAGATTTGGGTCACTGTTTGTTCTTGCTCATATTGGTACAAATAAGGATTGGTAGCCACAATTATAAGGAACACGGTTTCAGTAGTTATGACACGGGCAGCCTCTTCTTATCTCATCCCGTGCTGTTTACCTGCTAAGTCTGAACATTAAGGCTCGCATCGGAAAACGGAAGATACAGAAGTGGCCATTACACCATCGCCATCTGCGTCCCATTCGTCCCTTCTGCTACTGATGCTGAGGCTGGCATCGTTCTCTGGATCCGCATCAATCGGCAGCTGCCGTCAGCATCATCACTGGTCGACTGCAGAGTGCGCGCCAGTGCGAAATTCCTGCGTTTGGGTCGCAGTAACATAGCAACGACGGAAAAATCCGCCTTTTCGCACGCGATAAGGAAAGACAGGAAAAGTCTCAAACCTGACGTGTTTCAGTACAGCACCCGCAATGATGAGTCGCATGGGTGGCACTGTCGATCTGCCTTCTGCCGTTGTTTCCGAGGTTCGAATCCCGGGCGTCATGTGAAATGCTAATTGTTTGTTAAGTTGAGTAATCCAAGGAAAGTTGTCGGGACGATAGGTTAATGTTGTGTTTGCCTTACCTTACCTTATCTTATCTTACCTTACCATACCTTACCTTAACTTACCTTAACTTACCTTACCCATCGTGTTAAGGTAAGGTGAGGTGAGGAGCTCTTATTTGTCTGTTGTCTATGCTAAAGAGTGCAAAGGCCAAAGGGTAAGGTTGCATGGGGTCGTCGCCTTCTTAACCAGTGCAGCTGTCTCAATCGAAGACTCTATGCACATCAGCATCATCAGCATCAACAGCATCAACAGCATCATCAGCATCAACATCATCATCAGCATCAACAGCATCATCAGCATCAACAGCATCATCAGCATCAACAGCATCATCAGCATCATGACAAGAAACGCAACATCTTCTCTCCTCTTTTGAGTCATCTAAAGCTGGCCTATCTCATTGTCTTCATCTCTGTCTCTTTATCTGACTCGATCGCTATACCTGTACGTATCTCTGTGTATATCTGTGCGTATGTCCTGTCAGTCAGTCAGTCAGTCAGTCAGTCAGTCAGTCAGTCAGTCAGTCAGTCAGTCAGTCTGTCAGTCAGTCAGTCAGTCAGTCAGTCAGTCAGTCAGTCAGTCAGTCAGTCAGTCAGTCTGTCAGTCTGTCTGACTGTCTGTCTGTCTATTCGTCCGTCCGTCCGTCCGTTCGTCTGTCTGTCTGTCTGATTGTGTGTGTGTGTGTGTGTGTGTCTGTCTGTCCTTCAGTCTGTCTCTCTCGTGTCCATTCCAACCTTGCCCCAGTGTAATCCAGTTGCCTAGTTGGCGTTTGAGAATCAAACACTGACTTATGAAAAAGACATTAAGACGTGGATTCGACTCCGACGGATTGAACGGTGGATAGAAGCGGATTAGGGCAAATTGAATGCGATGTCAGCGGATCAAATTTGATCTCAGTTGAGCGGATTACGGGATGAGGGGCAGTCCAGTTGTTAGCATGCCGGATCGTGGGCTCAAAAGTGGTGGGGGGGGGCTCAAATTCCCGCCAGGAGAGAAGGATGTCTGAGGATTTCTGTTCCCCAAGCGTTCCCTAGGAAATTCAGCTTTCAAATAAGTCAATCCGTGACGATGCCTATGATGATGATGATTATGATGGTGATGATGATGATAATGATTATGATGATGATTATGATGATGATTATAATGGTGGTGGTGATGATGATGATGGTGGCGGTTGTGATGATGATGATTTCGATGATGATGATGATAATGATGATGATGATGATTTCGATGATGTTGATGATGATTATGATGATGATGATGATTGATGATGATGATTATGATGATGATGATGATGATTTCGATGATGACGATGATGATGATGATTTCGATGGTGATGATGAAGCTGATGATAATGATGATGATGATGATAATAATGATGATTATGATGATTTTGATGATTAACTTTTTGTTTAGAATAAACTTTAACACCATTTAGACTAGCGTTGACAGCTCTTTTGCGAGGTACTTAAAAGGCGCCACATCAAGTATCTAGATTCCAAACTAATTAACTAATTTAACTGATTATGGTGGTGGTGATGAGTATGAGGATGATGATGAGGAGGATGACGACGACGACGATGATGATGATGACGACGTCGACGACAATGATGATGATAATGTGATGAAGTAAACAAGAACGACTCTTTAAATCAGCCTTATCTTAGAAGAATCCGAATTTAAAGGTGCATGTCACTTGGTGGCATTTATATCTGATCATTTATGTGCCGCCTTTCAGAAAGAACGTGATCAATGGGATGCCAGTGTTTATTTCCAAAAGGCTGGGGAACGGTTGCATTCGACAACAGTTGCACAGAACAATGGTTGGTCTAGGCAACGGTTGCACACACGATCGCCGAAGAAAAGCAGTATCAGGAGATAACTTCTCCTCCTCCTCCTTCTCCTCCTCCTTCTCCTCCTTAATTTTTCTCCTCTTCCGCCTCCTCCACTCCATCTCCTTCAACTTCTTCTCCTCCTGTTGCTCCTGCTCTTCTTCCTCCTCCATTTTCAACGCAATTCCTCCATCAAGACTGCATCCCAGAAACAAGTGAGTGATGTTCACGGGTCTTCTTTTCGCTTGCCTGTCTGACTGTCTCTTTCGGTCAGTCTGCCTGTCTTCTTCTGCCTGTCTGCCTGTCTCTGTCTCTGTCTGTGTGTCTGCATGAACGTGTGTATTTGTTGACCGGCCTCGTCGATGATATACGTTGCTTTTTAAGCTACTGGCAGTTATTAGGAATAATACTTTATGACGTTCAGATAACAATAGCATTTCATCCGCTACACCGCAGTTTTAGCTCATGAATCGATATCAGACAGACAGACAGGCAGACAGACAGACAGACAGACAGACAGACAGACAGACAGACAGACAGACAGATAGACAGACGGAAGGACATACAGACACAGACAGACACACAGACACAGACGGACGGACGGACAGACACGCACGCAGGCAGGCAGGCAGGCAGGCAGGCAGGCAGGCAGGCAGGCAGGCAGGCAGGCAGATGAACAGATACACAGCCAGAGAGACACATACACACGCAGTCTGTCTGCCTGTCTGAGAAACAGAGGCATTAGACAGACACAGACAGGCAGGCAGACATATACACATACGCACCTAGACAGACAATGGTAAACGCAACCATCCGAGCCACTTGCAGTCTTGCGAAAACTGAAAGAACACGTGATGCACCATGAGCTTTTATGTTCATATTCATCGCCTTCGTAGTCGTAGTTGTCGTTGTTGTTATCATTTTATCAGAAGGATAACCCAGGTAAAAAGACGCTTCAAACACAACACATCACTATCGTCGGCGTCAATCATTATCATCATCATCATCATCATCATCATCAATATAAGTGATATCAACATCATGGAAACGACCACATCATCATTATAGAAGCAGCAGCAACAAATCATCATCATCGTCGTCGTCGTCGTCATCATCATCATCATAATTTCTACCTTCAGCAACATCATCATTATAATTTTCACCATCATCACCAACGTCGTCGTCATCATCATCATCATCAATGACATTGTCGTCAACTTCATCAGATGCCAACAACACCAACGATATCATCATCACAGTCTCATTAAACAGTTCAAGTTCTAAGACCTTCTATTGTCCGCATGGCTTCCACGCTTATTATAATGTTATTATTAAAGTCCATCGCGTAGAACTGAATCAAAAGCCTTTTCGAAGTCTACGGACGAACCAGTTGGAGCCGTTGAATGTGCATTCAAATCGCGTTTCTCTTGAACTTAGCAGTCAAACTGGGCACAGCCTCCATTCGCCAGCATTTATCAATTTCACGGCACAGATGTTTCTTCACTAGACGTCTGCTTGTCTTTTACTACCGTCTGTCTGTCTGTCTGCCTGTCTGTCTATCTGCCTGTAAATCTATCATTCTGTCTGTCTGTCTGTCTCCATGTATGCATGCATTATGTAAGTAAGATACAGCTTTGTATGTCTTTCTGACTGTCGGTTTATCTGTCTGTTTGTTTGTTTGTCTGTTTGTCTGTCTGCCTGTCGATCTATCTGTGTTTGTTCATCTGTCTCTATGTATGTATGAATGTATGTATGTATGTATTTATGTATGTATGTCCGTCCGTCGGTCTGTCTGTCCGTCTGCGTATGTGTTCGGTGTTTATAAACGTGAGTGTAATTCCTAATGTAATTATGGCGTCGAATTCATCGTTTCATAGACGGGCGAACAGATTGGTCCAGCTGGGGTAACTGGATGGATGGAAGATGGAGAGATAGAGCGCATGGATCGACCGAAGGCCAGATGGATATATGGATGGGTGGTTTAAACAGATTGCTTCCAGAAAGACAGACGGACAGACAGACATACAGATAAACAGACAGACAGACAGACAGAGATAGACAGACACACAGACAGACAGACAGCGCATTCATACAGATTAAATAATTAGATAGCTACATGAATGGATGGATGGGTGGATGGGTGGGTGAGTGGTTGGATGGGTGGGTGGATGAATGGATGGACGGACGAATGGATGGATGGATGGAATGAGGTTGCTTGGAATTGCGAAAGAAGTGTCCTTTCGTCCACTCGTTCCGTCATCCTGCACTTAGGGAATTTGCCTGCAGCGGCCTGGCCTCACTCAGGACAGCTTCTCTGACCTGCACGACCTTTCGTTACCCAACCTAACCCCTTCCCAGTCTTCCGCCACTCCTCAGTGCACGAACTCGGCAAAGATTATTCAGCTATCGCCTCCAGCTTCAGTAATCCTTCATTCGTCCGATAGTCATTCCTTTAGGCAAAAGCTACAACCCCTTCCTCACTCTCTTCCTTCCTTCTCTCCTTCTCTGATTCCCCTTCCTGCGTTCCTTCCTCCCTCCTTCTCGGCCTCTATCCTTCCTTTTCTGCCTAACACCCGCTCTCCCTCCTTATCTCCCTCCCTCCCTCACTCGCCGCTGGATGGACAATCTATTGGTCACTAGACTACGGAAGCCCATAGGGGACAAGCGATTATTTTTATTTTTCTAGTGCCACTAGATAGAAAACACATGCGATGTGTATGTACTAGATAGTATCTAGTGCGCACTAGAAAAATAAAAATAATTGCATGTCCCCTGTGGGCTTCCGTACCTGATGGAGCCGTCGTTGTGTGAGACTGCCATATTTGCCGCTTCGTCTTCCTTACAAGCAGCGAGGCAAAATGGCTGTTCCCGAACAACGGCCCACACGGGGCTTCTATGAATCGTCGGCTCTTTTTGTACAGGCCTCAGTCGGTCATGAAAACACTTGTGATGTATATAGACTCGTTCTTGTGTGTGCGCGCGTAGGTGTGTGTATGTATCTATGTATGTGTGCATGTATTAGAACACATTTAGAATAGGCCTACCTCTCAAACATACTGATTTATTTGATGATATTTTCATTTCTTATATATTACTATTTATTTTTTATTTATATAGCACCGACATAATGGCAAGCATATCTCTTGTCCGAATCGACAGCAGGCGATGTACTGAATTACCGCAGAGTTCGCTGGAGGGCGCAGTAGTAGCACAGATTTATGTGGAGGAATACAGTCTCCAGCGACAGAAGAGTACGGTAAGACGGTTCTGAGCAGAAGCCAAAGCACATTAATAACAAGCCACGGTCAAGGATGCAAGAAGTAGAATCTTTAGGTTGGGTTGTTATTTACTTGCCAATCAGAATTGCAGATTGGTACAGCAGTCTCGACCTCATTCTCCGGTTAGAACCTCCGCTAATTTGGTCCCATAAAATGAAGACCAGCGCCTTTATGAAGTTCTTAAAAGGCGCTATGTAATGTTCTTGTCAGCGCCATTGTTCGGTCATGCTTGGTTGGTTTGCATACTTAGCGACGCGTGAGGGGCGTTGGTGTGGGCGTGTGTACAGCTGCTCACAGGGCAGGTATTGATTATTTGATACTAGCCCAGGTGTACGCTAAAGCGGGAACACGCACGTATTTGACTGTGGGGAAGGCATGGATCTTGCCAGCGGCTTGCTCCTTGGTTGCCTAGCGCCTGTGTAGTATATATGCGGAGGCGGCTAGTTTCGCGTCTTATTTCTTGTATTTTAATGGACTGTATATATTGTTGTATTGATTGCTCAAAACCCAGTCGGTCTTGAAAGCATTTTGAAATTTCCGCTACCCATTGCCCTGGTGGCTTCAGCTGTAAACAAGCAGGACATAAAGACAGCAGTTGAGCAGATCCACTCAAAAAACAAATAAACGAAGTCAACAATTTCAATATCAGATTTGAATTTAATAAACCTAACTTCTTTACATACATCAGCATAAACAAAAAACATATATACACGTATACCATATAAAAATACATTATGTAATATATACATTATACTTCAGCGCCTTTACAAGGTTCTTAAAATGCGCCACAAAAGTGCATGAATATACATACATAAATACACATTTCTACAAAAACTCTAAGATGCATTGGCACAAAACAAAAAGACTCCCTTGCACCGCAAGAAACAACAATCATGTATGGCGGCAGTTTGCGTAATTCGGAGAAACCCATCCAAACTTCAATTGATTCCCAAAAAAGTGGTGTAATAAGCGATAATTCGTATCCAGCTGCTAACTTCTACCGTGGAAAGACTTCCACCATGGAGAGGGCCACTACGCAAACACCCATAAAAATGCTCAAATAACTCAAACGCTTTAGTTCGGCTCATGATGTGTATGTGTGTGAAAAAACACACACATACTAGTTCTGTTCTGGCAAATAAAAAGCACTGTTTTGCATCCACAAATAATCGGATGAATTTGTACATCAGTCAACGGCATTATCTCCAAATTTCTCATCTAAAGTCCAAAAGCAGAAAAAAATATTCGACACACATGAACACGACATACAATACAAATGTACACAAGTATAACTTCTATAAATAAGTTATGATATATATAATGATACATAAATGAATGCATATATATTTATGTATACATATACAAATATATATAGATATATATTACATAAATTTATCTATATGCATAAATATATGCATATATATAAATATCATATACATATATAAGCATACAGATATGATTTATGTATTTACACATGCACATTCATATATGTATTTAATTAAATGAATAAATATGCATAAGTAGTTTGTCAATGCAGTAGTAGTTTGGAGCCTAGAGTTAGCTGGTTTCCATGGCATCATCATCATTGGAGCTTGTGCCGTTGTTAAAGCTTGACCCTTTGTGCAAGGGGCCGATGGTAGAGGGCGCTGGTAGCGTTTTAACGGAGGATGGTTCCTTTGAGGGATTGGTCTGCATCTCGTAGACCAAGACATAACCGGCCGACGTCTAAATTATAAGAGAAATATCGACCAAGACATTAATACAATACACTGTATATTCTACACCATATATTGGCATTTTCAGATTATTCCACTTCACAGTGATAAGCATCCTAAAAGTTTGTAAATTCTTTATGCATTCCGAGGTGGAGAATTCAGTATCCTATTCCAGAATCTTCAAACACATTAATTTTCCAAGTAAGGTGTTGGGCAATTTTTCCATTTGTTCATAAAGCCATTTGCACCCCAACTTTGTAAACAAATGTATTACTCCAAAGAGCAGCTTGCTCCTTACGATTCAGTCATAAAATGAACTGTTAGTTCTGCCAGTTCTTTGATGTCATTCAGGTCTAAACTTAAGACACATCTCTTCCAACTTGCTTACCCACTGTAGCCTGACTTCTGGCTTCTGTTGGACCTATTGGAATTCGACCTGGCTTTCCCAATGGCTTGTGATTTTTGACTGCAATTTTGACTTGAAGCGACCATCAATTGATGCCTTGGCCATAATGATAACGGCACTATAGAAGTCTTTAGATTAGATTAGATTCACTTTACAAGTAGCAGTAAGTAATGCAGTTGTTAACATGGAATATGTATATTGAATAACCAAGAAATCGTAGTTCTACTTTCGGACTGCACATTGTCCAAAGCTAAAAGCACCTGTACATAGACGCTTTTTAAAGATGGGGTTTGCACCACACTATGGACATCAAACAATATGGTGTGGGGTCTGAGGCAAAGCTTAAAGAGGCATGCTATTCACTGATGGTGGGGCAAGTTGTCTCAACCAGGCAAGGCTCCTTATGAAGCAAATGCCAGAGTCAAAGCAGCAGTCAGTCGTATACTATTCACATTGCCTAGCAGTGCTTTTGGACGGTATAGAATTTCTTCAGCACAATTTGCCATATTGAATCGATTTCTTCATTTCTTACCACAACCGCTTCTTCGGACAAACAAGACAAAGTCGAGTCGTCAAAGTGGTACCATTTACCATTGTCCTTGTTCTTCGCAAATGCCGTGTCTGAGAGTGAGAGAAACAGCATAGAAATCAATCGCAAATCAGGAAAAAACCAGCAACGTAAAGCAATGTAATCTAACAGAGCATTTATATAGCACCACTGTAGACATCTACACAGAAGTGCGCCCGTTCCAGTCATGGCACAAGAGGATAGTTTTTAAATGTCGAGAGCAGGCATAAAAATATTTAAACACGTTCACACAAACACATTCCAGGCGTTGGCAACAAAACTAGCAAGGCACATCTACGATATGTAAATAACCAACTATAACGTACATTTGACAACATTCAACTTGTTTAGAATGTCACCATATTCTTTCAGATTTTTTATTGCCAATCTGAAGCCAATACTTAGTCATAGGACAAACGAACTGCATGAGTCTCGGTATTAACAGTTGCCTCCTCCAATTCTGCAGAAGACCCCTCAAGCTCAAGACTAAGAATAACGTACGATACCTTGACCTTTAGAGGTCAGTGGTACTTACAACAACCCATCATTATGCAGCAGGATACCAAAACTACAGGGACGAATCCAACTGTGAGTACCGGTAAGACCCTGAACCAGAAAATGGGCTTAGGGTACTCACAGCAAGATCTTCCTGTTTTGTCAAAAGGTCCTTCAGCTCCATGGATCAAGCATACCACAGACACAGGCAAGTTATTACATGAACGAACTGCTGAAAATTCTGATCTAGAAATGGGGTTTTAGCAAACTTACAGTGACCTCTTCCCATTTCGCCATAGTGATTTGAAACAGCGATCAGATCGTAGACGGCCGGTGTGTGTTTCTGATTGATAATCCACGGCTTCATATCAAGACCTCTGCAAAATAACCAAACAACGATAACAGAAAAGCTCTGCAACAGAATGCTATAAAATACAAATACAAATTTTCAAATAAGAAAAATAGTAATTAAAAATTCTGAAACGTAAACATCAAAATAAAATTTAAATTTGTCTAAATATAAACCTTAAAACATGCACCATTAAAACCACACGTTCTGCTAAAACCCAGTCGGATTCCAAATTATTGCAGCTTTAGAGAAAAACCTCGTTCATCAATCTGGCAGAGAAGAACACTCGTTCTCATGCCCTAATATAGACTGCTCAGAAAAACACATTCACAATTTGACAGTCAACGACAGGATGCCTTCTACCCTTTAAACCCAAGTTCAACATTTCACTAGTTCACAAAGCAAGTTGCCTTCACGTATAGTGCCTTTAAAGTACCTCACACTAGTGCTTCTTGCTAGCTTAACCGATAACAGAGTGCAAAAAACAAAGGCAAGTTCGTCTGTACGCAAATGATATTTGTGCAGACGTGTAGCTACAGACAGTCTTCACTGGTTTCTCTGAACCTGTCGGATTTCAACTGGGCTTCTCCAACTTCAACTAGTTTCACATGAAGCGACCATTAATTGGTAACGTCACTACACAAGTCATCAGATCAGATCAGAAATCTCGTACTGGTAACATGGATTGCAAGTGGAACAACCTGGTTGGGAATTGGACGAATGTGTCCAACTTGTCCCTCCAGTATCTTGTGAAGGAGAAGCGCTTGAGATGAATGACGAGAACGCGTGGCAACTGCCACAGGTCGAACTTCTTTGTGGCTTGTTGGTGCTTCTTGCAATCAGGACAAAACCTTCATCAAACGAACACAAGACAACCTTTGTAACAACAAACAAAACCTGCCGCCAAACTTACACAGACTAACTCAGGATCATGTCTAAGTACCAGAAACTCATAATGCTGTCTTTGGTAGATACATCAAGAACCACAAAGGAAGAGTCCAGACTAAGATGGTATGGTCATGCGGAGTGTGCAGAAGAAGAAAGCTACATCAACCGAATCACGAAGGCAAAAACTCATGGACACCGCAGTCAGGAAAGACAGCGGAAGAGAAGGAGGGACATGATCCAACAGGACTTCAAACTACTTGAATTAAATAAAGAAGGAGGACACCGAAAACAGAAACAAGTCGACAGAAAGGATTTGTGCAGCTGACCCCTCCCTAGCCCACTAAGAGGGATTAATTCCAGCTAGAAGAGATCGAGATCAAGAACCACCTTGTAAAAAAATCGTTCATAAAGCTGAGCTGAACTAAATTAGGGCTCCAATCCACTACTGTGTTATATCAGAATTCGTGTTATAATGGAACACATTGTACAGAGTTTCTGGTGTATTTGCCATTACGTTTATTATTCTCATTATTTATTCATCAATCAGAAATATATGCAGAAAATTCACATATCTCGTCAGTATTCTAGCAACAGAATTTACAAGCACTACATGTAAAGACTGCAGCTTCAGGTATAAATTACTTCTTCATTTATAATCACAGTGAAAATATCTATATTACTCATTAATTCTATTAATCATATCATTATTTAGCCAAGGTACCTACATCTAAGGGACAAAAAACTAGTGCAGAAGCCAGGGTTTATCTGGAACTCGTCACTGTGTTGGAGTTAGTTCCAGATACTAAGTTTTATTATAACTAGTATTTATGATGCTCATTAAGCTACTCCTACTCATTCAGCTTCCTTCACACACACACACACACACACACACTAGTTCCCAGAAAAGTAAAGCTCCCATGTCCCATAGTGGGACAGAGGGGAGGCGCTTATTTCCTTCTCTCTGCACCTTATTAATATTATTATTATTACTACCATCACTACTATTACCACTGTTATTATTATTATCATTATTAAGAACACTTTAACACCAAAAGTGAATTCATTAGAATGTAAAATAACAGGAAACCACACTAAAGCTACAATTATGGTATTGTTAACAACTGCAACAGAAAACTTAAAACCTCTTTAAACTTTCTAAAACAATAAGAAATTCTTTACACTTCCAGAGCAATGAAAACTAGTTTGCAAGAAGCAAACTGTGCTTAGAAGACTTGCAGGCAAACAACCAAACCAATCTGAATTTCTTGTTCTATGCTTTCTTAATTTTAAATCTTGAATAGTGGAAAAACATAATACTGGTATTAACACAAACAGCAGGAGATTCTGTCATCAACCTACCAATCCTTCTCGTTCTTTAGCTCAGGGCAGCTTACATTCAATGAAAATTCAGCAGAAAAAATGAAAAATATAGTCATAAAATACTCTCACTCATTAAGCCTCCTTCATATGCACTGTGCTCCAGGTAGAAAAAGTAGAAGTAAACCTTCCATGTCTCATAGTAAGATGCAGGGGAGAAGGCACTCGCTTCCTACTCTAAGGCCCTTCAGCTGGTAGTGCACGAATTCCAAGGTAAGGCAAGGTGAGGTAAGGCAAAGAAAGGTAAGGTAATGTAGGTAAGGTAAGGTAAAGTTAGGTAAGGTAAATGTAGGGCAAGGCAAGGTAAGGAAAGGCAATACATGAGTAAGGTAAGGTAATACAAAGGTAAGGTAAGGTAACATAAAGGTAAGACAGTGCAAGGTAATTATTCATTACTTAAATATCCCCATCAATAATACTCCTTGAAGCATGGTTCTGGGATTCAAATATCTTTTGGCCAAATAAAAACTGCAGTTGAAAAACTGGAGAAACAGCTAAACTACACAACTCATAATCATCTTGATCACCATAATTATCATAATGACCTTGCATAATCACCATGAAGCTTCAGTCAGCTTAGCAACAGTGCTGCTAGTAAGTCGACCTTTCATCCAGAAACAGGAGTTAAGTAAACGTCTGAACACCGACAACATTTTCTTGACAACATGCAACCATTTAGAATTGTCACCAATTTCCTTCAGATTGCCAATCTGAAGCCAATACTCACAGTCAGAAAGACCAACAAACTGCAGGAGTTTGGGTACTTACAGTCAATTCCCCCATTTGTTTTGACTGAGCGCCTGCAAATAAGCTAGTTCTTGTAACTTAGCTTTCTTTGGGTGCTGTTGAAATCTTCAGATTACGATTACTATTAATCTAATCTAATGGCTTCTATAGCGCCATTATCGTAATGCACAAGTCAATACTCAACAGTCACTTCAAATAAGACCATAGTCACAAATTGTAATACAGTGAAGAAGCCTGGTCAAATTCCAGTAGATTAGGGAAACAACAAGTTATGCTACAATTGGTAAGCAAGGTGAAACAGATGATCTTTAAACTTAGACTTGAATGATCTTTTAAGAACGGACAGAACTGGGCAGAGAATTCCAAAGCTTTGGGCCAGGGACGAGGGCCCAACACTGTCCTGTCACAAGGCAAAACATAGTAGGGGTTGCGTCCACAGATGTGTCCAGTCAGCATACCAAGGGTCGTGCTCTCCCAGGCGCTCTTTGGTGGTGAAAAGATCAAGGCAATCGTCCAACTTGATCTCCTGCTTCTTCGGAACGGGGTTCGAACTCATTGAGTCATCGACCTCCAATTCCTGAAAAAGAATGCAAACGCACATATATGCAGCATCCTTAGCAGGCTCTTGTATGTATATATCGATGCATGAATGTAGGTATGAACGTATGGTATTCATCTATGAATCATGTATGTATGAATGTATGGTGTTTATCTGTGATTGTATGTATAAATGTTTGGTATGTATCTATGAATGCATGCATGTATGAATGTATGATATGTAATTACGAATGTATGCATGGAAGAATATATGGTAGTTATCTATGAATGCATGCACCAGTATGTATGAATGTATGGTATGTATCTATGAATGCATGCACCGGTAGGTAAGAATGTATGCACATGTAAGTATGAATGTGTGTATAAATGTATGCATATAGGCATGAATATCTATGTATGTATGCATACATATGCAAAAGTGCTAAGCACTTACTTGCTTTTACTTACCAAGACCTGCAGACACAAGGCAAGGTAAGACTGCTCAAACAGACCACTACTGACTCAGTCTAAAAAATCTCTTTCAAAATAAGACGACCTACATGTTCCAAATCTGGTCTAACACAGCACGATCTACACTGAACTTTGACTAAATCTGGTTGAAACTAACACAATCAACAAAAGTCCACCATCGTTTCATTTCATTTCATTTTATTTACTGCTTCCAAAGACAGCAGCATAAAATATAGTACGTAAAATACAATAGGCAGACCCATGTGGGATACAGTAGGCAGACCCATGTGGGATACAGTAGGCAGACCCATGTGGGATACAGTAGGCAGACCTGTTGTATGCGTGTATGTATCAGAACACTTAACATAGCACCTCTTAAATCAACAGCACCGCACAGATCTAACAGATATACCCAAGTGTGTTTTACGACAGTTTGAAAATGTTTCCTGAACAGGAAACATTTTCAAACTGTCAAGAAAACACATACGGCCATAAAGGCAACGTTGCTTAGTTACCTCGCATAGTTTTTCATCGAAAAACAGACGTTTGGCTTTCGAATTCCAGTGTGCAGCAATGTACGGATGATCTAAAATGAGACAAGTGCAACAGTAAAGTTAAGTTGCTTGCTTATTACAAGTGCAGTTCTTGCAGCCATCTTTAAGACGCTTTATCCTGGATCCGATGGACCAAAGCACAAATATGATCATGTTCCGTCTATCTGACTGATATTATTAGTATTTCTGTATTTATTAAGCACCACTATCTAATGGCAAAGCATCAATCGATGGTGATGAGAAATCATGGGTCATGAATACACTCAAAGCCCCTACACTGTAACTGTCTCAGAGAGGCTCAAACTCACACTCTGTGCATAACAATGGGACCACCTGAAATGATTAGGCTGTCAGTAATACGTCTGGTCAATGATCATGCGGTTGCAGGTTCGATTCCATGTAACAACCCGCGAAAGTTGTTTGTGCGTACCATGCCTCTGTCACCAAGCAGTATAATTTGGTACCGGCATAACATGGGCAGTAAACAGCTAGTCCTGCGGTGCACTGGTCCTGTGTCCAGGACCTAGGGATTCGTCTATTGCCAGCTCAAGAGCCAAGAAAAGGAGATGAGTGCCTACTCAATGTCTCACTTGTGGGATACTTTACTTTTTAACACAAATGTCATTTCTAGCAACAGGTTATTCTGCACAAATGAAAGAATAAGGCACTTCAGGATTCTAGCAACATCTTAAGCAGCAACTTATTCTGCATAAAAATGAAAGATCAACGCACTTGAGAACTTGATTGGCATCCCATCGTCGTTGATTGTAGTTACGTCTGTGTTTCCACATGAGTTGACGGCGTGGAAAGTGAAAAGCCGAAAAGATTTCATGCATGGCTCAGGGTCACTTATGTCTTCATCGTCCTTCTCCATCAACTCTCCCTCTGACTCAGACTTTGAGTCGTGGTTGTCGGCGGGATCATCGCTGTCTTCGTCGTTGTTTGCGTCTGTTTTCATAGATACATAAAAACGTATGACAATAATTAAGTATCTTAACAAAAACAATAAAAAACAAAGAAAATATAGTTTATGTAAACAATTTATAATAAAAATAAAAACTAATGCGATCACTGAGACATTTTAAATCAAAGATTCTAAAGCATATTATCATTACTAACATAGTGATTACCTGGAATCAATAATTAGGCATGGAAGTAACTTTGATTTCGGTCTGTGTCCTGTACCATTGTAATATCTTAAGTTTTAATATTTGCCATGTACTTTAAGTGCTCAGTTTTCGTTGTACTATAGTTATAACATTACAATATCAGTTTGGCTCGAGTTTTGGAGTTTGAGTACAGAGTTAAATTGTGGACAACACTTGTTTTTTAAGTTGATACCTAGTTATTCGTCAGTTAAATTCAGATGAATTTTCAGTAAAACAATTCAACACCATAATTATTGTTTGTTATTTGGGCTAGCTTGAAACGAATACATCAGTATGTATATACATATGTATGTACGAAGACATTTAATATATTGTTCCTCAAAAGCGGTCAAAGGTGAGTGATCAACCAACATAACTGGTGTTTTTGACTTGACTCAACACATCAACTGATGCCTTGGGCATTATGATAATGGTGCTATAGAAGTCTTTAGATTAGATTAGATTAGTGTTGTACATTTAGCTTTAGGCTGCAAATAACCAAAAGCAGCATGGATTAACAAACCATCAGCTCCTTCTTTGTCAGACTTGTCTCCCAGTTTTGCAAAAGACAGTTTCCACCAGTCAGGAGTTATGTCCGCAACTCGTACATAGCGACTGAAAAAGACCAGCTGTTTCTTAAAAATATTGTAAAGTTATAAATTAAAATTAAGTGAAATTAATTACTTTAAAATTAATGAAAATTGCTAAGTCTGGGGAATAAGGCTTGATTTCAGTACTGTGGCTTGCTACAATTCAATATTTCATAAACTATAAGCCTCAGTCTGAAAAAGATCTTTTGCTGAACAGGAAGCCAGTGCGATGATTTAAATACATGGGTTAAATGTACTTAAAGTAGCACTGTGACAAGTTTCTTATGTTAAAAGAGTAGGCCCCTAAGCTAACCCCTGGAGGCAGTGTTAGCGCTTTCATTTCCTTAGCCTTGGCATATGACGGCAGGTCACAGTCCTCTCCATCCCCGGCTGAACTTCCCACCAACAGTGCACAACAAATGCACTCGTTTCATAGCCGAGTTTACAAGGGGCAAAACTGAAGCAGACACCTAGAAACATTTTTCCGCCAGGCCAGGAAATTGAACACCCGATGTCTGGGTTGACCGTACAACATGTTAACCGCTGGACCATCTCGCGCTCCATTTACAAGCATTTATAATAAATTCTACGTACACCATTCGATTGAGAACACAGTTGTACAGAATATCGTAAGTGCAGCTATTCCGTGGAACCGGCACGAAAATTGGAATACCAAAGAGGTTAACCCCTCTCGATGGGTAAGGATGCCTTTTATCAGTTGTAAATCTGCAACAGAACATACTCCACATTACAAAGGCCACAGTGTACTTCAATGTAATATGCATTACACAGGCCATAGTTGATTTTAAAAAAGGCTGGAAGATATTTAACGTTAGAAAACACAGACTTAACCAGTTTGTTGATAAAATCATTATTTATTGCAAAAATCCATTAAACATTTGTCACTGCACAGTTGCACAAAACTTGGAAGAATATTCATAGAAATCCCAAATTCAGTTTTCTAATTTAATCAGCATCACAGGCACTTTAAATAAATAAACGAAGCGCACAAACTGCGAACACTGGCCACAGAGTAGGTGCTGGAATTAAAAAATAGTATATTTAACAGTTTCATTCCTGAGGGATCATTTCTACCTTGGTCCGAGAAATTAAATAAGTAAATATGACAAATCTGCAGGCTCCTTAGAACTTTTTTATGACCCTTTCATTTCACCTTTTGATACTACCTAAAGATCACTTACATTTTAACAAAAAACTTTAATTAAATCAATTCAAATCAAATCAATAAAATTACTAACAAGTCTTCCCGCATGTAAACTGGAACATTAATGAATTCGTGACTTTCACTAACTGGAACTTCGTAACTGAACAGACAGACAAAACACCATGTATAATTTTAATGATTTGGCTATGGCACTACCTGGTGAATAATATGAAAACATTTTGGCAAATGCTTTCATGGCTCGTAGTAAAGGAGAAACAGGGGACTTTATAAGTGTAATTGAGGAAGACGGTCATATAAATGTAAAACAGGGAGTAGAGGTAGGGGCAGAGGAAGTGGGGAGTAGAAGAGGTAGGCAGGAGTGGGAGACAGAGAAATGGGGAGCTAAAGATTTTCCCCAGAAGGGGCATTTTGCCAGACTAGAGGGTTGCGGCTCTGTGCAGACGAGGCTGGTTAAGCAATGAATTTAGCATAACCTACAATGAAAGCTGAAAGAAACTCCAAAAAGTTGTCAGCGCAATTTTTTTAAACTAAATTTCTGTACCTAATTTACTGTACCTGGTACAAAATGCTGCAATTAATCAGTGATTACCAGTAAGTAGTATGTTTATTTGCCACTAAAGTACAAACAGCAAGAAAATAAAAACTCAATCCTTACAGTTTAAGGAATATCAGTACTCACACAAATATATCATCTCTGTCCAAAATAATGCTAATGCTGTCCTTTGCCGTAAAGACTCGATGAAAACGACGGTTGTAAACATCGACAACCAACAACTGTTTTGAAGTTACACAAAAAAATTAGTGTACAGAGTACATGTATTAATCACAACGTTACGATGCAGTCAATAATTAGCAAATTGGAAATTTTACCTTGAAAATATCTGACATACATATAAACGTATGCGTGGATGCATGTATATGAATGTAAAAATGAATGTATGTCGTGAGGCGTGGTAGCCTATTGATTAGAGCGTTCGGCTTGTAAAGCGCAGAGTATGGGTTTCAGCCTCCCCTAAGATGGTTACTGTGTATTGACCTTGAGCAAGTCCTTCACTCTCAGTTGCTCATCACCACTGATTGAAGCTTAGTCATTAGATAGTGGTGCTTAATAAATGAAGAAGTAATAACATCAAGACACTTAATATAGCCCCTTTTAAAGTACCTCACAAAAGAACTGCACACATGGCTAAAATCACTTATCTACGCAAGTGCATTTTAAGGCGGTTTGAAGATGTTTGCAGACCAAAGCCAAATGCCAGGGCACGTATTTCCAGAGGAAGACAGATACAAAGAAACTGAACACTTTACATCTATACATATGCGGTTTGCTCTACAGTTTAATATGTTCAACATCAACTCATTCATATCAGTGCACAAATTTCATCCTAGGGCTGCATACATTTCACCCTGAGTTTGGGTTTTGGCACTTGCCCCAAAAGTACATTCACAGAATTTGATAATGTCACATTAGCAAAATTAATTTAAGATAGCAACAAACTTAAAGTTGCCTTGGCAAACACGGCATCTCTGTTGCCAGACAGTAAGGGGGGGGGGGGGGGGGGGGGCAGCAGCACTGTATTAATTACTCCTGCAGTTTCAGTTACTTCTGTGTAGAGAACAACAGTTACCGTTTCTTCTGCTATTTTTGTTAGCTGAGAAAGTGCATGGCATAGATCAGAAACTGTTCCTAACTTTGGGACTGTCACTTTGAGCTGTCAAAGAAAAACGATAACAGAAATTTTAGAAAAGCTGTTATTAAAAGAAATATTACAATGTACAATAAATTATCAGGCAATCATCACTCGATTTATCATTTATGAATGTAATGTCAACAGAGAAAATAAAAATAACGTAGAACTATAATAACTAGTTTTGTATTAAGCGATTTTTGATAAATTTAGAACATTAATGCAATAAAATAGATTTTGTTGACATAGAGTTTGCTTCGAACCTAAATTTAACAGTGACAGAACAGAGAAACAACGGCAACAAAGGGCAGCGGTTTTCACAAATGTTCACCTGACGAAGTTTTCTCATCGGATCAGACGAAACCAGGATCACTTCAATCTGTCTCTCTTTTTTAATTGGTAACGGCAAAGACAAATAACCAAATGGATCGAACTTTACGGAGACTTTTTCACATTCGGGACAGATGAGGGTGGACTTGAGAAGACCGTGAAATGTGTCAACAATCACGGAGTTGTTACGTTTGATGTAATCAGCCCATGCTTCCTTCGCTACTTCCTACAACATAAAGTATTAACAAAACAATGGTAAAGTAAAGTAAAGGCAAAACATCACATGATTCTATAAACTTTAGACCTTAAAGGCATGGCGAAAGGCTTGACAACTATTTTGTGCTAATAATGTAACAAAACATTTATATAGCGCCTTTCCACAGAGATGCTTGCATGGCTATTGCAGATCTAACCAAGTTTGACACAAACTAAGCAGAGAATGCATGTTGAGCAGAAACATCACTGCTGACTGCACCTCTAGATCAAATGTTCCATTTACTTAATCGGATGACATAACTATGGAATTATCTGGCATCAGAAGAACAGTACAGGATAACCTGACAAGAACATCAAATAAATAAACAAGAAATAAATATATATACGAATAAATAAATAAATAAATCAATAAATGGCTGAAATATGACGATAAAATCCTAAAAAAGGGTAATCCTTCGGTTCATGTTATTCGTTCATTAACTCGTTCATTAATTCATTCTGAGCATTTACGTATCACCCCTTCAAGATATCTGTTCAGAGCCCAGCAACAGCAAAAGAGGATTGTACTGCCAAACAATGATTTATGCAGCACCTTTTAAGTACCAAAATGTATATCAGTCATTCTGAGACAGAGTTTAACAGCAAGCAGACTCACTTCGAGACACCATCACCTTTGATACGAAGGCATTGTTAGATAAACTAAACTTACCTCATCTGGCCGGCGGTTGGCTTCTTTCGTCTCAACATATGGCTTCTTTTTAATTCGATTCAGATCTTCGTGTAACCCGTCCAACAGGAAAGCCATCAATTCGTGCGAATCTTGCTGCTGATAACCGGAAAACTCGGGTTTGAAATGACCGACAGAAAGCTACGAAAACCAAGATCGAACAAAAGCAATCAGGATTCCATTCCATCACCAGAAAGCAAGCGGTTCAGACCATGATCAAATCACAATACACCAGAAACTTGTTATAATGCAGCCTTTGGAAGCCACATCAAGAACCGCCTTAAAACGAGGTTGTGCTGTGCGATTACTTTCCACGGGTGAATTAAATTAGGGATCCACGTCTCCAAATGTGTTATACAAGAATAATATTCATGTTATAATAAAGTGTGTTATAACAAGTCTCCAGTGTATCTCACAACCAAACGATTGATTTTTCCACTGACAAATTAATAGTAATCGTTAGTATCGTATCATATCTAATAACTTATATAGTGCCTCTTACAGAACAAACCACTCAGAAGCACTTCCAGCTCGAGAACCCTGGGGATATAAGAACATCTGTACAGAACGAGCAGATTCAACTCTGTCTCCAGCAGAGACCCTAGCACGAATCGAAGGCAGAAATCCGTTCCATAGAGATGGGCCATCAACAGTTGCAAAAAACCTATGCACAAGAGAAGACTTAACACAAGGGCTGCATAAATTAGTGTACATTATACACTCCTCTTCAGGAAAACTTCTCCTGACCTGCCAGCAAAGGATCAAAAGTCAAATACTGGTGTCATTAACTGCTGGCAAAAAGAAGCTCATGTCACAGGTTGTCCGAAATAAAGGGCCAACCACAGCAAAGATACTACAGTGCATTGTAAACTGTCAACTAACAATATAAAGCGACGTGACAATGAATTATAAGGTCAACTGTCAACACATGTTACTACCTTATGTGACAACACTCTACAGAATGGGGCAGCATAATTCTTTGATGTCATTCATGTCTAATCTTGAGGCTCATCTCTTTCAATTTGCTTACCCACCGTAGCCTAGCTTCTGGATTCTCTAACTTATTGGAATTCAACCCAACTTCTCCAACGATTATTTTGGATTGCAGTTTTGACTTGAAGTGACCATTGATTAATGTCTTGGGCATTATAATAACGGCACTACAGAAGTCTTTAGGTAAGATTAGCATAATCTATGTAATAGTTCGCTTAGACACGTGTAAGCATGGGACAACATTGGTGCCAATTAGTGAATAAAATACTAATCTATATAAGGTGCTCAAAATAGGCAACATAAAGCACACCATCTTGCAAATGACAACAAAGTAATTATCCCATAGGCCAATAAGAGGAAGAGGGAGGAATGCGATGCAACAGGGAATATTCCCCAAAAGGGAAATTTTGCTAAACCAGCTCGGAGCAGGATTTGGCTAGTTCACTGGAAACTCATCATAACTGTCTCTGGAAGCCACATCTAGAACCACTTCAAAACAAGGTCATATTATAACGAGTTTATTTCCTAATTTTGGGATTAATGTCCCACTGCATCTTCTCAGAATTAGTGTAATAACGAAGCATGTCTTAACAAATCTCCAGTGTAGTATATTATTCTGAAGGTTTTTAAATACCTTGAAGTTGTGTGGAGCAGTGCAGGCACGGTGGCCTGACCACATGTTCGTTATAAGGTCGGCGTACGATCTAGCAATTTCACCACGCATTCCCAGAACATTGTCGACGTTGAGCTCGTTGCACCAACGATCAGAAAGCATGTATTCCGTTAGAGATGGAACATTGCTCATGCACTAGATTCAACACAAGATCCACTCGATCATCAGATACTATTGATCGTCCATTCACATAAAGTTTTATGCACTAAATTCAACACAAGATCTAAACAATCAGCTATTATCAATCTTCCTCTATGTTAACGTTTCATGCCCTATATTCCAACTGATCAGCTATTACTGATCTTTCATTCTGATAAATTCTTATAAACTATGTTCAACAAGATCAGATCAATCAACAGCTATTCTCAGTCTAGCATTGCGTTTATATCTCGTACGCTATTTTCCAGAATAGATCCAATCAAATGTCAACTGTTATTGATTTTCATTCTGTCACTTTCTCTTGCGGTACAACAAAAACGTTGCTCAAATCGGTCATCAATCTTCATCTCTCTAGCACATGACCCAATCAAGCCTAAGCGATAACTAATAATAATAATTATTAAAGTTATTAATAAAAATTAATAATAATCTGTCAACATGCAAAAAAAACATTTCATTCACCTAAAAAGATTTAAAGATTCTGCTACATGTTTACAGGACTTGTAAAAAACCATGTACTCAAAACAGACAATTTCAACTTAAATGGAATGACTGATATATTTCCCATAATAATGCTAAGTCCACCATGCCGTGAAAATCTAGTTTCTCGTATGCTGGTCTATCAGTCAATCAACTGATCAGTCAATCATTCAATCAGTTAATTATCTGAACCATCATACGAATTGCCAACATTTAACCTCTTGCAATTTATGCTCTGGTCATTCACTCAAAACATTACTTTTCCAAAAATCTTTCCCTGATTTTTCGTCTTCTCCTTACCTCTCTTCCCACACCAATTTCAAACACCACCCACCACAGGTGTCCGACTGTCCACCTGCCTGAGTTTTGGATCTTGACCTTTCTGCCTATCAATTTTGTTTTGTCTGAGCATCTGTGAATAAGCTGGTTCTCGTGACTTAGCTATCGCTGGGTGTTGTAGCAATCTCGAGCTTACAATTAATTCAATTACCTAAACAGTCAATCGCTCAGGCATTTGTGCAATCAAGTCAGTCAATCGGTTAACTCAATCACCTGGATCGCCGAGTTCATGAAGCACGTGTTGCCAAGGTTAGTAAGCCCACAGACGCCTGGTCTAAACCTACTTCTGTGGGAATTGCATCCGTGGGACGAAGTGTTGTGCTGTGTGTTGTTGTAGCTGTGGGAAGTACTACAGAGAGAACAAAACGACACTTCAGCCTCAAAAGAGACATGCAAAACCCATTCAGACAGCCACCTGGGCAAAGCATCAACACCAAACCCTCAGGATAAAATGCTCCATTTTAACACAGATTTAAATATAATGAGACTAGGGACACATCCCAAATTTTATTCAGCTGTGGAAAATAACCTCATTACAACGAAACCTTGTTATATGGCAATTCTTGTCACAGCTCCTAAAGCAGCATTACAATGAGTTTCTGGTGTACTGACTTTCAACTAGTCAGTTTTTTGTAAAGGAACTGGAGCCACGAAGTTGCAAGGACAACGGAATGCAAAGTGAGAGGGATGATTTACAGGAAGGCAAAGTACTTTGGTTGTACATCCAATACTTACCAGCTGAAATTTCCTTCCAGCTGGTAACTGTCGGATGTAGATTTTCCTCATAAAACTACAACTAACAAACTGAAACTTTACCTTACCTTGTCTCACCTCGCCTTACCTTACTGAAGCTCCTCAGAAGCATAAAAGGTAAGCATAACACACTTGTTACACATCTCCACGGAAACTCCTCAAAAGCATGGTCCTGAAATTGACGGATCATCTGCCTCAGGTGCAAACACAACCACAGCATCCCAACCACGAATATAAGTAAGTAAGTAAATAAGTAATGCATTTGCTAACATGCCATATAAATACTGTTTAGGGGACAACTTATTAGAGTTTCCTCCAGCAGGAAGGAGGCCAAGCCTAGGTAAAATTCAACATAGCATAATGTTTCCATGAAAAATGGATCTAGATTTACATCTGTAACAAGCTCCCAAACCTCTGAGTGGAGTTTGGGGTACCAGTGTCCATGGCAGTGCTGGTACAGGCAGGGTTTTTTGTAGGATAGGTTGAGACTATGTTTGAAATGCTAAAAATCATAAAAACAAAAATAAATCGCAATAACTTAAAGTAATCACAGGTTTCATCACTTAAATCAATGACCATTTCGAAAAGATGAAAACATTTTTAAAAACAGATCATTAAAAAACACAGTATTCAGATTATCAAAACTAAAACAGATCAGCATTAACATCATCAAAAAATTCGGCAAATACTGCTTTGCAAATAATGTTGTCTATGGGGACACGTCAAGAAACAACACATAATAAAGTCATTTTATAATGAATTTATCTCCATAGCTGACATAAATGTAGGACCAAAGTCTCTAACCGTCTAATATCAGAATTCATTTCATAATGAAGAGTGTTGTAGCGAGGCTCTTGTGTACCATGATATCTATGAAAAAATATTAACATTATTAAAAACCACAGAAAACAGTTTGCCAATGTACTACCGGTATCAACGCCCTACATTACTCGAAATTTGGTACGAGTAATCCAGGTTTCGACAAACAAATTCCCACCAACGGTTGACACTGAACTACAAAATATCTTCACCTTATCTGACCTGACTTTACTTTCATTTAACCATACCCTAGGTTAGCCGATTGCAGTAAGAGTACTCTCGGTACTTACGTTTTTGTCTGTCGAGTCCACGAGCCATCGTTGTTCTGGGATTCGATGACAATCAGTTGTCCGCTGTAGAGACTTGAATCCTGGAGTGTACTTTCCCAATGGTTCAGCATTTCATATGTGTTTGACGCATATCGGTACCAAAGCCGAATGTTCTTGCTGTGTATGTTGAAAAGACTGCGCATCATCACCGCTAGCGACTCTGAACAAATCCAAGTACTCATCAGGCAAAGCGACCGACTGCTAAGTACTGCATGTCATTTATTGCTGCAGTTGCATATCTCTCCTTCTAATATGCCTGCCAGGACTTCTCATTTTAATGTAGTTAATTGCTTACAAAAGTCATTCTCTGCTAATGGATGAGACCCTAACTGGCCGAGGGTCCCAGATCATTCAACTGACTCAACTGGCTGATGCTAAGCGAATTTATAACAACACCGTTCACCGTCGTTGGCCCTGCTTCATGGAACGACCTGTCTGGTGACCTTTGGTGGGAATTCCTCTTTTTCTCCACTTCTCTTTTCCACGTTAACCTTCATACCTCCTCTTTAACCCTCATTAGTTCTGGGACATCGAGCCGCTAGTGCCTCTGATGAGTTTTGTCTCAAAGTGGCGCTTTATATGTTTCTGATTACAATTACACCATTAAAACAGAGGTGCCACTACATATAACCCTTCTGCACCCCACTTGAGATCAACAGTAACAATTTTCTAAACTAAGAGGCGAGTCAAAATCAACGAGGACAGCCCTACCAACTATAGCAGAGTGACTGAAGTATCTTGTTACAACGTAATTCATGTCTGTGTGGCAGCAAAGCTTCAGCTCCAGGAGATAGACCTCCACCTGGGTTCGTTTTACGAAGACACCCTGCTCGATCACATGGCGCATGATTGTGCCCTGTAAAGTAAATACAAAACTATAGTACTAGTAATTCCGTATAATAAATAATTATTAATAATTAATAATTATTAATTATCAAATAATTATTAATTATTAAATAATTATTAAATAAATAATTATTAAATAATTATCAATAAATAATAAATGTAACATTCTTGCTAAAATGCTCCCATACCCTGCTCAAGTGTATTGTATCATACCATAAATTGTAACTGTTAAAATTATATTGTGTATGTTACAGGAAACTGGGCGAAAGCTCAAATATTTATATCAACGCATATGAAGGAATTCGAATGAATTATACACTCACCTGACCAGAAGTCAAACTGTACCAAGAGACCAACTTATTCCAGGCGTCCTTTGGCACAAGACAGTATTCATTCTCATCCATCAGGTTCTCCTTTAGCGTGTGCTTGTCACCTGAAAAGACAGGAAAATTTCTGGCAAAGTCAAAGTCATCCCCTTTTCTGTAGTGATGGTAACAACCAGCACCCGATTTACAAGAGTGACTAGCAGACAGGTTAATGCAGGAGCAAGTTCACTACTGCAAATGTCTCGCAATTAATAGGGTGCAACATCAGCTGCTAAAACACTTTTTCCCCACGCTCCTGGAGTCACATAATGACCTTGACCCCAGCACAAGGACCTTTACTCAGGCACATGGACCTTTACCCCAGCTTAAGGACCTTTACCCCAGCACAAGGACCTTTACCCCAGCACATGGAGCACAAGGACCTTTACACCAGCACATGGAGCACAAGGACCTTTACCCCAGCATAAGGACCTTTGCCCCAGCACAAGGACTTTTACCCCAGCCGGAACAACATCGAGCGCCTCTGGTGAGTCTCCCTCCAAGATGCACTCTATGAATCCATGATCACAATTACAGTTAGAACACACTAAAATTAAAAGTTAAAAGTATAGCTCGCATGCCTGTAGCAACAGAGGTGCTGCTATTAGGCCCCAAGCCGACAACGGCTGAATCCCAAGGTTATGGCCACGAAACCAGTGTGCACAACTTGCCATTTACTTCCCAGCATATGCTAGTAAGAAGTTACACTGCTTGGTGACAGAAACAAGTATGCATGAACAGCGTGTCCAGGGTCGCTAGAAGGAGTCCTCTCTGCACACCTGAACCTGCAAACGTTGGATTACAGCCAAGTGCGCTACCGGTTAGACCACCATGTTGCACTATTTAAAATTTCCTAAAAATACACCATCCTATAATTTCCTATAATTAAATCGCAACATGCTGACTTAAATTTAGCCATTTAAAATCAAAAGTAACAGACCTTTCAGGAGGAATGAATTGTCAATTGGTCCTGGATTAGCGCTTGGATCTCCAACCATTCCTGTGTCCCATACATCATAACCAACATACTTCTTCCACTGTTTGAACCACTTGTGATCTATCAAATACCTACAAACATATGAACTATAAAATCAACAACATGAAGGACAGTCAATTTCTGCTTATCCAACTTAACCTGCCTTCTGGTCTCCATAAATATTCAGAGGTAATCTTTCATAGTTTCCAATAAACTAGGAACTAGAATTCCTAGACTGGTGTAGAAATAGAGAGTTGCATCCATGAACAATATTATTACCAGAAGCATACAAGAAAGTAGTAAATAAGCATAGGAGAAATTGGTAAAGTAACCGTGCATCAGGAAGTAATTAGACATTGAATAACATGGACTCGTACAAGAACCATGAAAGAAAGAAAATGTTACAGATTCCATTTGCGCCATTCTTTCATGGATATTAAGTTCCATTACGTGGACAGATTCTGAAAATGAATAGCACTAGATAATATGGACACCTGATTATTATTAGCCATGATTTCGATGTAATTTGATCTTAGTTCCACCTTATTTCAGTGGCATAGCTATGCCAATTATGAAGAAACTTTCCACATCGTCGGAAGTGCATATGCAGAATGTAGAAAATATGTGGATGCATGCCAAAAACAAAAAGATAGTTCGGCACAAACACTACCTTATTATTAACATATCTTGAAAAGTTTGTATGGTGCAATGTGCTCTGTCATAAGAACATTTTTACAATCTCTTTTTAAAGTGTCACTTAACGTATCTTGTTTAGTGACTTTAACAAACTGAAACCAATCAGGATTTCATTGAAACCTACATCATGTCAGGACTTTCATGAATTAAAACTCATGACTTTGTTTACTTTTATAAATTTAAACAAATAAAATATTCTTGAAAAGTTCTGATGTTTGTCAGTCTTATTTCAAATTGTGTTTTATTTTAAATTAATGCATACTTATTTACTTCCTAACTTCCTTACCAAGTAAATGCATACTTACTTACTTCCGGTATTAGTATTGCTCTATTTCTATACCAGTCTGGAAGTTCCTGTTAGCTACATGACAACCATACATAAGTCCAAAATGAAAGATTATCCTTTTGGATCTTGACTGAGCTTTCTAATTGTTTATGATTACGGACGAAATCTCAAGCTTACGACAACGATTCCTATAGCAATTATACCTATAGATTCACCTCAAAACAACCACTGATTGAGGGTTCGTGGACTTTACATGTGTCAGAATTTTCGGTGCATCTGAGTCAGCTCCATTTCCGGACACAGTTTAAAAGAATAACCCAAATACCGCAATTAAGCCTGTATGGTAATACATAAAGAGAAATTTTAGCATCACTATTTTTAAATCAACAGAAAATCCTTCAGTCAAACTCATATATTTCTTTACTGCCTTCCATACGATCTATTAGAAACCGCTAGAAAAATCCAGTCTTGTAATATGATCGGCATTTCAACAGCCGACAACGAAACTGACGATCACCGATTAATAACCGGTTTAGCTTTAACAGAGAATCGCTAGCGATCTAAACGCTTAATCGCTCCAATTACCAAGTGTCGCCTTTAATTAATTGCGTTTTCATTAATTCAGCTATCTCTTTCTTTTGCGTCTCCAACAAAGCCGAACCAATCCCCGCCATCTTCGACGGATTATTCCAACAAACTAAAATTCGGCTATTTTAAGTTGATGAATAAACATCGAAGATTAGATATTATTTGTTCTGCAGATACCAGCTATAAAGTGTCGTCATACGACGGACTAAATTTAACTAAAAACCTTAACATGCACAACTATGTTCTAGGCAAGTAGATGTGTAGGTTTATATAGCGACCGTATGGCCTCGACCAAGTAAAAAATGTAAAAATGTAAATGTATAGGTTTTATATAGCGACCGTATGGCCTCGACCCTGCTCATTTTGCAATGAATTTATCAGGTGAGATCTTTCACCACCGCTGCCCGTTTGAATGGGCGCCACGCCATTTAAGGTTTCCGTTCACGGACGGTACTAGCCCGAGATTTAAGTCTTTGAAATAAGCCACGACCGGGACGCGAACCTAGGATCCTCACGCATATAGGCTCCTTGGCGTACGCGCTTACCGATGTAGCTAACTAAGTCAGTCAAGTAGTGTGAGTAAGCTGGTTCCCGCAACTTAGCTTTCGTTGGGTGGTGTAAAAATCTCGAGCCTACGATTAGGATACCTATAGCAATTATTATACCTAAAAATCAATCCTGTTTATAACAATTATGCCTTTAAAAAATTATACCTATAACAATGAGGCCAATCGTGAATAACAGCACAATACACCATGTGCATTCTGATAAGCAACTCTACTTTCGAGTGAAACGTCCAAACTGGCCTTATACCGAGCTTATAGCAAACTGACCACAAAATAAAAGAAGTTTGAACCAGTGACGGAACGAATCGAAGAGGTAATTTAAAGGCGCTATGTAAATATACATGTGAAGATGCGATTTCTTACCAAGCCCAGACAGCCATGTTCATTGGACCCATAGTACGTTTGACTATGGACCTTAAATGGCTTATCATTCAAACGGGTTGAGGTAGTGGAAGCAGAGTGTAGGTAATAGAGTCGCGGTAGAAAACGTGTAGGGGAGACCGGGGATGGTTGAAACACTTTTTGCATTTGGAAGTTTTTCATAAACATGGTAACATTTAAACTTCCTATAAAGACACCAACTGTTGCATCAATATTGGCAGTATTATAGAATATGATCAGTTTTTCTGCAAAATTTAAGGTAACAATATGACGAAAGTTCTAACAAGTGCACCCAGAGTGTTTCGTTTTGCCCCATGCCGGGGCAGGTTGTAACACACTGTGAGGTATATTGAAACATGCTAAAATATGAAAATAATATCCTAATTAAATTGCCAGTAATGTTGTCATTCTAGGCATTATAATTCGATCAGTGACATCTAGCAGAAGTGCTAATATTTATGCAATCAGTGAGTCTTCATACCTAATTGCAATGGCCTACGATAGCTGTTTAAGCAGCTCTTTAATTTCCTAGAGAAATGAGTTAACGAAGTAAACTTAACTACATTAGCTCTTGTAGCCAATGTTATAGATTGTATTATTTAAGCTTAAACGTCGTCTTCACAGACAGGACAAATGTTGACATCTGAACCATCCGCGCTTAGTTCATGGACCCAATAATCACACGATTCAACAAGTCGAAACGCCTATGTTTCAACTTACCCCGACACCTATTTCACAACTTTCAACGGAGATATAGGTCATTTGGCTTTCACATATAGCCGAGCAGTATTCTCATTAAAATAAGCATGCATTTATCTGAAGAAAGGCTTATATGCATAAATTTTCAATATTTATACGATGCAAAACATTAAAAGTTCGTAGACTGTTAAAAGTTACTCACGCTGTGTAAAAATCGTTTTCTTCTCGAAATTTCCCAATAGTCTGCGCTTTTGAAACTTTTGCATTACGATGATGTAGCCTAGGCCTGTTGGCAATGGCGTTACTAAATTAAGGGCTGTCTTGGATAATCATAAGCAAAATAGGCGATGTGTTTCATCCTACTTCTGCATACAACCAACCCCGGTCTCCCCTACATGTATACACGAGCAGTTTGTCTGCAGTATGCCACTGGGGCAACTGCCACCTGGTGGCCAGCTGACTGCCTAACTGACGTCGATCCATCCTCATCTTGGCAGAAGAATACAAGCACTACTAAATTCGTAGGCCTGTACTAACAAAGGAGACTTCATTCATGAAACCGCTCTGTCAGGTAGCGAATTATCACTGACTCAATTTCTTTTATTTCTAATATACATTTATCCGCTGACAAGCATAAAACAATATGCAAAATTTGCTTGCAGGCAGGGTAGTATATAAACTAGTGAATCAAAGCAAATCTTTTTATTTTTGAAACTTTAATAGAAAAAAAGATACGTATCAGTTTATCACGTTAGAACAGGTAAAATAGCTTCGAAGAACATAAGCTAAAGGTCACTATTATTTTCACACACAACGCATAGACAACAACTCAAGTTTGTTCATTATTGACACTATCATAGTTTATCAACGAACATGCATGTACTTTTACCCTATATGAATTTTTAGATATTTTAGTTCATAGTTTTATCCTACACGTATTTTCATTCCACTCGTTTCATATAACTTATTCGCCCTACATGTATTTTTACCCCATTTTTCATATATCCATCCTACATAATTTCACCCCATCTAATCTTATTTTCACCCTGTATGGTGATGAAACTTTGTAAATTAGTCGCATACAGGTGAACTTAGGCCTGTATGTTCTCAAGGAACTCCAACGTCATTCAGACGAACAGACGAAGACCGCTGGATACCATGGCAACGGCGGCGAACCAGTGGACCGTAACGTCACCCAGGGCACTGGCGCATCCTACAGGGCCTCCCATGGAGTCGGCGGGCTGGAACCCGGGGTCAAAGGCCATGTTGTAGAAGGCGCTGCTGTTGAAACGCGGCATGCGGACGGTCAGGATGTTCTTTGAGTCAGATGTCGATAGCTTCGAGTAACCGGAAGTCAGGTTCTGCCACGATCCATCCAACAAGACCTAGAAGAACAAGGCGAAGAACAAACGTGACAGCACAAAGTCACTAGAAGAAAATGACGACGAAACAGAAGATCATTATGATAACCATGATGATGATGATGAAGAAAACGATGACGACGAAGAAATAAGAAGAAATAGAAGACGATGATGATAAAGAACAAGAGGAAAAAATTATGATGATAATGATGATGATGATTATGATGATGATGATGATGATGATGATGATGATGATGATGATGATTATGATTGTGATGATGATCACGATCATGATCATCACGATGATGACGTCGGAAACGAAAAAGAAGAAGAAGAGGACGATGGTGAGCAGGAGGAGAAGGAGAATTAGAGTAAGGACTTTTTCAAGCAGCGTAATGACATGAAGTTTTTACAAATATATCTAAAAATAATAATGATGATGATGATTCATGGTTATCTGATATCCTAATTCTATCGTGAGCTTATGATGACGATCATGTTAAAGTTGATTACACTGGTATCCAATCGTAATCATAACTGTAGTCTCGCGATAATATTGATGAAGTCGAATGAAGTCTTACCTTGGTAGGGAAATCAGTCCAGGCGTCTTTTCCAAGTGAGTATCTCTTAGGGCGTCCGTACGACTGGCTGTCCACCTCCTTGACCGTTCTTCCAGAAGACAGCTGGATGACCACGTCCAGCTCAATGAACTTGGAGGGTTTGGAGCTCGAACAGTTGCTGTCACACCAGCGCCAGTCATCGATCTCTACGCTCACATCCAGCTGACCCTCCGTCAAGGTCATGACCTCATCGCCCGAGGTCAAGCTTCCGTTGGCCTTCGTCACGCTGACCAGGATCTTGAAGTGGCCGGAGAGCGGCCAGGGCAGGGTGAGGTTCAAGGTCAGGATGTCGGCCTGGATTGAAGGATGGAAATTGGGGATCACTGAGGTGGAGACCTGGGTGTCGTTGAAATCCTGAGTTTTGAACGGGCTGAAGGCTCGTTCTACGCCGTTGGATTGCTTGACCTTGACCCCGTCAGCGTCTACCTCCCGCAGTTCGGCAAGGTAAAGGAGGATCTCCCCGGTCGTCTGCAGGTGTCCGGGAGTGACGGAAGAAGTGGGAGCAGGGGTCGCGGTGGAACTGATCGTGACCGCTGCAGGAGTTGGGGTCAAGGTCGAAGCAGTGATCTCGGGAGACGGCAGCTGTCTCGACATCCTCACAAGGGCGCCCTTCTTAGAAGTGTAGACCATCAAACCCTTCTGTGGTCCGAGGAGGATCTCGTCCTGTCTCGCTGGTGAGACGAGCTCCACGATCATCAGCAGCCCAGCCAACGACAACCATTCGGTGCAGACGTACATGGCTAGAGTTCGAGCAGTCAGACCTTGATGGTGGTACACCAGGTAGATCTAGAATGCCACGGCGGCAGGTGCTGGTCACGCTCCGTCGATTCTTGACGGTGGCAGAACTGATCGAACTAAGAGCTAAAGTTCTACTGGTTATAGTAGGCCTACTTGTCACACGAACAGTCGATCGTTGAAGAAAAGCGAAATTAGGAGAGAAATGGAAAAACGGGTAAAGGAATGTGGTTCAGTCTGGCGTCAACCTGACGAAAGATGGCGTCGTCTCAAAGTACGATGCATACATGGTGTGCTATTCTTCGAAGTCGATGATCGATGACATTGCCATGACGCTACGCATCGTTTGTTGTCGTTCCACATGGCAACGCCAGTATTCACTCATGCGTGCCCGGCGCCATTGATTCATCATGGCAGATTTGGTCTTGGAAGCAGCAGCAGCAGTTGTCATCGCCTTTGTTTGCTTTGGATGAGCAAAGGATCCAGTGGGTCAATGGCTGCACAGGCCTACCAGCCGGCCTATAACAAAAGCACATAAATAAAGCCTAAAGTATTGACTACTGTGGGATGCCTTCTGTCGACCGTACAGTGCCTAATCAATATTTAAAAGACTGACCAGAATACAGTCACTGTTTATTCCAACTCGTAATCGTAATTGTAATCGTAAACTCGAAATTACTTAAAAGCTAAGCTATTAGCTTATTCACGAGCGCTGTGTCAAGTCCGTGGGGTTGTCCAAAGATGCCATGTCAAGAGCCAAGTCCGGTTGCCAGGAGACCAGAGAGAGGAGGGGAGAGGAGGCTAGAGTGGGTTGTGTTTAATTTAAGCTAAGAGAAATGGGAAGACTGATCAGATGGGATTTCTTGAAAAGGTTAGACTTGTTTGGAAATTGCGAAGATCGGTTCCGCAGTTTAGTCGTAGGCTAGTCGGCCTGAAAACTGCAGCCAGGCATATTATGTCGGCTGTATCCTATAGGCCTATATCGCCATAATGACGGACTATGACCATAGGCCCTTATAGGCTCGCCTCAGATTTGCATTTTTGTCTGGTGCTGTGCGTGTTAAAAATCTTCGTGATGATGATGATGATGATAATAATAAATGATGGGGTAAGGAGTCGCCCATCATGGATGTGGGCAAAGAAGAGAGGTATTATCCAAATGCGAAAAGGGGAGTAGGAATTATGCTCAATGCGGAAGTCATCATCTAGTTATTTCAGCACAGATTTTAGTTAGGGCTAGACCGCAGACACATCTAGACCTTAGTACTCCGTTGAAGTTCGGACGTCACCAGAGGGAAGGGGAGGATAATGCCAGATGCGGACAAGGGGAGGGAGGGTCCACAGCAGATATTTTTGGTGGACGTCCTTATTTTTATGGAGGACCATAACTGGACAAACGAGCTTTATAATGGCTATTACTGCTGTCTCTTGTTTACTCCGAGACTCCGAGTATTGAAAATGTTTTTGGGGAAGTGAGATATTGAAAACAATGGGAAAAACGATAACGTTTCCGAATAGCGGAACTGAGTAGAGTACGGATTGAGGGGGGTGGCACCCTGCTACCGAGTTTAGCTTGTCATCGGTCTAAATGCGTGCTTCTAAAGGTTTAATGGCCAGTAATAATTTCACTTCGCTAAGAAATGTATGAGATATCTTATGTGGTGGGCGGCCATGATTACCAGCTATAGTTTCATAACTATAATATTTTATTATCTTTTGTTGAAAATCGCGTACTGTATATAAATGAAGCAATAAATTTGCCGCGATATTAAGCGTCAGCATGACATCATCACAGAGCTCAACGTCAGAGTCGAACCTAAAGGGTCAGCTGTAGGTTCTAACCAATGTTATATACTCTTAAGTATAACCTCCATGGTTTTAACCCACTCTATAGGGGAAAATTCGCGCCTAACATCCAGGGGACGCATCAGAAAACAGCATATGAAAGCGAGAAATCTTCAGTCTATTTATGCAATTCATGCGGAGTTGAATCGAGTCATGCGGCGCCACTGTTGCTAGTTGAATACTGAACGTGTAAATTGCAAAACAGAGTATTTTCACAGCGCCAAAAAATTTGAATTATAACATTCAGTGTAAGTAATACGAAAGTTTGGCTAATTCGTCATTATTATGGTTAATTAGTAATGATTATCTGTGTAGCGGTAAGCGATAAAATGACGTAATATAACAGTGTTGGATCTACATGTGATAAGTAATCTGGCCATCGTATTCTTAAAATCTTGGTAGTTTATCCACTTTTTCGTGTAATAGAAAGTTATATTTACGTTTATAAGTGAAATGTGTTTCCATATTATATTTATGTTCATCGTTTGGTCAGAATGGCATGTTACGTGTATTTGCGTGTCCACTTTAAGATCCTCTCCCTCATGCGCAATTGTGTTCTTGGCTCTGCTCCCCTTTACCTCATTGACTTCTGCACATTGGTCTCCTTGTTGCCAGACCGCAGCACCCTTCGCTCGCCAACTCAGGATCTTCTGTTTGTCCTTCGAGTGCTCACCGCTACTGTCCAGTCCAGGAGCTTCGCCTACGTTGGTTCCACTTGCTGGAATCGTCTCTCTCGAGAATTGCGACTTGAGCTCATTTCTCTCAGTGTTCCGTAGGCGCCTGAAGACTGTACTGTTTAACAGTGGTTTTACTTTTTCGGGTCGGGAGCACCTCTGATGAGTTTATCCTCTAAGAGGCGCTTTATAAATCTCAAATTACAATTACAATCGTGAAATACAACTTCTTGATTGTGAAACCCGCAGACTATCTAATTTAATCTAAGAGCTTCTATAGCGCCACTGTAATAATGCTCCAGGCATCAGTCGATGGTCGCTGCTAAGCAAAAGCATTGTACGAGCCAAATTCCATGGTGAGTCTGGGTTAAAAAAGCTAAAGAGGAGTCCAGAAGACACAGAGACAGCCTACAGAGGAAATGAGTTCAGGAAGAGGTGTGTTTTTAGTCGAGATCTGAAGGCCGAACCAGACTTTGCCGAGCGAACATTTGCCGGAAGACAGTTCCAGAGTCTAGGGCCAGCCCATGTCTGACAAATGTCTAATAACTAATGTCTGACCAAGCTGCTGTATGTTTTCTTCGCCCTAGACTGATGGAACAACAAGTGATGCACATTCCTCTTATTGACCAGAATATCGATTTGTTTGAACTTTCATTTAATTTATTTTATTATGCTTGTGTAATAGTAGTCACATTATTATCAGTTATTTACTTACTTCCTCCCAAAGTACAGGTTTGTCATCTGTCCTGGGACAAAAGTTTGTTATTTTGAAACAACTGCCATATGCTAATTACCAGTGTTTGCTTAGTTCCTCGTCCCCAAGGTTTGAAATACATTGTTCATGTTGTAATTTTAGAACTTGTAACATTTTGGGTATGAGAGGTGCATCAGGTGCAAGTCGTTCAATGTAGGGCACTTGATGATGGTGATGAAGATGATGATGATGATGAGTTCTCTGCCCGAAGGCAGGTCCGTTGGCTTTATGCCACCTGGGGATGAGATGTGTGAGGTGAGGTTTCCCGTTGCCTTCCTCACAGACAGTTGTGGGCAAGCAACTTGTCCAAAGTCGCTACACAGTGGGTTGAGGCAGATTTGAACCCACGACCTTCCGGTTACTAAACACAGATCATGCCTCTACACCACCGCATCCCACTTTAGGGCACATACAGTCTCTTTATTTTAAACAAGATCTACATTTTCAGTTTTCAGATCCCTGTACAGTCCAGCTAGCCCACAGTCAACTGTTTCACAAAACTGGTGAAGCAAAACTTAAGGTGGGATTTGTCATATTTGTTGAAAATATCCAAAACAGATTGCAGTATTTAAATGTTTCAAGCACTCGTTTGCATGTATTTTATTATTGCATTCTGCAGGTGCAATCTGTAGGGGAAAGGGGAACTTCCCACTCTCTAGTGCACACTTTCCTTTTTAAAGAAACAGTTTCCTCCTCATTTGTGCTCCTGCCTTTAAGTCTGCTCCTAACCTCAGTGGAACCTACAAGTCTGTAAACACTGTCAATCTGATCCAATGGCTGTATGAAAACTGTCAGGTTCAACAAAGGTTCAACATCTGAAAACTCGGCCAGAATGAGCGAGGGAGATGTTCCAGACTTGGCTTCTTCTTCGGATTCAGAAGTTGAGGAGAACTTCGCTTCCAATGAACCACAGAATGGCACGTCTTGTTTTGAGTATTCATTTTCACTGTATAAGATTATGTTAGCAGATATTTATATAGCACCATTACATGTATGCTTTGTAGTGCACATGGCGATTGAAGAAAATAAGTCATGCCATAAGGTGTCGTATGACGTGTTGTGTGACGTGATAGCCAGTTGATTTTATTTCTTGCATCGTATCGTGGAGTGTTTGGGTTCTAGCCTTCCCTGAGATGGATACCTTATTGGGACCTGGTCAAGTCCTTCACACACTGAGGCAGATACCGTATTGGGACCTGGTCAAGTCCTTCACACACAATCGTTCAGCATTGTTGAATGATGCTTTGTCATTAACTAAATACAAAACGAATAACTACAGAAATAGTCATAATTGGGTGTGCTACCTCTTTTAAATTAACATAATATTCTGAAGTAAATGTAATGGGTGCTTCACTGTCCCATGTATGCATACCTCTATGGCTCTGTGCAGAAGCTTTGCCTATGTTGAACCTACCAGCTGAAATGGCCTTCCTCTTGAGTTGGGATCGAGCTCCTCAGTTTGCCCCTTTTGCAGTTTTTCAGGTGCCTGAAGTCCGTCTTATTTGACAGTGGTTTCAATAGTCTGGGTCAGGAGTACCTCTGATGAGTTTATTCTTGAAGTGGCGCTTCATAAATGCCAAATTAAAGTTACAATTACAAATGTAAATTGTATAGATTGTTTTCAGTCCTGGTCAGTGAAGTTTATAAAAATATTGAAAGATTAAAAAATCGCAGTTGCTGTGTATGCATCTTGAGCATGTCCAGCACACACAACTGCTTAGCATAACCTGTGCTTTGCCTTTAGATACTGACACTACATAAATATGTATATAAGAAAAACAGGAACTGTCTAAAAGCTGGGAAAGTCAAAAAATTCCTCTAGAGTGCAGGAAAAGGCTTCATAAGTTTAAGCCGAATATCACAGAGCTCATACATGGTTTCAGTCAAGAAAAAATATTATGAAAAATGTCAGAATGTCATGGTGGTAAAGTTGCCCTCTTGCTAAGATGTTCCATTCATTTGTGTATTTGTGTTCTTTTGGATGTTGCAGAAGTAGTAAAGTCACCTATGCAAGTAACAGAAAGTGGATTGCCCAAGATGCGTGCCCGGTTAGTAATTTATCTACTCCGGAATCTCCTTATAAAGGTCAGATGCTAAAGGTAACACATGTTTCTGTGCCTCTATAGGTACTCCTCTGAAGCTTGGTCTCATGATCGAAGGATCCTTTGTCTTGAGCACAAATTTGATCACAGCAATCCAACAATGGGTTATCTTTTAACCCCCAGCTTGCATTCGTACTTGTTTACTGACCCCATCCAAGTGCTAGCTAACCAAGCTTGTATTGCTTAGCTTCAGCGTGCTTACCAGTGAAATGTCAACGCTGCAGAACCACTGCCTTTGTTAACCATGTGAAGTAATGTCGTGATGAGGTCATGTCCTGAAGATTTTTGGATCGAATTTTGTCAGAATTTGCATTGCGAAGAAGCAGGCTTTTAAAGGAGGTTCCATTTTCATGTGTATGTTGGCTCTTGATTTATGATCTGAACATTTATATAGCTCATTTTAAGACCCTCAGAAAAAGGCTGAATGATGATGTGGCTACTTGGTGTTTGGTTAGCCTTTCACTGATGCCCTGCTGCTTCTCAAGAATTTGACTGTTTTTAAGCAGGTAAACTCTATCAGAAGATAGAGAAGATTCCTTATTAATAAATTCACCACACGAGAGAGGCTTTAGCCAAAGAGATGAGTCTTTGAAATGGTACGATATATGGTTAGAAGCAGTGGGGAGGGTAAGAACTATGAACAGAAGAAAAATCTATGAGTATAGTACTTTTGTGAGGTACTTAATAGGTGCTATATGATGTATTAAGTATCTTGATATTAACTTATAGCATGAACTGTGAAGGGGTAAACACAAGTTCCTTCTGGTGATCTGAGCTGCATAAGGCATGCACAATATTCTCCTCTGGACAACTGTTGAAAGGCATCAAGCTTAGCTTTTAGATCCTTGGTTAGCATCTAGGTCTTGGCTACTTACAGGAGGACTGGCAGTACAGGTGGGTGTTAGTACTGCAGATCCAGTGTTATAGATACCCTATCTTTTATTTTCATGTGGCTCAATCCCACTCCTTCGTCCATCATCCTGTCCTGCAAACCAGTTGTTTTTCTGTTGTCTTCCTTCCTTCTGTTCTTCCTGCCAGCTGCTCTTGGGCTTCAGATGCCACCGAGTGTGCAGCCAGTCCACTTCATTTATCTTGCCTGTATTACGCTCATGTTTTGTGCCATTATCTGGCTTTTATTAGGTAAATTTGAGTTCAAAAGTATTTGGCAGGTAATGTTACAATTTTAAGTAATTTTAAGTGAACAGCCTTTATTTAAATAATTTTAAGTAAATTTGCTTTTATTGGATAAACCTGAGTTCAACAGATTTTGACAGGTGATTTTAAGAAATTTTAAGTAAGTAAGTAAGTAGCCTTTATTTAAGTAATTTTAGGTGAACAAGTAAATAAGTAGCCTTTATTTGCATCTGCAGGCAAACATGCGCTACATGGTACGGAACGATTGCTTACGTAGTTAAAATGGATTATAACACGAACAAATATTTGTTTTGATAAGATATTTTGCCTGTGTTTGAATTTTTAAGGTATTTGTTGGGAGAGGAGTCCAGTTTGCCCCAAAAGGCTCAAAATTCTGGTGATGAGTCAGATTCAAGTACAGACATTGACGATGATAATGAGGAGGACGATGAGGAGGATGAGGAAGATGATGATGACAACGAGAGCGAGAATGTCATTGGTCATCCAAATAATACAGATATTCGCTGTTCAAGAGTAAGTTGTACGTTTGTTGTCATGTTTATTGTTGTGAACATTAACGTTGTTCTCATTGTCGTCACTGCTGTCATTGCTATCATCATTTAGTGTTGCCACTGTAAGTAAGTAAGTATGTACCGGTATGTATGAACATGTAAGTGTGTATGCAAGTAAACGTTTTTATAGTGCTTTCTGATGATGAATGTGGCATTTTTAGACTTAGATTTTTAGATTTTGGCAGGATCTTTATTTGGATGTTTTTAGAATCAGGAAGTGGAAGATGCAGGAAATCAAAATCATGCTTTGCAGCAGAAGTTGGAAGAGAAGTTTCTGTCATGTCTTCAGCAAGCTACCCGGGCTTTTCTAGATGGAAACTACCTCACAGCAGCCTCCGAATACAAACTTGCACTGATGATGTTAACACAGAACAAGTTTGAGGTATGTTTTAAGCACTTGCCTTCTATTCAACTTATTGTTCTTATCAAACTTTGTGTAACATTGTACTGAGCTGGAGATGCCAAAATTTTGATAAATTATGGCCCAAGTACTCAAGTTCATTCTGAATGGGTACTCGACTATCTGTCACTCTGTCATTAGATAATAAAACAATGGTCCAATATGCCGCATGTGAGGCTTTATATGGACTTAGCCCAATTCAAAGTTAGTGAAGCAGTCACTCCACCCATACATCTGTCAGCCCACCAATGCATTTGACAGCACACTAATTTCTGCTGACTTAGAGACTAATTAGAATTTGTTGTTCTATATGCTTTGGTGATCAGATACTGTCAACTGCAACCTGATGATTCCAACCCCATAGTGATAGATGCGACAGACAACTGCACATTTTTAAGCTGTCACTTATACGACAATCTGGTTAAAACAGTCGTTATGCTTCTTTGTCCGGGTTTCAGGTGCCACTCTTCAGGCAGTTGCATGAGTGAGCCTCTGGTAACTGCAGATGAACCTAACTGTTATGTTGGTAGGCTTGTGAGGTGCACCTTTGAGAGTTTATCAGAAGTGGCCATATAAACAAAATAAAGTGCTGTTTGTGCATAGGACTGGAAGATCTGAGCAGTGGTCTGCAACTTTCGTGATGTTGCAGAAAAGATGCGTTTAGAGTCAGTGATGGGAACTGTATCTGTAGTTTTATTGGTCTTTTGTCATTTTATCAGCTGTGCATCATTCCACCAGTTTTATATCATTTTGTAATAAATTTTGTTTGAATTGTAGTCTGGTCACTGCAATCGATTCGTCATAAGATACTGCCTTGGACTTTCTCACATCAATCAAAAGTATAATAAGGTAAGAGTATAATTGGGTCATAGAGAGTTAAAATATAAGTATTATGCTCTGACCTAATTTTATGCATACCTAATTATAATTATTATAATTAGGTTAGCATAATTAGCTCAGCGCGACAGATAAGTCAGACAATAGCTGGGTATCCTGTGATACATTATTAGAACACATTCACGTGAAATGTTACTGCATTCTCAAATACGTCTGCCAACCAATGTTCCCTCTCTCAGTTATGCGTTTGAATGTGTGCATGACTTTTGGGGATAGTACGCACAACTATAATCTTCTAGTGCACAAATTTCATGATTGTTCATGGTGCTTCAGTGTTGAACTTGGCTCAAAGCAGCTGCAGGCATGTTTAGCTTACTATGTTCAGGCAGCCATATTTTCATGGTTTTGCATAACTATACGGAATGTCAGCTGTATGGATTGTGAAATGTCCTCCAAGACAGCCAAACTCGTCTGCTCCACATAATACATTTGACCATGGCGCGGTTCACACTGTGTACTCTGAACTATGTAGCATGCTTTAGCACAGACTTCAGTTAGACAGCTGACAGTCTGTGATCCATTGGATCTAACTGGAGTCCCTTTGCTGGACGAGGCAGTAAATTACCCCATCCTGTAGTACAGTTAACTCTGCAAGATCCTAATCGTAGCCTAGTCTCGGTCTTAGAACTCCATTGGAGAGTGGACATCGACAAAGGGGAGGGTAATGCCAAGTGTGGCAAAGGGGGGGTTAGGAGTCCAAGGTAGATTAATTTTGTGCGGACGTCCGTTATGGCCGACCCCAAAGATGTACAAGAGGCAATCTAACAATATAATAATAATAATAATAATAAAGGCCTAAGTCTAACTTGTCCTTAGTAATGTTTTTTTTTACAGTGCGCCTAGGCTTTTAGTTTAGGCTTAATAGATGTTCGATCTTGCATGGACCAGAGTGCAGGTCCCAAATGTTACTGCCATGCAGCAGGCCAGTGTGTGCATGGACAAAAATATTAAGAGGGAACATTGCTGCCAACAGCAGTCTCTAATGTGAATAGTACTGTGCATAGAGTGAATTAATTGCCCAGTGTCAAATAAAGTAGCCTACTGCTGACTTTTTTGTGTTCATTTAAGGAAATTCGCTATTTTGTTACTGTTTATAAAATTATTTGTGATTAATTTAGTTTCTTTTCATTACAGAGAATTTTCTGATTAAAAAACTTGTGGTTAATTTAGTTTCTTTTCGTTATAGAGAATTTGTGTTTAATTTAGTTTCTGGTTGCTTTAGGAAATTCGTGAAGGTGAGAGGATTTTCCAGAGCATTGTGGATGAAAGTGATTCAGCCATGCGAGTTCTCGGTTACCTTGGACTTGCTAAGGCTTACCTGAAGCAGAACAGGTTTCTTTGGTTGTTTCATAGTCTAATCTAATCATATAACAGTGTTGTTATCATAGTGTACCAATCGATGGTCGTGTGCGTCCATGATGTCAGGATATAATGTTATGTATCTAATGAATCTACTATAATCTAATTGCTTCTGAAGTGCCAATATAATGCACAAGGCATCAGTCGATGGTTGCTCCAAGTGAAATTGTCAGAATCATGATCTGCTGCAGAAATCTGGTCAAAATTTGACATGTGAGCAAAACCATAAGTTTCAGTTTCTGTTCCAAGTGATGACATAAATTTACCAATAAAATGCTTTTGCTGAAAAAATCATTCAAGAAGATGCTCTTCTGCATAATTCTAATCTAGCTCTTCTGCATAATTCTAATCTAGCTCTTTTGCATAATTGTAATCTTGTGACTTCTGAAGCACTGTTATCAGAATGCATGCGACATTGATCGATGGTCATTTCAAGTGAAACTTTTGTCAAGAAAGACTTCTGCTTCACTGGGGCTGAGTTTGGATCGCCTCTATGTAGATAGCGTGAAGGGGTTGTCTGTGAATTATGAATTAAATTACAAAGAAAGACCTTGTTTTCTTGGCACAGATTTTATAGCGCCTTATAAGAACCTCTCGAAGGTACACCTTGTCAGCCTGAATGATGTTATAGTTCAGTGCAACTGACAAACTCATCCGTAGTGATGGAGCGTTTTGGATTGCTGGCCGCATGTGTTTACAGCCTTTTGGTATCGAATAAGGAAGCCAAAAGTGTTAACCCTTTAAAAAACAGTTAAAATTCTGATATTTAACTCCTAGCCTTTATTTAACTCACAGCACTTATACTGACAACTGGCATGTAAAGCACCTTACAAGTTGCTTGCTACTTGCGATGCTATAATAATTGTCATTATTTCGATTACAAGATGCACAAGATAACGCATTTGTCTGGCTGGCCTGAACTTCCACAGTCCAGCAATGAAACTTCACTGTGATCAGTCTGTCTTTCTGGAACAGGTTGCCTAGTTATATCAGCTTCTCAAGTGGTCTTTCTTTGACTCTTTTGCGTGAGCGCTTGAAAGCTGTTCTGTTTAATCGTAATATTGTGTTGTCAAGTTGGGATTGCCCCTGTGGAGTGTCTTTTGAACTGGTGCTGTATAAGTGTCTACAATGGCAGTGCTACATGATGGCATTTATTTAGTTCATTCATTGTTGTTTGTTAATTTGTTTTCTGTGTGATTTTCCAGATTTTCTGAAGCCATTCAGCCGCTTCAGGATGGAATTGCTCTGATAAGTGATGGTCTGTTGCCTGGATGTTGTCTTTGGCCAGGAACTTCTAATGTCATCATGGAAACAGATAATTCGCCGACAAATCTTAAGGTTTGGTTAGATGGGCATTTAGGTGGGTGGGATTCGGGTGGGTGAATGGATGAATGGATGGGTCGATTGAGTAGGTGAACAGATAGATGACCATGTGACTAGTTTGTGTGTTTTCTTATAAAATGATGATAACTGGGACTTTTCTGACTCTTTAAACCCCTATGTGTGTGTAAATGAATGATGAGGGACATGTTTTGTGCATTTATGTATTGCCTTTGTGAGGTTCCTAAAAGAATGCCATATAAATATTTGAATAAATGTTTGGGGTTTTACTGTTATCATTTGATTGGTTGTAGGAAGCGTTTGAGCAACTTCTGTCTGACTGTCGGAGTCCACCACTTCCTGTGGCCGTTTGTCGTTACTCGGAATGCTCAGATCCTGTGAAGACCCAGATGTACCTCTCTGATCCAGAGTTCAAGGTTGGGCAGCTGATTCCCGGTCAGTTCATGTGCTGTAAAAATAATCCTGTTATTTCTCTTCTCCAGCCATTCTATGGTTTTTTGTTTTCTGATATGTTGTCAAGCTGTAACAAAACTGCTGTGTTTTCTTTTGTGATGTTTTCACCTTCAGTAAAGGTGCACAAACACAAATCATCATCATCAATCATAATCATCATTACTACTTCTGGGCTGATATCCTGCACTTGGCCAATATCCATTTAATCTTTTCCTTTCCTTGCCTTTCTTTTCATTGCCCTATGCTGTCACAGCAGAATTAGCCTACGGACAGATGCGCGTTGCCTAGTTCCAGTCTGACGTTGGGAAGTCATTCTCAGCAAGATCTTTCTCTTCTTCTAGATCCCACATTGATTCTTTGCCATTGTAAGTCTTTGTCCGTGCAGCATGTCTGAAGAGGCTCAGTTTACATTGGATGATCATATGCAGCCCTCCTTTGGAGAATGAATCCACGATGATGTTTGTACCAAATCCAGGATAATTTTTAGTACCGAATCCAGGATAATTTTTTACCGAATCCATGATAATTTGTGATCTAAATCCTTGATAATTTTTTTACCAAATCCATGATAACTTTTGTACCGAATTCTTGATAATTTTGTACGAGTGGGTGTTTTGTCTGTCCTGTGATATTTAGGGCTATGTTCAAGTTGTGTGCATTGAGAAGTGCACGATGGAGTTTCATCGTGAATGCTGGAGAGAAATAAAGGCCAAACAGCTGGACAAGCGTTCTGATAAGGAGCTGCTGTCCCACTCGTGTATTACACCAGACTGTCAGAGCACCGTGTGCCGAATCATGGTGTTCGCTCCAGATGGCAAGATACTTAAAATGGTAACTGCATTTGTCTCCTTTGACTATGTTTATAATCTGTTTAATGGTAATGATGTTCGTCATCCTTAAAATGGCAATCACTTTCATCATCCTTAAAATGGTAATCACTTTCATCTGCTTTGATATTGTTTAAGGCTTTTACAATGATAACTGAAGTCTTCTTATTTGGCTTTATTTAACGTTCTTAAAATGGTAGCCACGTCAGAACATCACATGCTTTTATTTTGTTTAATATCGACCTTGAGGTGGTAACCATAGCAGTCTGCTTTTACTTCATTTAAACACTTTAATACAATAACCACATTCATGTGCTTTGGCTGTGTTTCAGGTCCCTAAAACGGTAACTGCATTCATCTGCTTTGACTTTGTTTAGTGTCCTTAAATTGTTACCATGTTCATCTGCATGACTTTGTATAAGGTCCCTAAAATGGTAACTGCATTCATCTGCTTTGACTTCATTTAATGTCCTTAATGTGTTTGATGTCCTTAATGTTTGGTAACCGCATTCATGTGTCTTGCTGTGTTTAATTTCTTAAAATGGCAACCACTTTCATCTGCTTTGGCTTTGTTTAAAGTTCTTGAAATGCTTACATAAGTTTTGACTTCATGTAAGTGCTTTACAGTGTTAACCCTTTTCAGCATTCACATTTATCACGATTAGCTGTCAGTGAATCTGTTGAGACAACAATCATTTTTTTGGTCATATTTATCATATTTAAATGTATTATCTTGATAATGTTTAAATGGATTTTTCCGTCACACTGTCACATAAAATGAATTTTTAAGGAGGATAATGTCGGAGTGGATTTTCTTATTTAATTTTAACGTAATCTAATAACTTCTGTATGATTACACTGCAATCTAATAACTTCTATAGTGCCGTTATAATAATTGTACCATAATCGTCATAATTGTCATCATAATGCACAAAGCATTGGTCAGTCGCTTCAAGGGTAACTGTTATAAAAAAATCATAATTCGCTGGAGAAGTCTGTTTGAAATTTAATAGGTCGGGAAAAACAGAAGCCGGGCCATGGTGAGAAAGCACTGCGTACCTGGCGTAGTAGTTCTCTTTCTTTCCTCTCCGAAGTGCATGGACTTCCTGCCTGTTGGTGTTGATTGCATGCCTCCACTTGTATGACCATCCCGGATGTTATCCATCCTGTGTATGTTATCCTCATTATTACTGTCCATCCTCTGCACATGTCATCATTTCCCTTTCGAGCATCTTTGCCACGTGCTATCAGAGCCAAGTCAAGAACAATTGTTAAACATTTGACAGTGCTGTATAAACTGTCATTATGTTACTTTTCAAACAATCTGGTCAGGACAAGAAAGACATTACGGCATCAATAAATTCATGCCAGTAAATAGCAGCTGGAATTTAGCACTTAGCCATGCCGGTCATTCTTATTAAATTATGTTGTAGCTGACTTGTTAAGTAGCAGCTAGTATCGTCTGTGATTCTTACTGTTTCAGTTGAGTGTTGAAGAAAATTCTTCCAAGACAAAGAAACCGGGATCAAAGTACAGAAACGTCAGGTGAGTGCTATGTTAACATCCAACTGCATGCATGCATACAGGTATAAACACGATATTTCCACTGTGGTTTAGCCATAGTTTAGCTTGAAGTGACCGTTATGGTAACAGCACTATAGAAGCGAATAAATTAGTTTGGATTAGATACTTACATGTGTAGTTCAACACCTTTGAGAGGCTTTGCAAAGGCGCTATAGCAATGTGCAGATACATAGGAGTCTAGGGAATTAAGCATGTTGGTAATGCACAGTTCTATTCATTTTACACATCTGCTTGAACATTTTTTTCACACAAAAGTCTCAGTGTCTGAACAGTCATCCTGTGCAGATATGTGATGATCCTTTAGAGTAACTCAGTAAATGTCTTCAGTTTAATTTAAGTCATTCCTGTTTATTGTTATTCAATGACCATGCTTGCTTTTTGTGAGTTGTGTGAAAGGCACGGTGTACAAGAGCTACTCTACATATGTCTGTTCTTCCATCGCAATCATAGTCACGGTGTGGTTGCATGTACTGCCAGTGACTAATGTCTTAGTTGTTACATGTATATGTATATGCATGTATGTATGTATGTATCTGAGCATTTATACAATACCTTGTAGGAACATCTCAAAGGCACTGCAACTTTGCTATCAAGCAGATCTGGACAGTGCAGCTTAAGATGAGCTGAGAATGCATTGTTCATGAGCTGTTTAGGCAGCTGCACTGCATAGATGTCCACTTGGTGGCACTTACAGTAATTGCTTCATACTTAGTCCTTCCTGTGCAGGTCTCCACGTTGGGTAACCCAACTTCTCCATTTGTCTCTTTCAACTGCCGGTCTTCCTGCATCATCCCACGACATCTCCAGATATCCAAGGTCGTCTCTGATGGTCTCCGGCTAGTTCTTCCTTGATCTTCCCCTCCTCCATTTCCCTTCTTTGTGATATACTGACAAAAAATTCAAAGAACTCGCGTTTATCCTGAACTGATGCTGAATGTCTCTTGCTGTTTGTGACAGCGTGCAGCAAGCGAAAGTTCCAGCTCAGAAGAAAGTCGGTGGAAAGAAGACAAAAGGTGCCACAGCCGCTGAGGAAAAAGCAAAAGTGGTCGAAGTCGATGATAGTTCTGAGAACAGAATTCGATTGGGTGAAACTTCACGACATCGAGATGACACCAGAACCCAAGAAGGAGGAGGTGGTGGTGGTGGTGATGGAGGAAGAGGTGGCAAAACAAACCATCGAAGGAAGTCAATCGATGTTGCTGGAGAAATAGGATGTCAGGAAAGAGCAGACGATGGCGGAAGGAGAGGACCAGGTTTGTACTCGATCTTTTCCATTTCACTCGATTTTCAAAATTGAGCCGAGTTTGAAATACTGTCTAATTGTCATTGGTTGCCTGCTGCTGTTCAGTATTTCCTTGGAAGCTCTTGTGCGTTGTCTAGGCGTTGTCTAGTCGCAGTTAGAGTCGCCAGAGGTTGCCCATAGAAATGTATGGTGTTCTTGGAAGTGCTATTGGTAGTTTTTTGGGAGAAGGCTGTGTTGTTTACCAATACAGTACAATGAACTTATTGGTTACAGTGTATTACAGGTTGGGTAACCAGTTGGAGTTTGCATTAAATCCTGGGTACAGGAAATAACTGTTAAGATTTGAGAATTCAACCTGGCTTGGCTGTGTTTACACCTCATTTGTTGCCTAACTTTGATGTTTGGATTATTTATTAACTTATTTGAAACACTTTTAATGCATGCAAAGTCAGTAAATCTGAATCTGAGGGGCAGATGAAAAAAATGTAGGTTAGGGTACTGATGTTAGTCTGCATCAAAGTATTTGTCCAAAGATTTTGAGTTTGGAACTTAACCATTTTTATTTGTTTACTGTGGTGGTCATCGTTTTGTTTACTATGGTGGTCAGTGTTTTGTTTACTGTGGTGTTTGTTGTTTGTGGTAGAGAGTGAGGCATCTGTGAAGTGCGTTGATCCTCTTGTGACGATGCAAAGGACAGACTTTGTGACGCTTCAGAAAAAGAAGAATGAGGAACAAGATCCTGAAAATGTATGAAACGGTTAACAGGCTACGTCTGAAGGGTTGATTTATAGTCAGCCACAGAAGTGCTCTTACTGTATATAGTTTCTTGTAAGGCTTCTTTCTCTGCTGTATACACCATCTGCTGGTACCATGAAATCGCCATGCTAAAACTGAGGAAGTGTTTTGTGCAAGACAAAACTGTTTGGTGACTTTGTCTGTGGCTGAGATGACTGTTGTTTTGCCTGTCGTGTCATTTTGATGGAACAGTTCTCTAGTTCATTGGATTTGGACTGTATGTGTGCTCTCACTTCAGACAGCTTATTTCTCTGAGCCACAGTAATGTCAGGTCTTAGCAGATGGTTAGTTTTAAGAAGGTAAGGTAATAGCAGACTGGTTTTTTACCGTAAGTGAACTCCATCCTCCAACTGTGACATTACGGAATGCATTTTTATTCTGTCAGCTGTCAAAAAAGGCCAAGAAGAAACGCGAGAAAGAAAAGTCGAAAAAGACGACCATTCCTCTGGATGAATTTGTGGATAAGGTGTCATACAATGACGAAGCATTTGAACTAGCATGTCAACAAGAGGTTGAATCCAACCCACACAGCTTATGGGCAATTCCACCGCATGGGTTAGTAGCTTCAACCAGCCTTCTCTTGTTAATTCTTCCTGATATCGTGACAAGTTCATCTATGCATATAATTCTCAACTACCTGGAAAATTCACCCCTTGCTGGCTCTCGCATACATGTTGAGCTCAACCAATGGAATCCCATCCGGATTGACAGTTGACCCCACGTTCAGAGTTCCAGGTCCATGTTGCATTGAGGATAAGGAGTGATGACAGCCGAATGAAGTCTGCTGCACATAGTCATGCTCTTATAATAATAATAATAAATAAGTAACAAGTAATTATATGTAAGTAATAAGTAATAAATAGTAGTAATAATTCTTGTAGTGCTAGATTGTTGAGTTGAGTTTTACCAACTGTTTCAGGTCTTACCAGGAAACCCCGACCGACAATTGGTTAAAACCTCAGAACAATGGGGCTTTTGGCTTTGATTCTGTGGACACTCACTCCAACAGACATTCTGACCTTCATGACATCTGGGATGTGAGGAGTGGTGTGATTTCCTCTCGAAGTACAGCCAATGACTTGGAACTTTCTAGAAATGCTTCAGCAGCAAAAGATTCGATGGCGTCAAGCAGTTGCCCTAAGCAGCCGGAGCAGCCTCCAGAAGTGGAAGAAGATGTGAAAGGAAACATAATGTCGTAAGTGTGGCCTATTTTTAGGTTGTATATTACCAAATGTATTATATTGGTACAATTTATATTGAAAGGCAACATCATTGTGTGCAACTTGGTAGTCTGTTCCAATAGTTTGAGTATGCTTATCTGACTGTGTAATCTTGGACAAGTCGTTTTTGCATACTTGTCTTGCATCTGAGATTCAGATATACCAATCTTGGCATGTAATAACTGAAAGAATATACAAATAAATAAATACTTCAACCTAGTTTCTGTCGTAAGAATGCTTTTGAAATCTATGTATAAATATTGATAGAATTTATATTGGATGGCAACACCATGTTGTAAGCATGACCTGGTTTCTGTTGTAAGGCTACTGTTATGTTGTTTTCTTTTGTTAAACTTTATTGATAGGCAATATCAAATTGTTAGCAGTTTCTAGTGTTTTTAAGAATACATGCAGCAGTGGTAAAATGTGTACTGGTTGCATGCCATGTCTGTGCCGATCATGCGCAGAGCATGCTCAAAGTACACTCCGTGTGACTGTGGAATATGGGCAAGCATGCTTAAGCTACTCAGAGGAAACTGTATTCGCTCAAAACTGATACGGAGTACAGAAAACTGCTCAGCTTGACTGCAATTCAGTTTGAAAAAGCTTACAGTCTGGGAATTGAAAGTGTAAGTTTTTTATACCCAAGGTAGCAATGATCCCTTTTGATTTTGGAAAATTAAGCTAGGAGCTAATGGGAAATGTGTGGAAAGTCGGGCCTTGTTCCAGGAGTGTTAGTGAAGACAAGGACAAGATGACCTGATATTAGTTATTAAAGCATTTTGATGAGTGCCACAAAACATGTCTTCATATTTTACCAAGGTTGCAGTTTGAAAAATGAATCGTTGAAATTTGACCAAGGGCGCATATCTTTTTTTAGAGATGTCATGTGTTTGTGCCTGAATGTTTCCAGGTATTTTGAGATGTTTCTGGAAAAGAATGGTCCATGCCTGACTGAAGATGACATTGTTCAGCAGGAACTTGAAGCCTTTCCGGGCAGTGCACAGCTTGTAATCAGCGAAGCTGGAGGAATCGCCAATCTACTCTTGCAGTCAGTCAAGTTCACTGTGATTGATGGATACATTTGCCTCTTGAAGGATGCAGCCAAAGCTAGACTAAAAGCACGTGAGCGAAGAATGGCATTGCTCAGCGGAAGTAATTTCTTTAAGCGATTTGCTGGAGGAATGCCCATCAACAAACCCAACTCGCCGACTGTTGATACTGTCGCACCGTCTAGTGGCAGTACTGCCTCTGCGACAGTGGCACCTGATCCAGCGGATGAAAAATGCAGTTTGATATCTGCTGCAATGAAAAAATCAAATGAACAAATCTTCAATACTATCCCTTCTACAATGTGTCACACATCAGGTTCTGTCTCTACTGACGGAAAAATATCTAATGAAACTGCTATGTATTCAGATCTACAGAGGCCTGTTGTAGCATCACCTGTTGCAGATTCTGCAGTTAATTTAAATGATTTTAAAACTAGTGGTAAAAGTAAAGATACATTGTTCGGTCTGTCTGATCTAAATGAATTCAAGAACCAGTTACGGCAGAATAATGCATTGTCGCCAGTCGCATTGAAATATGATGCCCTTGATAGCATTGAGAGCAATAGTAATCTATCTGTTATTGAAAAATTTAAAAAGCAAGTGCATGAGGCAGCCTCCAAAGAAAGGAATCGAGCCCGACTAGCTCAGGCTACAACATCTGCTTCGGTTTCGACAAATGAAACATCTTATTATGCTAAGTCGCCTATAGGTGATAGTAAATATGTAACCAGTGGAAATTTATTTTCCACAACAGCCAGCGATTTTGGAAGTTTTTTGTTTACTGGTGGTGATATAAAAAATGAAAGTGATAAAAAAATTAAAAAGGCAGTTGAGCCAATGAAAAAAAGCCTTGAGCGACCTCTTGTGGTATCAAGCATGTTGGATATTGAAGATGACGTGAAGAACGAAAAAGTAGCTGTTAGCGTTAATAAAACAACAAAGAGCGATGCATATTTATATTCGTTCTCGGGTAATGGTGAAAAGGCTTTTAAAACGAGCAACAATTCTTTGAAAAATTCGTCTTCAATAAAGTCAACTCTGTCGGCAACAGCCAGCGACTTCCATTTTCCGCTATCATCTGCAAACTTTAGACTGACCAGTGGTACGATCTCGACTACGGCTGGACAGAAATTTAACCCATCTACTGCTGATGCTTTGGTTACTCGTACATTCCATGGGCTTGATATGAATTCTCTTGACTGCGAGTTTGGAAATGATCTTCTACTAACTGACACTCGCAGTGCATTGTCAGGGGCCAACCTTGAAGTGCGTACTTCAGAGAGTGAATTATATGTGTTCGGAAGTAATCGTCGAAACCATAGTGGTCTGTGGGTGGAAGATAAAGCCATGAATACTGACCAAAATCACGAAGACTATGAACGTTTGAAGAGAGAACGTGATGACTTTTCGAGGAAATATAAGGCGCTTGCTGAAAAACAGCTCCAGCTTCAGAATCGATATACGGAAGAGCTGCACATCGTTACAGAAAAACTAAATAGAGCAACGAACCAAATGGAGGTAAAAAGGAATTTTTTAAAGACATTTTAAAATTTGATGATTAAGTCACCTGTAATCTGCAATGCAACCCATTGTGTGAATCTTGTCCATTCCAGGCTGTAGATCTCTGCTGCTTTGCAGAGTGTGATCTGGTTGTTCCTCTGGCCTGAAATTCCACGGTTCATCATAGACACATCACTGGTTTCTGGAACAGATTGCCTAGCACCCTACAGCTTGAACCCCTTTGTCTTTCTCTACCTGTATTTCGTAAGTGCTTGAAAACAGTTTGTTCGATCGTGGTTTTCAGTCGTTAGGAGTGCCTCTGATGAATCTCTCTGGAAGAGGCGCTATATAAATCACTGACTACGATTACAATTGTGATATGTTGTATCCCTTTTTCTACTTACTAGAAATAAAACAAAGTAATCATTCTTTGAGAGATTCTAGCACCATGTTCTTAAAAGGTGCTACGTAAATGTTCAGATACATACAAGATGCAACGTTGCATTTCTAGTGTGACACTTTCACTATACTGACCAAAAGCTCATTACTTAGTCAGTCCACCGATCCATATAAGTATGCCTTAAGCTTGTGAAGCATTCTGGTGTCATGCTTACACTGTGCCAAATTTTCAGATTCATGTTTACCAGGTAGGTGTACACAATGATTTAAAGACCAAAAATGTTATGCTTTGGAGTTTACCACTGCTTTCTCATTATAAAGTGCTTCGTTAAAACACAAATTCTTATATGTAATATGGTCTGAGACATGGATTCCAAAATTAATTCACACATAGAAAATAAACTCATTACAACTTGAAGTTGTTATTAGGTGGTTCTTGATTTGGCTTCCAAAGACTTATCTAATCTAATGACTTCTATAGCACCGTTATCATAATGCTCGAGGCATCAATCGATGGTTGCTTCAAGTCAAAATCGCAGTCAAAAATCATATATCATTGGATAAGCTGGGTCGAATTCCGATGGGTCAGAGAAGCCAGAAGCCAGGCTACGGTGGGTAACCCAGGCTATGGTGGGTAAGCCAGGCTATGGTGGGTAAGCCAGGCTACGGTGGGTAAGTAACTTGAAAGAGATATATCTTTAGCTTAGACCTGAATGACATCACAGAACTGACTTATAAGAGTTCCTGGTGTATGATGTATGAACCGTGTGTCTTGCCTTTTTCATTAAGAATGCAGAGAAGAAGTCTCGCCAACTGGAAAATGAGTCGCAGTTCTGGAAACAGGAGAAGATGATCCACGAAGATGAGCTTGAGAAGCTGCGGGAAGATCTGAGTTGCACCAAAACCAGTCTCGAAAGGTACCACCAGCATATTGTCTAATTTACCTTTACGAACTGTGGATTGTCTCTTAAGTGCTGGTTTGTTTCTGTCGACTCTTATGGCTGAGAATTTTTGTCAGAAATTAATACTTTTAGAAGTTTGAAATTCAACCTATTTCCTCACGGCTCTCATGATAAGAGCACCCTGAGTAGTTCCTTATGTAAGAGGTGCTATGGAAATCTATAACATATGGGGCTCCTATGCTCAGAGTGTCCCTTGTTGTTTGTTATGTACGAGTTGTATGCTAATTAACAGACAAAATTGAGTAAATGTTAGTTTTAACTCAAGGATCATTGGTTTCTAATTAAACAGTGCCAACCACCTGGTTGAAGTTACTAATCGCCTTCTGAAGGAAACAAAGAATGCTCTGCTGTTGGAACAGTAAGTGTTGTCTGCTTCGTTTACTTATTACACAACCATGGACAGGCATTTAGGCAACCCCACTGTAATGTAATCTTTGTCATCTCTTCTGTAGTGTGCCCCTTGCCAGACTGTTGCCATTTCGGCAGTATGTCTCTCTTTTGGGCTCATCTCCTGGGTTGTGTGTAGTTGAACTCATCCATTCTTGTCCAAGTGTGGGAAGTGCATCTAACTGGTCTCTTGCAGCATCTTGGAGGTCCGGATATCATTGCCCGTAGAGCTTGGACATTGTCCTGCTTGCCTTTGCAATGTGCAAGTCGTAACATAGAGTCAATGAACATTCTTGTAGAGGCTTGTGCAGTAAAGGTGCTTCTGACTAGTCTAAGTGGTGTTAAAGTTCATTAAGGTTCATTGAAGTTCATCTGCAAATAAATAATGCTCAGATAACTGGAAGATCTCCATTGATACCTTGTACATTACTGTACTGTGGAGGTTACAGAAACATATTTGTTTCCACGTCCCTATAAAACTCTTCAAAAGCATGGTCCAATCTAATCTAATGCCTTCTATAGCACCATCATCATAATGCTTAAAGCATCAATCGATAGTTGCTTCAAGTGAGCCCGATCGAAATCACAATTTGTTAGAGAAGCTTTGTCAAAATCTGGTAAGTCAGAAAAACTAGAAATCTAGTTACAGTGGGCAAGCAAGCTAAACCAGATGAGTTTTAAGTGTAGTTCTGAATGATATTGGAGAACTTACAAAATGCGTGGAACTGGGCAGTGAATTCCAAAGCTTTTGGCCAGCCACCAAGAACCTAAAACAGTGCAATAAGTAAAGAAATGAATGTACTGGTTATTATTTGGGTGACCTAATGGAAAACCACTTTGTCTTTTGTGATAAACTGGCCACAATTTTCAGTTGATCTTGGTGTTTTCTTTGTGCAGGGAGGAATGCAGGTCTGTGCATGATAAGTACGAGAGTTTGCTTAATCAGCTGGGAAGAGTCGTTCGGGGCAAAGTCGACAGATCTGAGGTATTCATATGTAGGGATGTACGTATGTAATGGGTACGTACTGGATTATGCATTAGTTTCACTGGAAGCACGCTGTAAGTGCCGCTATGTAATGACAAAGCAGCAATCGACATTGCTGAATTGAATGTGATGAACTAGCTAAAGGTCCCTACAAGGTAACCTTTTCAAGGGAGGCTTGAACCTGCACACTTTGAGTTGCAAAGCAAGCACTCAAACCAGTCGGTTACCATGTATGTTGTTTGCATAGTCAGTTATACAGACGTTTTTCTTTCAGATTTTGTTTTCACCAACAAGCTCAGGAGGCTTGAGTGCATTTGTGCCTGTCACAACTGACCATGCTGGTCACACAGAAAACCGAAAGCCAAAGCGCGGTTTTGAGAAGATCATAAATATGCTGTCGGTGGAGTTTCCTAATCTGTCGAGGTAATGAAATCTCTGAAGCCTTTCATTTAATGCTCTTAATTCAAACAGAAATACAACAGAAACCCGTTATGATGCTGTCCTTGAGAGCCGTATCGAAAACACCCTTATAACAAGGTCATGTTATGAAGAATTTATTTTCTACAGGTTAATTACCTTTGTGTGGCACAGCGGTATATCGGTAACACGTTTGGTCAATGATCATGCAGTTGCGGGTTTGACTCCATTTAACGACCCTGGACAAGTTGTTTGCTCACACCATGCCTCTGTCACCAAGCAGTGTAATTTTGAATCGGTGTAATCTGGGAAGTAAACGGTGTTTGGGGTATGCTAGTCTCCTGTAATAACCATCTGGAATAGTCTTCCTCTTTACATTACTCAGAGCGATACCTTGCTAGATACATTTATAAAGTGGCTTAAGACCTATTTGTACGATCTTGCTTTTGTTGTCTGACTGCTGTGACCCATCCATGCCTACGATTCCTCACTCAGCCGATGTACATATGGCGTGTTAACAAATGCATTACCTACTTACTTACTCATAATGCTGTTTTTGGGAATGATGTCGAGGACTGTTATAACAAGGTTTTGTTATTATAAGGTCTATTTTCCAGCTGAATTAAATTTGGGATCCTTGTTATGCGTAGGATTTGCCTTGTTACATACAGTGTGTGCTCTATGACTGAATTTGGTTACCCACTCTAGCCTGACTTCTGGTTTCTCGGACCACTTGGATTTCGACTGGACTTCCCTAATGGATTATGATTTTTTGACTACAGTTTAACTTGAAGTGATTATCGATTGATGCCTTGTGCGTTATGATAATGGTGCTATTAAGTCATTTAATACTTTAGATGAGGAGATGCCAGTCTGTTGTATTTTGTATGGCTATGCTACATGCAGTTGCTTTAGTTCAGAATCATAGGCGTACGGGATTTAAGTCAGTATTTATGTTGGTGCGCTGACTGGTATTGGATGGTGTTATTTTCTGTTGGTAGAATTGAACTGAGCCGGTGCGTGCAGGAGGTGCGAATGTTAAGAAACAACAGTCTGTCAGGGCTGACTGTGCAAGAGATTGTCACAAAAGTGCGTGAGTTCATTCTGAAAGAGCAGGCTGCAAAGCAAGTGAAGAAGAAGGTAAGAATCTTTATGTCGTTTGTAGTATGTGCATATATCAAGTCACGTAATTCATTACCTTTGAAGAACCTCTGAATCATGCTTGTAATGTATCGTACAGTGGGCGTTATAATGCTGTCTTTGCAAGCTGTATCGTATGGCGCTATGATGTATGTGTGTTTGTACGTGTGTATCTAGCAATTTGTATAGCACATTTCATGAAGATCAAAAATGTGCTAAAACATGGCTATCTAACCGATCAAAAAGTGTGGTTTAATGTGAGTTGACAATGTTTCTTGAGCTGTCTCTCTTTGCAGAGTACATATTTTAGTAGAAGATTTTCTAGGGCAATGGTCCAGCATACTCCAGGCTGTGATGCAGGGACTTGTGCACCTTCGCTATCTTCCTGAACTCTGTGGCATGGCCGACGCTCATCTCTTTAAAGCAATTTTGAATAACCCAAACCATGTCTTACAACAGCTACTCACTCCAGTCAAAACCCTCTGTTATTCCTTATGGCCCCATGTCCAGGACCAAATGATCCCTCCCACTGATAGTTTAATGCGTAAATCATTTATTATGGGGATTTTGTACCCTTAATAAGTTTTTTCTTTAAATTGTGGCTATTAGCTTATTAGATTAAATAGTTGTACACCGATGTGCGATTAGCTATTGGTTAATAAAGAATATACTTACTTACTTACTAACAAGAAAACATGTTGTGCCTGTGTCATCATATGGGAGTGCAGAATGAGCAGGTCCCCATGAGTTGCAGAATGCACTGCTTGCCAACTGGTGTTCCCTGCATTCTGCAGTTTGTGTTACTATGAGCTAGTGTTTCCTATTCCCTACTGTGTACTTATTATGAAGCATGTTTTCAGGAGGTTCCAGCAACTGTATTTTGGTGTTGCTATTTACCAGTTTGGGCAACTTCTGCCACATCAACTGAACCTGGTAGTTGTAAGTTTAATCAGAATTTGTATAGTGCCGCTTCGAGAAAAACTAATCAGAAGTTGATGTTTGCCTGAAAATTGCCAAGTTGTTTGTTTTGTGTGCTTTAGAATGTGGTAGACCTGTCATATTCGATGCCCAGCATGGGCAAGTACAACAGCAATAATAATGGAACTTTTGGTGGTGAGGTTTTTCAGGAGGAGATTGATCCTTGCATCATTTGCCATGAGGAGCTGAGTACGGAGGCTGCTAGCATGTTGGACTGTGGCCACAGCTTTCATACTGAGGTAGGTGTGTGACAGGTAGAAGAAGACGAAGTCCCTTGGTCTGTCCTTTAGAGGGAGCCACGGGCGTGAAGTGTTGGTGACTCCACTTTCTTAACTTTTGCAAGTGAAGCAGAAATCTCAAAATATCTGACTGCCCTGGTGTGGTTTGAACCCCCAAACCTCTGGGTTGAAAGTCCAGCATGCTAACCACTAGAGTGCTCTGGATCCCAGTGGTGTTGGTGGTACATAAATGCAAGAAACATAATCAGTGATTATGTGCCTGTGAGATTTATTTTGGGTGGTAAAGTTTGACTGCTAACACATTTATCTTTGACCTCGGAGTAAAATCCTGGTGTATTGCAAAGTTGACAGTTCATTGTTAATGTATGACTAAGACTTTCTACATGCGTTCGTGCTTTAAACCGAATTCTGTTCAAGTGATATGCCTGTTGATTTTGCAGTGTGTTCGGAAGTGGTTTCGTGAGCAGAGCACTTGTCCCACCTGTCGCAACCATGCTCTGTTGCCTGACGAGTTTCCTGCCTTGGGAAGAACTTTCTTTGCCTAAATACCATTTTTCCAGACAGTTATTAAATGTTCTGTAGCCTGAATTTCCTAGCAGAACATTTATCTTCAACAGATTTGCAACCATGCTTTTCTGCCTGACAAAGTTTCTGCCTTTGCAAGAACTTTGCTTAAGTAGCATATTGCCAGCTGATGATTTGTTTCATTTATCAGATAGTACTAACAAATTCACTGACCTGAATTTTCCAGTGGAACACATATCCTGACTAGATTTGCCTTTGCCTATTTTGAATAATCATTGCTACAGTGTAAAAGCCTTGCTTTTTGTTGAATCCTGCCCCAGTAAATCAGAATAAATGTGGAAGAGCTAACAGATATGACATAACTATAGATTATTGTAAACAGTGCTTTTGTTTCGTATGCCTTGAAAATATGCTGTGAAAGAACTTTGAAATAGTTGTATTTTCAGATTTTTGGTCTTCAGACTAAAATGCTTGCTTGACAGGTACTAGAAAGAAATTTCATTTTGACAATAGTACTTGCTTTTTGGGTCACATTATGTATGTATTTTAGTACTGCTGTTACGCTTAAGGGGATTAGTCTGAGAGCATATTTTTGTGTTGGCTGTTTTTGGAATTTTTTTACATTCAAACAGATAGTTTAGATTATTTAACTTGGTCATTATTTTGTGTTTTTGTTCCAATTTAGCAAATCTTCCCATCTTGCCACCTTTTCCTGTTGCTTGCATTTTATTCCAAGGTCGTTCAAAGTGTTGAAATGTTTTGTGCATCCTGTTCCGTTATGAACATTTGTTTGCTGATAGTATCTGTGTATATACATGTTCCGATAAGTACAGATTTTGACTTTTTGAGTTTTCATTACATTTGAAGGCAAGGGTTACATTCCATTACTTAGGGATGATTTTTTAATGTGATTTATCAGGAAAGTTTGAAATGAAGTTGCATTGGTGGGACCAGGGTCAGTTTCTGTCATGGCCAGGCAGAAATCCTGTTTCTCTGCTCAAGACAATGGATTGCGTGGCTGCCTCAGATTTGACCAAGAACTAGCATAGGTCTAATGCTACTTACAAACTTAGATAATCCAGGACTTGGTATTTTGTGACATCCTGTATTTTTGTCGGTTTATGAATGAGTTTGGTTGTTTGAAGTTTGTTATGCGATTTTGATTCACATTTGTGTGTTTGGCAAGTTTTAACAGTGCCTGCATTTATCTTTGCTTCCTAGTCTGAAGGAATCTTGTAGTTATCAAGTGATTACATGGATTCATTTTAAGTCGAACTGTAGAACTGAACTGTCAGGGGAGGGGGATCATATCATAATAAGGACTTTACACAGGCACCTCCTTATCCTGCTATCTTTTGGAGCCTTGGAAAGTATGATGTTACTGAAATGTTGCATTATTATGATGTAGTTCTCCAAATGAGTTAAGTTTGGGATCCGTATTCCTGACTATGCCAGATCAGAACTGATGTTGCGTGCTTGTGGACCATGTATGAAAGGTTCCAATATATTGAACATTCAGGATATATGGTATTTATAACAACTAGCTGGTAGTTTCTGAGCTGTTGGATACTTTTGGTATGTTTTACATTGTCCTATTTGGGAAAACAAATACTGGTAAAATCTTCTGCACAAGTTCTTTTAAACAGGCATGCTGTAACTGGTATAATATTTTTGTTATTGCTGCATGCGGTTACAACTCTTTATTTGTGTTGCCACTAAGATGCATGAAAATTATCTTGTGCATTTACCATTAGTTAAAACCAGCCTATATGTACGAGGTTTGATTTGTTGATAAACAAGTTCAATCCATATGCAAGTTTGTAACAGATTCGTCAGCATAGGCAAATAAATATATGCACATGTATATAGATATATGTTTACAGTATATTCATTGTATGTACATGTGTGTATATATATATACATGCTAGAATAATGAAAGGTTAAAGTTATGGAATTTAGTTAAACTAGTAAAAGACTTTCACTTCAGTTTGTTTTGAAAAATGCTAAATTTGTTTGAGAATCCTTTTAATATGAATTTTAGTTCAAAGAAAACTTTACATCTCTTTAGATTAAGAAGTCTAAAGACATTTAAAGTCACACAAGCCATAAGATGTTAGTAATAAAGTTTCTTAGCTTTGCTGCATGCAGGCAGGTAATCAGCCCTCTTCCTCAGTGAATGATCCCTCAGTCAAGGTGCAGTTGAATGTACTCTTCATAGCTGAGAGTGTCCGTATGTATGTATCTAGGCGCTTCCTATAGGTCCCTAAAGTACCTCCTCATAGAAGCGCTGCCTGTGCCAGTCTAAATCATGTTAAAATGATTAAATGCATAAAGGTAATAAGCGAACAGTACTGCTAGATGACTAGTAGAGCCCCCACTAGTGCACTCCCGCATACTTGTAGAGCCCAACTGATGGGATTCCCAAGCACCGCTGATAATAGACACTGGACTACGTTGCATTGAAGAGTGACGACAGGCAACGAGGTTCACAACACACAAACCCCAACACTAAGCAGTCTCTTGCAGAAGCAGACATTGCGTCCATATATCCCTCAGCCACCAGGTTTATGGAGAATGGCATTCCTAAGCAGCCTGTTGGTCAAAGAGTCTTCGCAGAAGAATGGTGAGTACCAATCCAAGGACTCTTTCTAACTGGAGCTTGATGCTGTCCAGCTAGTAACCTGAAACCACTTGGCATGGGTGAGTCCACTAGCAACACAAGACCTCAATGACAAATTTCCGAACATCATTAAAAACACTCGAAAATGATTGTGAAAGAGAGAAATAACTCAACTCCAAGAATGCATACTAGGTCACAAAAGTCCGAACAAACAAAAATCGAACAAAATCTTCATGACCAAGTAATTGATCAAAAACTACACACTAGAGAAACAGATGGCCATCTTGGCTATGTTTACAAAAAATTAATTTAATTAAACCTCAGACTGCATTATATCAGAAGATGTAATATCTAGTTAGCTGAAGGCCACAATAATAGTCCTTGTCAGTTAGACAACATGTCTGTACATTCTGTTAATATGGCCACAGCAGTATCTAATTTCCCCCAGACATTACTTTAAGGAGCAGAGGTGGTAACTTTTGATAACTCCATGACTTATAAAAACTGTTCAAAAGAGGCAAATTTCTCCAAACTGGCGGGAATATTTGCCACATGAAGTTAGTCACAACATCTTCTCATTGGAATGGTAGTGTTTCTGTGCTTTATGCAGTAGCGGATGATGTTGACGCACGCAGTGAATGTTGTTAAAATCGAGAAACAGAGAACGACTGCAATGGCTGCGTTGTAAGGCACATCGAAACCTTCCTGAGCTGAAATACCTGTTGAAAAATAAATGATTAAAGTAATTGTAAGTGCACATTTAAATGGCATTTCAAGAAACTCGGAGGTGCTTCAGTGTGAAGTAATGTACTGGGGTAATAATTTTTACATTCACCAATCAACTAATAGACCAAAAGGTGTAGTCCCTATAAGTTGAGGAATCTTTTGACTGTAGCACTGATAATGCAAGTTGGGATCAGTTTGGCCTATATATGTGTCAAACGGCAGTTTATAATAATCTTTTAGATTGAAGGCACATTTAACAGATTTACTTCGCTAACAAAGGCAAAATTTTCGTATTGTAGGAAAGGACCTACTTTCCTGTCCATAGAGGGGTCTGCAGACAAAGATGAATAGGAGGCACGTTACTTTTCTTAGATTCATCCCATACATCCTGCAGTCTTCTTGGCTAAGAAAATATAATAGTCCGTTGTTATTATTTGCTTACAAATATACAATCTTTAAAAATCTGCAGCAACCCAGTTCATTTTTTGAACTTGTGTTAGGTGCAAAAATAAGACAGGTCTAATCCTATGATTTCAACCGCTAAAATCATAACCAACATTTGCCAAGCATACGCTAATTTAATATAAGAACTTCCATAGCGTCAAGATATTAACACATGGCGTATTAACCTCTAGCCGCAACATGAAATTGCTCAAATCTAGTCGATCTGTCCGCCATGTAAAAATTGTACTCCAGACTACAAATATTCATCGGCGGCTATGATTGAATGCATAATTATATGTTCTAATAATTAAGACTTAAAAAGCGACTTAAGCACTGTTTAGCGTCTTATCTAATTAATTATCTGCCTTCAATTTCAAATTGAAATACCACTTACACACAGTGTTTCGGCGTCCGATCTGAAAACGCTAGATAGCAGACATTAGAGTCGCAGATTATATATTTATACATGTATTCGAAACTTGATGACGTATAGTAAACCTTGTCTTAAAATGGCGGACAAATTTGGTTTAAAGGAACACTATAAGTAGGCCTAGTTAAAACCGACTTTCGTTTTGTTATTTCGTCTGCGCACTAACTTTAAATTTGTTGATACGGGCTCTCAGACTTTTTAGAAATGAACCAGTGAATAAGTGATTCCATGACGACTTGTCATTTTGGGCACAGTCAAATTGCAAATACCAAACTTCCCAGAATTCTTATAAATTAGAGACTTTTGCATCGACCGGGACTGTGTATCTATATTATGTGTAGTCGTTGACAAGCACTGGCATTGTTTTCTGAAGTGGTTTTGGGTGGAAAAGTTGTCGATTTTGGCGTTTCGTGTATAGAAATTTGATTTTGTGTTTAAAGTTGGCCGGATTCATTTAATCTTTCGATGATGCAGTGAAGTATGTTTGCAGAGTTATTGATGAGAGATGCTTTTGTTCGGATGAATGTGGATGGATGGGTCATGGATGGACCGATGAGGAGGAGGAAGGGGATGGATGGGTGGGTGGATGGATGGATGGACGCTTGGATGCATAGATGCATGGATGCATGGATAGATGCATGGGTGAATGGATGCATGGATGGATGATGGATCACGCAGTTAGTTCAGTGTGGCAGGAGCAAGTTTTAAAACGACCTTTTCAATTAGAGTAAGCCCTGTATTTTGGTTAAAGACAGTGATGAATACAATGTAGAACTATTGCATAAAGAAATGCACTGATGTATTTATATAGCACCTTTTTGATGGAGCTGAGTATGCAAGAATACTCAGAAATTATTTCTGTTTTTTCAGTTGATCGCTTGTCTTGAGGTCTCGATTAAATCAGGAAATATCAACAACATGTAGCCATCGAAAGACAACAACCACGTGTTTCACATGGACTGGATTTTGCAACAGAAATGTTGGTCGCACAGTGCTTATAGGAATAATATTGTGGATAGTGTGACTTAACGAGACAATGGCATCGCCGTGTCTTGCGGATGTTCACGGTAATTCGCCTGGAATTGAAGAAAGCAGCGGTAGCGAATCTAGCAGCACAGAGGAAGAGGAACGGCTTCGCAGATTGTTTCTTGCCTGTGACCGCGACAGCGATGGCTTAATTGACTGGTAAGAGACACTCATCATTGCTTGTTATAAACCCAGTCTTGACTATTGTAATCGTAATCTCCAGATTTCTACAGCACCCAACGAAAGCTAAGTCGCAGGAACCAGCTTATTCACAGGCGCTTAGTCAAAACAAAATCGATAGGCAAAACGGTTCGGTTCCAGGTCAAGATCCAGGAGTCAGGCAGTCTGACAGTCGGACGGCTACGGTGGATGGTGTTTGAAATGTTGGTAGCACAGTGCTTATAGGAATAATACTGTGTATAGTTTGACTTATAAATAATATTAATGATGATAAATAAAAGGACTGACTTGCCAACTCACTATCATCATTTAAATCGCTTGTCAAGATTCGCTTTTTACTCTGGCTTTTGCATGACTCCATCTTGGCCCATAGTGAGCGTACCTTCGTACCTCAAATTCAAATTTACTGAAGTTGAACACATGATAAGTGCATTAAATGAATAAATAAGTAATAATAAAAATCTGCAGCCTTTTATAAGTCCCAAAGGATCGTGTGTACTTTGGGCATAAAAAATAGTAATAATAACAATAATAATAATTTAAGAGATTAAAGTGCAAGTTGTCAAACTTGAATAAAGGGCCTGGAAACTTGAATCATGTAAACAGGAAATCATCATCATCATCACCACCACCATCATCATTTTCTTCACTTTCCATTTTTAATTGTTATTTTGTACCCAAAGTAGATGTGATCCCTTGGTATCTGAACAATTGCCCTGGAGAAATTAAACTAAATTAATTAAATCTTAGTACATGATAATGTATCCACTAAACCACTGAACTGCTTTATTTATGTATTATCTGAAACTTTTATATAGGCATTAGAGAAGTGTTTAGAAGAATCTTTGGAAGGTGGGGAATGTTATCCAGTTTGATTTGCATTGTATTGTACTGTAAACATGCGTTTGTTTGCTTCCAGCCAGGACCTCCGACACATGTGTCAGCTGTTAAATGTGAAAGAGTCTGTGGATGAGATAATGAATGACCTTGGAGTAGACAGACATGGTCTCATATCATTTGAGGAGTTTGTTCGCTGTCGAACACAACTCATTGATGAAATCGGAGCATGTCTACAGACCGTAGAAGGCAGCGACCACAGTCAAGGTGAGTGGTGATTAGCTGTCAAATCTAATCAGCTCTAATCTAATCTAATAACTTATATAGCACTGTTATTGTTATGCATAAGGCTGATGGTCGCTTCAAGTGAAACTGTTGTCAAAAATCATAATCTGTTGGAGAATACAGATCAAAATCTGATGGATAATCGGATGACCTACATGCCTTTGACTTATGTAAGTAAATTAAGGCTCCAATGGCTGTTAGTGGGAGATGCTCATTTCCTACTCTGAGGCCCTTGCACCTGGTGTGGTGCAAAAGTCCTGGCTGTGGGGCCAGTACATCGCCAGACTTCCCGTCGTAAGCTGGGAATTACTTCTCAGCTTACAACGGTACCAAATTCTAAAACTTGGTGCTATATCAGGTGCTTGTTTCCTACTCTTAGGTCCACCAGAAGTGGACGAAGTAATTCCCAGCTTACGGCAGTACCAAATTCCGAAGCTTGGTGCTGTTTTAATTGTAATGAATGTATGTTTTTTGTAGGTTGTCTAGATATATGTAATAGGTTGCCAGTTTAAGGGTAAAATTTTATATCGTGAGCTATTTATATATACAAGTGTAACATGACTTACTTAGAGCAACACGACGTTGACCTCAGATAATGACAAGGCCAGCAAAAAAAACTAAAGAGACAAACAGAATGACCACAAACATATAGTGACGAAAAAATGGCTCTAAAAGAACCAAAACTGTTCAGAAGAATCGAACAAGTCATCCACTCATAGAGACTAAACAAGACGAGTTGAGAGAGACTGGCACCAAAATGGTCACACAGGACCCACAACCAAAATCCAGTCTAATCAAAGTTAAACACAGCACCTTTTTGAAAGGTTGGCTTTCCCATTCTACATTCACTGTCAGCTGATCGGCATTGTGGGAAAGAACAGAAAATTAATAAATCTAATTGTTTATGTTTATGCAGTTGGTACTTGGTACACTAGTCATCTAGTACAGCAAAGCTAATATTTTTAGAAACTTTATATTAGCATCTTTCAATACTAAATATGTCTTTGTGATTAATTATTTTCGAATTAGATGATTACTTTAAAAAGCTTTTTGAAAATCATACACATTGTCTATTGAATACACAAAATTTCTAGAAATCTGGAAACCTTGAAGGACCTCTAAATATTTTCTAATTGTGCTAAAATTCTACAAGTTGCCTTATTTGCTCACAAAGAAACTTTCTGAGGGTGAGACTTAAGTTTTTGCAAAAAAGTTTCCATTGTAATTGTGTGACACCCCACTGGTGCTCTGCTACTAGGTATGATAGTGGGGAGACAGGATTTCGATGCTGGTGAACAAAACATGGAAGACAGGCAACCTGAAAGCCGTCATCTTGTCAGCCTGTATGAACTGCTCGAATGTCACGAACCAGAACTTTTCCATCGCTACCTCGAATTTCTGTCGTCGCCTCCGACAGCTGGAAGGAGTGTAGACATCATGGAAATCGCTAACTCGGTAAACAGTTCTCGACTGCATCGTGAAGTTTTTGCATTGCAGCTGATAAGGATGGATCCGCTGGGGGAAGCAAAAAAACATAAAAATTGGGGAAACGAAAAGTCGTCAGAGGGCTGTTAATTTTAAATATTAAATAATTACTAGAAAATTGGTAAGTTTTAAATATTAAATATTAAGAATAATAACTAGATAAATCTGTATTTTTTAAATATTAAATAATAAAAATGATGACTAGACTGTAGTAATTTTTAAATGTTAGATAATATGAATATTAACAAAATAGTGATTTTCAAATAATAACTAGAAAAACAGTAATATTTAATTATTACATAATGTAAATAATAACTAGAAAGTAAGAAATTTTTCAATGTAAAAACAGTAATTATTAAAAATATAAATAATAGCTGGAAAAAATAGTAATTTATAAATAAGCACTAGAAAAACAGTAATTTTAAATGTTAAGTAGTATAAATAATAACTAGGAAATTCAGTAATTTTTTTAATATTAAATTATATAAATAATTGCTAGAAAATAGTAATTTTTAATATTGAATTATAGAAATAATAACTAAAAAACCAGTTACGGTTAAATAATATAATTGTAACTGGAAAAACATTGGATGAAATGCTGTCTTTGTTTATCATCATCATCATCAGCAGCAGCAGCCAGCAACTGATGATGGTAATGATCCTCAATAGCCTGTCTGCCTATCCTCTGTATCTTGTCTTGTCTGGTCTCTGGGCTTCATGGATCTCAGCTGCTTTATTCCAAAAGATTGTGATTTTGGAATGTTGTTTTGCTTGAAGCGATCATCAAATGATCATTGATTCATTACGATTATGGCTCAATAGAAGTTTCCAGTTTAGATTAGATGAGATTAGGAAGATGGTTAAAATGGCAAGAGCAAGAAAAAATGATGCTTTTTTATGACCTTTCTGCTATAGAGGCAGAATATTTACTTACTACTTTGGGTGTGGCCAGTCACTTGAGAAGCATCTTCCTACTTTCCTCCTTGTCTGTCCCTAGCAGTCTCTCTGTATGTCTACCTACCTGCTCTTTGTCAGCATATCTGCCTGTCTGCCTCCTCTCTGTCTACCTGTGTTTTGCCTGTCTGTTTCTCTGTCTGTGCCTGTATGTCTGCACCTATCTGTCTGTCTGTCTATCTATCTGTCCGTCCGTCTGTCTATGATTAGGTCAGAAACGTGTCTACATACCTTTGGGTATTTGTGCCTAACTCTCTGCCTCTGTATTTAGGACTGTTTTTTCTCTTTTCTCCTATCTGTCTGTTTAGCTGGTAGCCTTTGTACCTGTATGTCTGTCTTTGTCTGCTTTTAGCCTCCCGTATCTGTCTTCTGCTGTTTCTATAGTTATACGCATCACTTATCCTGTAAAAATTGGAGGCCATCCATTTGAGGCTCATGTGGATGCCCACCGTAGGCGGGTGGAGGGGCTTTGGGAATTTGGAGGGTGGGTTAAAGTATGGAGGAGCAGAGCTGCCTGCTGGCCTGCGTCTAACCCATTGGAATATGTTGAAGTGAGATTACCGAGTGAGAGGATGGTTTTTATACACCTGTTGCAGCAGCCTGCCTGCTAAAGATGTTATTGGATGTTTCCCTCTGCATCTTCTTCTTCTTAATCCCCTGCATCAGCAGCCGGTTGCCTTGGCATTGGCTGTTGGTGTTGGTTGCTGTTTGAAGCATTTGAGATGCGTTATGATGGTTGGGTTTGTGTTTCACACTCTGGTTGACATATGAGGGCCAGTTCTCCGCTTATGCGCATAAACAGATTTATTTGGATTACATTGAATCTGCTTATCTTGGTTGAACGGTGAATTCACTTTTCGAAAGCCATTTGTTTGTAAACACTGGAGCCATTTGTTCGTCAACATTGGAGCCATTTGGTCAACACTGGAGCCACATTTTTGTCAGCACTGTGAACATCTGGAACCCTTCTTGTGATTACCTTTGCTGATTTTTAAGAACACTTCCTGCTAGACATGATGAATTCACGCTCTCTTTGGGCTGATGATCTGGAAGATTTCTCAACCAAAGGTTCCGGCCTAGCTGCACAAGATGCTAATATGTTCACATCCTCGTTTGACTCCCTTGCGGATAGGGAGGAGTTGGAAAGGAAATGTGCCAAACTTTCGTTGCAAATTCCTTGGAAATACTTACACGTTAAGAGTTTATCGAAAGGTGTAAGTTTTAATGTTATCGATATTAATTTTTTGCTGTGGTCTGTAATGATTTTTCTGGTTTTGAGGTTTAATGTTCATTGTTTCACAATCGGAGTGTTTTTAACTTTATGGTTTGAATATTCACCATATCAAGATTGTGTGGAGTAGTTTAGTGGTTTGATTGTGTACTGTCAACGAGAGACCAGGGTTCAAATTTCAGCCAGGGCAGAAATAGGTTTTGAGATTTCTGCTTCTAGCAAACTTGGCTATAAAATAAGTGCATTGACCATACACTGTTGGTGGGAGATCAGGCAGCAAAGGAGAGGACTGGCCACCTGTCCTCATATGTCAAGGCTGAGAAAAATGATATAACTAGCACTTCATACCAATGGCTGCCTCTTAGGGCTAGGCTGAGGCATTGCTCGTTTCTTCTTCGTGATTTTAACACCGATCATTTTGTGAACTTTTGAGCATATGTCATTTTATGTTCAGTCAATCAATCAATCAATGTTCATTTATTGAAACCGTTCAAACAAAGAAATAACAAATATTGAAATGAATTGTTATGAATATTCATAAATTTTTACTTTATGAATATTCATAACTGTACTTTTATTGATGTTGCTAGCTTCACTTGGCAGCACTGTCTTCGCTGAAGGGCGAAGTGATTGAACTGAGTAACCAACTGATGCGTGTCCGAACAGACAAAGAGATCCTAGAGAAGCAGGTGGCAAAGCATCAGGTGCAGAGTTCTGCTTTCTTTTCATATCTGTTTCTTCTTTTTATTTATTGCATTTACTTTGTGCAGGATGTCAGTAAGCCTGAATATGAGGTTTGAATTTTTTAAATCTGTTTCCAGGTGAATTGCAGTTAGATATCCAGATGTTTGAAAGCCAATTTTAACATATTCACCATATGAAACCGTTGAAGCAGAACCTTGCATGAACAGAAAGAGACATTCTTCAAGTTTTGCCTTGCCTGGCTGATCAGTGGGTGACAGAGCAATGTAAAGCTGAGTATTATTGGCATGCTGCTGTAACTGGACTCCTTGTTGACTATGTGGCTGAGTGTTGAGTGAAGATCGTAAATTGTAATTGTAATTTGAGATTTATAAAGCGCCTCTTAGAGGATAAACTCAACAGAGGTGCTTCCGACCCGAAAAGGTAAAATCACTGTTGAAGAGTACAGTCTTCAGGCGCCTGCGGAACACTGAGAGGGGGAGAGAAAGGAGCTCAAGTCGCAATACTCGAGGGAGACGATTCCAGCAAGTGGGACCAACGTAGGCAAAGCTTCTCGACTGGGCTGCATAATAAATAATAAGGGGCCAAGGACTTATCCCGAAATATAGCAAGAAGACTTCCAGCTGACAGATGTATCATTACACAATAAAAACAAAACAAACTTGACAGTTTTGTAAAAATATTGAACTGTAAGAACACATAAAATCCATGAGTGTCCTGGACATCTTGCGCCTTAAAGCTCTGCAGACAATTTCGTTGAATATTACATTATGGTGACTGTTTTCATTTTGTAAATAAAAGTTTTGGAATTTAAATGTAATTGTTCATAATTTTATTTCCGACTGAAGATTGAAAAGTTGCGAATACAAAAAGATGCAGAGGATCGATTTGAGCAGCAGATGACACGATATGAAGATCGAATCACGGAACTTCACAGTGTCATAGCAGAGCTTAGGAAAAAGATTGATCACCGACAGATCAACGTTATACGGTCAGTTGAGATTTTGTTCATCAGCTTCATCGTTATTGCCATTGATGTAATCAGCTTTGCCGTATTTGTCATCACCATCATCGTCTTCATCATAATCATCATCATCACCATTGCCATCTTTGTCATAATCATCTTTGCCATATTGATCACCAACATCACCATTGTCATCACCATCATCATTTAATTTTCTGCAAGTGAAAACTTTAGGATTATTTTTTATGACTTTTGATCTGTTATTCTATGTAAAAACAAAAACTTTCTATTCAAATTTTATTGTTTCTGTTTTTTCTTATATTTACACTGATCTGCAATCTCATTGTAGTTATGTTGATTTACATGACATTACATTGCCTTGTTTACAAAGCATTTAGCTTAGGTTTTTCATTGATGACTTCAGTTTTCTTGTACTTTCTGTGTAGTGTAAATAATAGCAGATAATTGTGCTGAATGGTCAACTCAGAGGTCAGGGGTTCAAATCTCTGCCAGGGAAGAGATATTTTGAGATTTCTGTTCATCTTGCACCCCTAGCAAACTTGGCTATAAAATGAATACACTGATCATACACTATTGTGAAACTCCGCCACTGCCATCCTCGAGTAGTGCCAGTCCCAATCGTGGATAAAGGAGGAGGGTGTCATCTATGGCCTTTGATGCCATAAGATGTTGTTAAACATTGGAACTACTACTACTACACTGTTGTGGGAAGATCAGGTGGTGAGGGAGAAGATTGGCCACCTGCCTCATAAGCTGAGGCTAAGAAAATGAAGTTGCTGATCCCTCATACTCATGGCCGTCAGGGTTAGCTTAAGGGGCTAACTTCTGCTTTCTTGGGAACTATTTTTTGACAACTTATCTTTCGTAATTTTTCTTTTGATTTGATTTCAGGGAAGAAGATGAATTCGAAGAGTCGGATGGGCTTCAGAGTAACAAAAGTAATGATGGTGACAGCAACAATGACGTTACGCCCAACTGTTCACAGCCTGTCAGCATAGGTACTTTTCTTCACCATTTTACCATTATGTGACGACATAGGTACTTTTCTTCACCATTTTACCATTATGTGACAACATAGGTACTTTTCTTCACCATTTTACCATTATGTGACAACATAGGTACTTTTCTTCACCATTTTACCATTATGTGACAACATAGGTACTTTTCTTCACCATTTTACCATTATGTGACGACATAGGTACTTTTCTTCACCATTTTACCATTATGTGACAACATAGGTACTTTTCTTCACCATTTTACCATTATGTGACAACATAGGTACTTTTCTTCACCATTTTACCATTATGTGACAACATAGGTACTTTTCTTCACCATTTTACCATTATGTGACAACATAGGTACTTTTCTTCACCATTTTACCATTATGTGACAACATAGGTACTTTTCTTCACCATTTTACCATTATGTGACAACATAGGTACTTTTCTTCACCATTTTACCATTATGTGACAACATAGGTACTTTTCTTCACCATTTTACCATTATGTGACAACATAGGCACTTTTCAGAATAGGTACTTTTTACTTCACTTTTATTCCTGTATTTATTAAATGCCCCTATCTAATGACTAAGCATCAGTTGATGGCACTGAGCAATTGTGAGTGAAGGATTTGCTGAAGGACCCTATACATTAACCGTCTTGGGGAGGATTGAACCCGTACTCTCCACATTACAAGCTGAGTGCTCTAACCATTCAGGTACTGTGCCCTACCAAACTATTTTAGCATGAGCACATTTGTTTTACCATTTCAGGACAGAAACTTTTCTTTACCATTTCAGCAAAGAAACTTTTCTTTACCATCTAAACATAGGTGCTTTTATACTAATTCAACTTAGGTATTTTTATACCCTAATCAACCTAAGTACTTTTTCCTTTCCTCTGTCGTCATACATACTTCCTGCATGCTTTTTTAGTGCCACTAAATAGTTTTTCCCTTTCCTCTGTCTTCATACATACTTCCTGCATCCTTTTTGAGTGCCACTGAATAGTCTGCTTCAACTGGTGCTATACAAATGCCCAACTACATTACCAGTGCATTAGATAATTTCTTGGGGAAAGCTGCTCATCCTTGTTTCCTGTCTGTAGCTGACTTTGGCTGCGATCTGAACGCAGAATTGTCTCGAGTCGTAAACGAGTTAGAAAACGCGATTGACATACATCACAAACTGACTTTCTCGTCTCACAGTAATGAAGCCAAAACAACTGGTTCGTCAAAAGTTGCATCGAACGTGGAAGACAAAGCGATTCAGGTATCAACAGAGCATCTCATTACTTACTTTTACTTACATATACTTACTTATTATTACTTATTACATACTTACTTATTGCATACTTACTATTATCTTTGAACAACTACATGGACTTGATGCGGCGCTCGTGAATAAGCTGGTGCCCTGCGCTTAGCTTTTAAGTAGTGCTTTAGAAATTTTGAGTTTACGATTACAGTTTTATTATAAATCATATATTTGTTTGCCAGTCTTAGGAACACAAGGGTTTTGATAGCTTGGAAGAACTTTGTAAAAACATGGTACAAGGGTGTATGCATCATCATCATCATCACCACCACGATGGGCATTTAATAAATACAGGAATAAAAGTAAGTAAAAAGTACCTATCATCATCATCACTTCCTGGTACCAACTGCATGTAAACAATGGGATTGGCATAAATGCTTATTTTATCGAAACATTTTATGCATATGCCCTACTAATTGCTCAGCAGATTCAGAGCAACCAGATGTTGGGTGTGGGTGTAAATTGCTGGCAGAAGTGGTCCTTGTGGGTGCAGGTGATGGTTATGAAGAGACACTGAAGAGGCACCATCCATGTTGGCATTGGAAATGCGTAAATCAGCTATAAATCAGCTTTGCTATGGTGCAGCACGATACCAAACTCATCTGCTTGATTAAGCACAACATGATGATGCTAACACACCTTTAGATGAGAGTTTCGATGATCCACCTACTTGTCCAGATGTTTCCCATCTCAGATGGGCTGCTGTGAGGTTTTTGATATTAATAATATAAGACGATTTATGACTTATAGTGCACTGGAGTATGGCCAAGGCTGAAAAGCTAGATAAATGCACAGATGCATTCAGTTTGAAAGAGGCTGAAACTCCCAGATATAAATGATATAAATGATATCATTTATAAATAAATTATAAAATAAATGATATTTATAAATAAATTATATAAATAAATGGCATAAATGATATCATTTATAAATAAATAAATTATATAAATGATATCATGTATAAATAAATGATATAAATAAATTATATAAATGCCCATATGCATTCAGTTTGAAGGGTTCTGAAAGGCATCATATAAATATACTACATTAATGATCAGTTTCTTACAAAGGACGTACTTGCACTTTTATTTTATGAAGGTTGTTACGAGTGCTGAGGCCGTTGTTGGCACAGGGCTTTCTTCTTTAAGCATATCAGAACTGGAAAAGCGAGTGTCTGAGCTGGAAATGACAAAGGAATCCTTGTTGGAAAAGAACGGATTGCAGGAACAGGAACTCAGCTGGATCCGGACTCAGCTGGGAAACATCCGAGAGGAAAGGGACAAGTTCAGACGGAAGGCAAGTACCTTTTGCACTGCAGCCCAGCGTTCTTTTCCCTTGGAAATGTGCATTTTGTTTTTCATGATGATTCTTGAAAAAGTTTCCAAAAGATGTGTTATAAAACTGCTGATATTAACATCATCTTAATCATCGTTGTTGCTCTCATCATCATTAAATTTCTCTGATTGTTATGTACACATAATATCTTCATCATCAACTTAATTTAAGACGCACCTCTTTGATCTGTTAGATAGCTGAGTTTAAGCATCATCATCAAAACCATCATCATCAGTTCCTGATGCCAGTAATTTAGGGCAGCGGATGTTATGAATTTTCTCTATGTTTTCCATGATATACGGGATAGGTAAGATGAAACAAGTTTAGGTTAAACTTGCGTTTTGTATGTGCTGCTGTCGACACTTTAAATTTAAGTGATGACGTTTGGTGCAATAAAGGTTCATGAGTTGCAAATGAGAATGCAAAGCACCGAAGTCCTTCCTCCGTCCAGTCTGGCCTCAAGCAGTCATCACCGAACATTTCCTTCGTTTCCTGACAGGTAAAAGAAGTTACAGAGTAAAAGTTCAGGTAGAAACTATGAGCTGCGATTATGGGGACGACATTGGTCCAGATGTGCAACGGAGGGATCGTGTTATTGCTTCAAGTATTGTAATGTAAGTTATCATTTCTGAGCTTCGTTGTAAGAAAAGTGCTTCCTGCTACTATACTGGATGTTAGAGTTCATTTGCAACAAAAGGCTCTTCTTTAAGCAAGCTTACTAGGTGTTAGCAGTGGCCACATGGACTGTTTCATTGTGTTTTGTTCATTTTGCAAAACTGCTGAGGCTCATAAAAGCAGGGAAAGGCACCTCTGTGGTAGGCTTAACAGTTGGAGCTATGGCGCTGTGACAGCTCTCATGCAAATAGCAAAATTGGGAATTTGATTTTTTGCAAACTAGTTATTGTGCAGATTCTGATTTGCTTACATTTTTACATCTTTTATGTTTCATTGCAGGGCTGAAAGTCTTCCGCAGTCGGCCACCACACCTGTGGCCAAAGTTGCTGAACTGAAGAAACTGAAGACGGGAAAACAGGATCGTCCAGTGCTTGGAGCGGAAATCAGTTTGCTTGGAGTAAGTTCGTCTGGGCCAATTTAGAATGACTGTATCAACGTAACTGAGACTCAGCTGAGTCCTTGTTCTTTGTGTCTATGTATGTATGTTTTTTGTATATGTCTACATGTATCTCAAAGGTGATGAATGTTGCGTCTTAAGTTAGCTGACTAACGTGTGTGTGTGTGTGCATGTGTGTATGCACATATGTATGTGTGTGTGTATTTGTGTATCCAACATATGGCCTGCGGGCCATAATCCGGCCCGCCAGATTGGGTTCATCTGGCCCACCAAGCCTTTCAAACTATTGATTTTTTAAGTCTACAATAGCTACATCAACTGTTAAAGCAGCTATCGAGTACTTGTGTAAGCAAAAGCAATGTTAGATATCCCATTAGTACAAAAAATCTGCAAAAACATGAATCTGTGGAATCTGATCTTAAGGTAGGCAAATAAAATTATTGTTTGTTAGTTTGCATTGCGCTGTTTTGATTACTGATGAAATTTTGTTTTCAGCCCCCACAGTCTTAAAAAAAGACACTGTGGCCCTTCACCCCAAAAGGTTGGACACCCAAGGCATCAATCAATGATCACTTCAAGTTAAAATTGCGATCCAAAATCATAAACCGTTCAAGAAGCCGAGTCGAATTCCAATAGATCAGAGAAACCCGATCATATGCATTATTATAACCGTGCTATAGAAGTTCTAAGATTGGATTAGATGAAGTAATTTTTCATTCACAATTCTGTCTGGAATTTGAAGCTGCCGAGTGCCAAAGTCGCCGAGCATCTTGCACACAGTCTGCACGAGAGTTCCAGCCTCCAGGAAATCTTGCAGTCAGTGCAGGCAGCCAGCGGAGGAGTGGGGTCCGGAGGAGCTGGTGGAGAGCTGGCAGTTGGGAAGATCCATGAGTTTGAAATTGAGCTGGAAAGGCTGCAGAGCAAGGTCGACCACTTAAAGGCACAGGTCAGTCCAGGTTCTTCTTCTGAAGGAGTTCTGTTTAGAGGCCAGTTTGAACCAGTTTCTTTCTGTGAAATGGTTCAGACTCAGGTTTGAACAGCTGCCGTGTCTGAAACAGTTCAGTTTAAAGTTCAGGTGGGACCAGTTTCTTCACCTGAAACAGTTCAGTTTGAAGTTGATTTTTTATGTCTTAAAACTAATCTGACGATTTCTGTAGCAGTGAGCTGACCTAATCTTTCCTCACCTGACCTCACCAGAACATACAATACTTTTACTTTACCATATCTTACCTTACTTCAAACCAGACCTTAACTTGCCCTGTCTGACCTGACCAAGCCTTGCGATAAATTACTATTTATTTCTGTTTTTATTAAATGCCACTATCTAATGACCAAGCATTAATTGCTGGCATAGTGCATGAAAGACTTGCTGAGGGAGGGTCCCTACAAAGCAGTCATTACAGGAGGACTCAAACCCCCACATTCCGTGGTACAAGGCTAGCGCTCAAACCAATTGGCAACCATGTTATAGGAAATTAAATTTCCTGACCTTAGCTGATTTTACGTGACCTAATTATTTATTAATAAATAATTAACCTGGTCTTATCATAGCCTTTCTGGTCTTATTTATCATTATTATTATTATTATTATTATTATTATTATTAATAAGCACTGTAACTAATCGGCTACCCTGCCCCACTTACTTACTTTACCTAGCCTAACCTACATGACCTTACCTTGCCTTACCTGAATTTTGCATTTGATTGATTGAATGACTTGTTCTAGAATGACCTGCTAAACTTGACCCTGGCAGAGAGCAAGGGCCACTGCGATCGCTTGACTGTTCTTCTCGGCAAATATGAGTCGAACAACACGGCCCTCCAGATGTCGCTCAACTACACTGACCAGGCGCTCGAGATCTATGACGTCATTGTCAACCTGCTGGACATCGAACTGGCCATTCTTCTTGCCAAATGTCGAGCCACTGGACTCGGAAGTCACAGTCAGTGGTCTGTCTGTCTATCTGTCTGTCTGTCATCTGTCTGTCTGTCTGTCTGTGCGAATGATTTGCCATAAAGGTGTCAGTCAAGCAGTTGTTTTATTCAATCAGTCAGTGTTTCAGTTTATCTATACTACAAGGGTAATCAGACAATAATTCAGTCAGTGAATCATTCAATCAGTCAATCAATTTACCATGAAGATGTCTATCGAACATTCAGTTATAGTTATTGAAGCATACAGAAGATGTATGCACGGGTGAATGGGTAGGTGGGTCAGTGTGTGGATGGATGGGTCAGTGGGTGGGTGGATAGTCGAGTGTGGATAGGTTGGTCAGTGGATGGGGTTTGGTCAAGTGTGTGGATAGGTGGGTCAATGGGTAGGTGGGTCAGTGTGGATGGATGGGTCAGTGGGTGGGTGGATAGTCGAGTGTGGATAGGTTGGTCAGTGGATGGGGTTTGGTCAAGTGTGTGGATAGGTGGGTCAATGGGTAGGTGGGTCAGTGTGGATGGATGGGTCAGTGGGTGGGTGGATAGTCGAGTGTGGATAGGTTGGTCAGTGGATGGGGTTTGGTCAAGTGTGTGGATAGGTGGGTCAATGGGTGGATGATGTGTAGGATGAAGATTAGCTTCAGTGATGGATGAGTGGTTTGAGGGATCAGTTCCTTGACTCTGATTTACTTATGTTTTGTTTATTTATTTACTGTTCAAGATCACCAGAATTCAGCCATCTTGTTAGAAAATGCACTCCTATCACGACGAACAGTTGAAGCAGTTGCTAGGCAACTGCTGTTGCGGTTGGACCACAATGGGATGCCGATGAATTCATCTCGAAGTGCCGTCTGTCCATGGGAAGGCTCCTCTTCGACCAGCAGAACGGCCAGGTAGTCGATTTTTCCAGGACTGCTAGGTTAGATTTCTTCTCAGGATTTTCTACAGTAGTGGTGGAGATATAAATAGCCAGATATATACATGTATACAATGCTTTTGTCATGTGCTTCTGTGTCCAGGATTTGAATCCCAGTGAGTTCTGTGAATTTGGTCACATGTATGAAGGTAAGACTCTTGTTTACACACGTCTAAAGAAGCTCCTCAGAGATATGGTCCTGCGGTCTCTCCTTAATTAACATTTCCTTTCTTTACCTTACCTTACCTTATCTTCCTTATCTTACCTTTCATCAGTGTTTTCTGAGAAATGTTTCCTGTGAAAGCATGTTTTTTCTCTTTCCAGTACAACCAGTTCTACAACAAGCATTGAGGACACAGAATTCACGAAGTTTGATGAGCACAAACTGCGTGAGCATCTGCGCCAGCTGAAGGCCGATCGAGCGGTCGTCAAGTTGACGATCATGGAGCTCGAAAGCGTTCATCTCGATCCTTTCGGTTTCGATGTCGAACCAAACCCTGACGCACAGCGGCTGGACCTTGAGAATGCTGTGCTCATGCAAGAACTGATGGCAATGAAGGTTCTCTTCATGTTACTTATGCCAAAGGATGGATGGATGAATGCATGGATGGATGCATGGAAAGATTGATGGATAGATGTGTGTCCGGGTGAGTGGATGGATCGATGGATAGACGGGTGAATGGATGGAGGGAGGGTGGATAGGATGGGTGGATGGATAGATTAATAGATGGATGGATCGATGGATGTATGGATAGATTGATGGATAGATGGGTGTATGGAAGAGTGGATGGATAGATGGATCGATGGGTGAATGGAGGGAGGGAAGAATGGATGGGTGGATGGATAGATGAATGGATGGATGGATAGATGGATGGATGGGTGTTGATTCAATTCATTGATCTCTGCACTTATTTTTAATTTAATGTCCTGTTCTGTTAAAATTATTATTTCTTTCCAAGTAGATGCAATCCAGCAGGACCTAAAATAATATATTTTACTATTATTATTACTAGGATATACTCTGGCCTATTGTATTAGCTACAAATGCAATAGTCTATTACTTATTTATTTATTTATTAAATCTTCTGGGTAGGAAGAGAAGTCCGAGCTGAAGGCACAGAACTACTTGCTTGAGAAGGAAAAGGCGCTGCTGGAGTTGCGACTCGGCAGCAAACAGTCACCGAGTTTTGAGACGAAAGAAGGCAAAGCCCCACCCACCCCGTCCGACGTGGACCCTAAGAAGGTAATGACATCGTCACAGTTCATCGAGTCTTCTTAGTTTTTTCACTACTTGCCCGACTTTATCAAAAATGGGTGCAATTGGACAGTAGAAAATCTTTCTTCAGTCAGAGGATTTTAGAGCGCTGGAACCGACTACCAGAAGAAGTAATATCTGCACAAAGCTTGAACAGTTTCAAAGAGTTTGGCAGTTGAATGGATAGATATAGGCACTAAAAACCAAAATAGCTTACTTAGCCTGTTAACTGTAACTGTAACTAGCTGTAAGGTTTTCCAACTGTCTCACTCTTGAGGGATAGACCTGCTACGGACAAGGACAGCTCTTGGTGGGCGTGCCTTTACCGTTGGTTGCCCAAAACTCTGAAACTCTCCTGCCATATGCTCCACCTTTCAGCCACCATATTGCACTTTACTCTGTCTTTTAGAGTGACAGGTTATACATGTGTATTCTTCTCAAGTAGTCTAGATTAGCATGACGGAATGTCAATGCAGACAGAGTTTTGTGCTTCAAATCCAAGCCAAGACAGAAATATATTCAAAATTTATGTTTCTGTTTGACTACTAGGGAACAAACACTTAGCTGTAAAATGATTAGACTGACTGTACACTTTCGGTAGGAAGATCAAAAGGTGTGGAAGGAGAGTGACCTACCGCCCCAAATGCTGACACTAAGGTGAGGGAGTCGCTTACACTTCATGCCAGTGGCTGCCTCTTGGGTTTAGTTTAAGCAACAGCTCATCTTATTCTTCTGGTTAATGTCCTGTCATTTTTATGTTTCGTTTCGAAAGCAGGAAGTACCACCAAGTTCTGCACTATCACTTGCCGAGTTGCCAAATGACATGGCAAAGATTGCACTTGATTTGTCTGACGCGCTTCGACGCGAGGCTCGACTGAAGGTCAAAGTTCAGGAACTGATGTCAGCGCTCGAAAAGGTGTCGAGGAATTCAGACGCAAGACAGCAACAGTCAGCTGGTTTTGTGAGTGAACTCAAAAGAGCCAACAGGTACAGTACATTTTAGAAACAAGTCCATAAAGTCTGTAAAGACTTCTGTAGCACTGGTGTCTAGTGCACCAGGCATCAACTGATGGCTCACCAAAATCAAGCCAAAATCAGATATATTTTCAGATGGTCAGTGTGTTGAGACAGAGAGACAGTTTGTGGTGTGTAAGCCGGCTGAAGAGAGGTTTTGAATCAAGGTTGATGGATTATGGTATAATTAAATCATCCTCCACCTGCCTCTCAAATACTATAAAGGCATAGATACATGTTTGAAATGCAGAACTTTGGGCAGAGAACTCATCATCAGTTATCATCATCACCTTGCATAAAGTAAAAACCATAATAGTAATTGTAATTCGACCTGGCTGCTCCAGTGGATCATGATTTTGGATTGCAATTTTGACTTGAAGTGACCATCGACTGATGCCTGGGGCATTATGATAATGGTGCTATAGAAGTCATTAGATTAGATTAGATTAATAGTAATAATGTTTTTAAACGGAAGGCTATATGTATAATATATGCTCGTTGTTCCTTTGCCAGCTCTCTCGTCTGTGCATTTGAGAAAGCAAAGAAGAAGTACCTGGACAAGATAAAGAAGATGGAGGTTCACATTCAGCACATGTCGGAACACCATGAGGCACAGGTAGCTTAGCCTTATATCACTTGGCTTAGGCTTCGTTCACCTGACCTTTGTCTCGTGCATTTCTTAAACACAACTTTCAAAAGGTGCAAAATAGTATCTGTACTACACGACCTTCTCATACGAGCTTGGATGATCAGCATATGTTATGAGTTATGTAATGTGATATCGTTTGTTTTGCTTTTCAGTTGGAAGTCATGCGACAGGAGATGATGATGATGGAGAATGAGCTGCGGAAGCTGAATCCTAGCCTTTCTTCACTCTAGACATCACGGCAGACTGATTCTGAAACTGCAGATACCTACAGAGTGCCACTTGTCCAAGAAATCTGTGATCAGCCGCTTGCTTATGGCGTCAAATGCCTGCCTAAGATCTAAAAACGTTTTTGTTTTTGAGTTCATCAGCCTAGTGATTATCAGCAGCAGTGGATAACTGTCAACACTGTGTACTGCTGAGCAGTACAAATCTTTCTGAGTTAAGAATGAAAAGGTTAAGGTGTCGAGTCATTCGTTTTAAATTAAATTAAATTGGCTGCCTTGATAAATTAAATTGGACATAATTATTGACTGCCCTAAGAAACTAGTTGATCTATTTTCTTCTGTTCAAAAGTGACTTATTTTAAAACCGCCTTAGTCTGCCAGGCATAGAAGTTATCATTATGTGACTATGTTTCAGGCAGACTATGAATCAGTTTTGACAACACTGAGTCAGTTAAGAAAGTTTAGATCAGGTTTCTGTGATTTGTATCTGAACAAAATGCCGTCTCCTTTGTGACATCTGACTTTGTTGTGTTTCTGGGTTGACGAGAACTGACAGAGAAATGTCCTGCCTCGAAGTGTGACTATGCGAAGACCTGTTTGCAATAAATTAAATTGTGTCCCCTTAGAATAATCTTCCTATTAAGCATCTCTAAGATATTAAGGTATATTAAGCATATATCTATTTGCTTAGCTTTTTTGCAGATTTGCATATTTTCCAACCAACTTTACAGCCATATCTGGCATGCTTCTGAGAGATGCTTAAGGCGCTATATAAATGTTTTTCTGCAGTTACTAATTCTAGTTACGTTTCTGGTTGTTCGGGTTAGGTTTGCCCTCCACCTGAAAGAACCTTCAACACTGTTGTGCCAGAGAGGGCAATGTTGATGAAGGCATATATATATATATATATATATATATATATATATATATATATATATATATATATATATATATATATATATATATATATATATATATATATATATATATATATATATATATATATATATATACATATCTGGCTATTTATGGAGCACTGTTTAAGAACCTCACAACTTTGCTAAATAAAAAAAACATAACCTTTCACCCTGTAAAAATGCCGCACTTTAAGATATCAAGGGCTTCACTCGTTTTTCTTTTGGTCTTCTTAACTACTTTTTTTACGAATTCATCTTTCTACTGATTTTATGCAAGTTTTGATTGTTCGCAAAGACAGAATCACCTGTTAGTTTTGACATGGCAGTTTTTTTTATTAAGAAGCCGTAATAACTTCTTTTACCAGTTTCTTCCATCGTCTAAGAACACAAGGTCAGATTCTTCGGCCTTATCGTGTGACCTCCACCAGATGAGGACCTTAAAAGAGCTCTACGGGCAGCAATGGGTAAAGACCCCAGGGACTGGAAGCTCAGCACTGCCTGGAGCAAGGCCCAGGACAGGAAGGCGTCACATCAAAGATACAGCTACGCTTACCTAGAGTATGCCCCCCCCCCCCGAGATAATAACTCTTTAACTCTTTTGTCGTTTTGTGATGAAATGTTGCTTCCAGCTCGAAACCATGGCGTGGTTTTTATTTTACTGCTGATCACAGGAGTACAGGGTGTATTGTGAATTTTTTAATACTGCATGTCTAATTGAAAGTAAGTTTGCACAGAATATATTTATATATATATATATATAGGCATCTATAAATTATTTATAGTACCTGGTGTGTGCGTGTGCGTGCAGGCATGTGTGTTCAATTCATCACCTGAATTGAGATTGAGGTTTGAAATCTTATGATGTTGTTTGTCTAAGTCTCTGGGTATTGACTGTTTTAAGTTTGTCATTTTTCTACTGGCATCTGCCCAGTGGCGTGGATCATATGGGTACCCCTGGGGCCCGAGCCCCGGCAATATTTTGAACCTGGGGCCCGGCCATTTGTTAGGCCCCGGCAATATTTCAGCTGTAAAATCGATACGAGGCAGCTCGGGACTGACAATTTTCACTATAAGACGTTAGTTAGTAAACAATGCCAGTCCATAATATCCAATTGTACCTCTCTAGGTATTGCTGTCTATGCCTACCTTTGCTTAGGTAGACAGACGGACAGATGTTGGGCTTTATGTCTGCCTGCATTAGGCCTACTTCATGAATCCTCCTCCCATGCCAGAGGGGTAGGCTTCACGTCCCTGGAAACCAGATCGCCATTATAGGCCCGCCCGCCCCCAATGTTTACGACGGATCGACGCCTCTGCATCTGCCTCACTGAAAAGAGATTCTACACAGGAGTTGCTTTAAGTTTAAGATCAAACTTCATTTAGGTTGTGAACTCTGAGGTAAATATAACACCGCCTTTCTCTTTTGCATAAAACTCAGAGGGGCCTTAGCGGTGGCTCTTGACAACTGTCTAACTGCTAGTTAACATAATAGACAGATTCTTAAAAAGGCTTCAGTTTGCTAGAAGTTGTCACTATGCTGCTGCTTTGCGACTTCATTTCAGTTCGGAAAAAGAACAGATGATTTATGGGCTTTGCCAGCTGTGATTTTAGCATTTCATTTTGCAACTGAAGCCGACCGATCCGTGCGTTGGCGCATGTGCTAAATAAAAAAACCATAACCTTTCACCCTGTAAAAATGCCGCACTTTAAGATATCAAGGGCTTCACTCGTTTTTGTTTTGGTCTTCTTAACTACTTTTTTTACGAATTCATCTTTCTACTGATTTTATGCAAGTTTTGATTGTTCGCAAAGACAGAATCACCTGTTAGTTTTGACATGACTTATAATTCAACTTTTGCTAGCCCTATCAGAGATTTTATTGATGAACTATGACTGGTCTCTGCTCAGTGATGGGTAAATAAGATTTGTAAAATAGCGAAAATACTACCCATCTTCCAACTGAACTGCATCAGAACAGCAGAGTTTTTTAATAGCAGTCCAAAGAGCAGAAGTTGCAATTCCAAAGAGCGTCATTAATAAACTAACTAATAAACCCTTCAACCTCCGCAAGGCCATGCCTCGGACGACTAATGTTGGTATACGGGAGGCATTTTGAAAATCGGGCCCGGCAGATTGTCTGGCTGTATGGATTACAGTGAATGTTAACTGCTACCAGACAGTGTATGTCTGGAGGCGCTAGATTTGGGTACTCTAATCTAATCAAATTACTTCTATAGCGCCGTTATCATACTGCACAAGGCATCAATTGATGGCAGGGATGTATACAGTCTCCATCTCTTGTCGGACAGATTAGCCAACGTCTGGGTGTCACGGCAGGGCTCAGCCTTGCCTATTGAGGTCTGGGCAAAGTATTTTCCATAATGACTTTACGTACTTGATTCCTGGCCCGTTTTGTTTCCGCAACATCATTTCCAAAATGTTTGCTTCTGAGGCTCCGTTCCGGACCCCGCTGGGGAGCTTACGACGCTCCCCAACCCGTAGTCGTTAGGGGCTACGCTCCGTTGGCGCTCGCTGTCCCAGACCCCTCCACTTTTTCATCCAAGTACAGGACCACGCTGGCTAAAGGGTTACTTAGTGAACATAGTGAACTGGGCTGTAAAAGAGCACGCTGAACTTACACTGTGGGTGGGAAGATGAGGCGGCGAGGGAGATGACTCGTCAAAGGCCCTCGTATGTCGAAGCTAAGAAATGAAGTCGCTAACACTACACACCCATGTCTGCTTCTAGGGGCTGACTTTTAACAGACTGCATGCACTTCTTCCTCCTCATCTTCACCCTTCGTCGGCCTTCCCTTTTCCTTCCTCTTCTTTCTCCACTTCCTTTTCCTCATCCTTCTGTTCCTCTTCTTCCTCCTGCTTCCCTTCTTTCTCCTGCTCTTCTTCCTCCTCCTCCTTCACTTCTTCCTCCACTTCCATTTCCTCTTCTTCCTCCACTTCCTTTTCCTCTCCTCCTCGTCTTCCTCCTCTTCCTCTTCTTCCTCCACTTCCATTTCCTCTTCTTCCTCCTCCTCTTCCTCCTCCACTTCCTTCTCCTCTTCTCCTCCTCGTCTTCCTCCTCCTCTTTTTCCTCCACTTCTTTTTCCTCTCCTCCTCTTCCTCCTCCTCCTCTTCCTCTTCTTCCTCCACTTCCTTTTCCTCCTCTTCCTCCTCCTCTTCCTCCACTTCTTTCTCTTCTTCCTCCACTTCCTTTTCCTCTCCTCCTCGTCTTCCTCCTCCTCTTCTTCCTCTTCCTTTTCCTCTCCTCCTCCTCCTCGTCTTCCTCCTCCTCCTCTTCTTCCTCCACTTCCTTTTCCTCTTCTTCCTCCTCCTCTTCTCCTCCTCCTCCGCTTCTTCTAAGAAGTATGGTAACATAAAGAAATGATAAGAACGGCATCAGCTAGAGAATAAGTTGCGATTTCATTACGACACGTGCAAATAATAACAGGCAGTTTCATCGTTCCATACAAGCGATGCACTGTAGCGGTCAAAAGACAAGAAGGCGATTGATAATCGCAGCAGATTTAACTGTAGACATCTGGAAGAAACTAACAACATAGCCCTAAAAACTACAAACGACTATTAAAACCCACCGAAAAATACGAGTAATGCAAATCTTTAGAAATGCCCAATTCCGATATATCTAGAAAAACGGACTTTAGAAAACTAGAACTGATCGATCATATACAGCAAGACAAAACAAAAGTACCAATAAATATATATATATATATATATATATATATATATATATATATATATATATATATATATATATGAACATGCATGTAAGTATATAGACACTTAATATAGCGCCCTTTGAGTACTTTACAAAAGCGCCGCTTAAGTGGTGGGTGTTCATCAAGAACAAAAAGTTCATCAGCAAGCGAACAATTCTCAGATAACTGGAAGGTTACCGCTGGCGGGTTCCCGCATACACGTAGAGCCCAACAAATAGACGCATGCTACTTAACATTGGGGATTTTTGCAGTAACTTGTAGGCTGGCGAGGAGTGTCTTTGCAAGGTTCTTCGAAGGTGGCGGCATATAAATTTCCAGATAACCAAGACCAAACCTCAGTAGAACGCTACCACTGGCAGCCACATCAAGCACTGTGTTACAATAATGCTGCACTCTATTATAAGGTTAATGAAACGTGGGATCAATGGAGGACACACAGCTGCCATTTTATTAACAGAATTTGGGTTATAATATGATGCACAACATAAGGAGGCTCTCTTGTATTTTTACATGCATACATAGATACATGTATGTATACATATGCATACAAACATACATATATACATGCATATATATACATACATACATGCATATGCAAATATACATATACATACATATATATGCATATATATACATATATACACACATATATACATAGATATATATATGTATGTAAATACACCAGTGCATCTGACGACTTCCCCTCAGTGGAGCTATGTAAATTTGCAATTACATTTACAACACATGTATATTTATAGTTGTAAATTATACATACATACATATGTACAATATATATAGAATATGTAAGCATGTACAAACAATATATGTATATATATGCATAGAAAGGACAAAGATTGTGTGTGATTATAAACCTTAACTCGAATCCAGAGACAGATACCGGGTAAAAATGGTCACAGGGTAAAAATGGCAACTCAAAGAATGACTAAGTTGGAGGCCCAACCCCAGTGGGGGGCAAGACAACATTGGCCCCAGGCCTCACTCTCTGCCCTGGGGTAAAATGTTGTCCTGCACACTAATAAAAAAATTATTGAAGATGAAGACGACGGTAGAATATGATGATGACGATAGTACTGATGATAACGACTATGCTGAGTTAATGATTGATGATGATGAAATGTTACGATGATGATGACAATGATTAACGATGATGATGATGACATCAATGACTGGTGTTGAAGATGACAAAATTCTTGGTGCTGCATAAATCACTTGTTACACTACAATATTGATAAGTTTTATGATGATAATAATTATTACTAATTAATAACTTCTATAACGCTGATGTCAAATGCACAATGCACCAACCCAGGGCGCATCAAAACCAAGCCGTAATCAAGTCAATATCCAGAAGATCAGTCCACTAAGACTAAGAATACTAACTCTGATGATTTCAACATCCTGCTGCTGCTGCAGCTGCTGCCAGTAGCAATGAAAGGGAGTGGTAGAACAAGAGAAAAAAGCCAAAGATAGGAGTAATCGTACTCGTAATCGTAATTCCGAGATTTCTATAGCGCCCAACGAAAGCCACGTCACCGGGACCAGCTTATTCACATGCGCTCAGTCAAAACAAAATCGACAGGGGTCCGGTTCCAGGTCAAGATCCAAGTCAGACGGAGAGAGAGCAGCTGAAACACCCTTCAGCACGGCAACGTAGTATAAATCTCTGAGATATCTCAGCGCCACGCAAAAGCTGCGCCAGTGACACCAGCATTAAGCTGGTGTTTTGCAAATTGCGCTACATGAAATTAAGTCCGCAGGAGCCACGGTTGGCTGTCGACGGTTATTGGTCCTCTATAAGGCACGTAAAATTATCACAACTATTCAATCTGCGTCTAAAGACCTAAGCGTCTATGTATATATATATATATATATATTATATATATATATATATATATATATATATATATATATATATATATATATATATATATATATATATATATATATATATATATGTGTGTGTGTGTGTGTGTGTGTGTGTGTGTGTGTGTGTGTGTGTGTATATATATATATACACACATATACACACACTTACATAGCGCCTTTTGCGAACCTCGCAAAGGCGTTCCCTCCCTCTGCTTTAAGCGGCACTTCAGTTCTGGGTAACCAAAAGTAAAATTAGAAACCATGCAAACAAATTATTACCTGATGGATACTGGACCAAGTCACGACCTGAGCATGCAACCAAGGCAGCAGATAATGATCATGGTAAACAAGGAAACAAATGTCGATCATGCCAACCATGGTGGCAAATGGCGACCAGGGTAAGCAAGCTGATTCTCAGAATGATACAGCATTCATAATTAAAGACGACTGCTAAATTATTTTAAAAACCATGAGTAAAACGACAAGAAGAACTGTAGAAATGACGATAAAAATTATGATAAAAATGGTGACAAAATGATGAGCTTTTGTTACCTGTTTCCAGGTAACCAACTACTTTTCCATGGAACACTGAGCACACACAAAGAGTAAAACAGGAACATCTTCAGTAAGACATTCCTCTAAGTTCGGCAATGCACAGATTCATGTAATCAACACAGAATACTAACTCGGGACAAACCGTAAAACAAAAATTCTAATCTCTAACACCAGATCATAGTTTTGTTTTTAAAAAAGTAAACACTTAACGGGACTTTTAAAGTGGGTAACTTACAGAAATCGTAGTCACGAGATGCAAAAGATTCATTTGGAGCACAACGGTTTTACAATGTCTTTCCCCAATCAAGACGTAATGTAATGCATGGTAATTTAATAATTAATTAATTAGTGTAATTTAATGTGACGTGTGTTACAATAAGTGTAAGTAGCAATAACAGATTCGGGGTTGGATAAGTTTTCACTCAGACAACTGAACTGATCTTGAGAAGTTCTTCTTGAATGGAACTACATAAAATAACATTTAAGTAAAATCTCAGTCTTTGACCTACATAGGTCAGGTTAGGTCAGGTCAGGTTATGGGTCAGAGGTCAACAACAAACAATTTCAATTACGTTACAAAAAGACATACAAAAATCGTCTGACACCAGAACACAAAGTATCCTTCGTTACCAAAAAATCCTAGACTAATTCAGTCAAGTCGCTGTTATGCCCAGAAATTTACACTAGAACTCTTAACCAAAAAATCCCTCAACTAAACACTCACAACAGAGTATGTCTCCCAATTTGGGGGCAGAGTACTTTCACCAAAAAATATCCACATTTCAATAGCATACACAAACCAAGTATAAAACAGAATATATCAGAAAAAAGAAATGCATACAGGCAAACAGCAGGGACTCCAAACTGTGTGTCGTCTACAAAACCATGTAAGCAAATGACACATATAAATAATCTGTACCGGGTCAATTTTGTAAATTTGCACAAACTTTCAAAGTATACTTCTCGAACAGAAACACACATATACCAAGTGTCCATGTATAAACATCTACCAAAGGCGCTAGACAACTTACTTCACCTAACAGAAAATAAACAGCAACCGGTTAAAAAGCTATGAATCCACGACAATCAGACAAAAAACAATGCAAAACAGAATCGCTACAGGAAACAAGGACTGAACACAAAGACGCAGTAGGCAACGCGACTGCACGGCCTTAGAGACACGCTCACTGACCTCAGTGATCTTACAGTACACTAAGACATGACATGCTTCCTGATGTCCAAGGCCCTTACCTTGTAAAATGCCATCCACGTGGTGGCGTTGCATTCGACAAAGTTTTCTGTGCCCCCCTCAACATGGCCGTAATAGTTAACGTGCTCAAACGAACACGGATGTATTATCTGACCCCGCAGCTGCTGGGTATGGCGCAGGATGGAGAAGGCTAGCGGGAGAGAGCATAAAACAAATGAAGAGGTGCTTCAACAGGTGGAGGAGAAAAGATCTGTGATGGCTACAATAAGAACGAGACAGAGGAAATGGATTGGACACATACTGAGAGGTGATTCCCTTCTGAGAAATACCAAACCGAGAAGAATGGAGCAAAAGAAGAGGAGGACCTAGACAAATGCTACTAGACTAGATGATGGTGGACAGATGCGGTAAACTGAAGGAGGAGGCTCAACAACGTCAGAAATGGCGCCACTGGATGTTCGAACCTTTCTGGAAGCACAGAACTTAAAGAAGAAGCCGCTGCTGTATAAGCTGACCCTGACGAAGTTATGTATTTCGTCCAACCTTCTGTTAGATGACGCAGCTGTCTTGCAAGGCTGACCACCACACGAGTTGCACAGCGAATATGTGGAGTGACATCTCTTAGTGTACTCCAAGATCTCTGCTGAGCTGAACCTCGTACAAAACCTCCACACTTTTCAGAGAGCAGTCAAGAAACGGTCAAACGCAAATGATAGTCGAGAAGCGAAATGTTGAAGTTGTTACCCTTTGTTGCAAAAAATACGAGCAATTAAGACACAAACAAGACTACAGGAACACACAGTTGCATTCCAAACAGAATTACACCGTGTCATGGCCTATTCACCTCTAATAAATTCACTGAAAAATTTTGTTCAAAAGAAGGCAATAATCTGAAATTTCCAGCAAACTCTAGTCATTAAATTTCGGCATTTTTCACCCTCAAAACACCTCTGCTTACAGCTTACCAACAAACAGTGTCTAAGACACAACTTTATCGAATCCAGTCACTAACGTTTAAAACATAGTGCTTATTTGGTAGGAATAAACAACGTTCTGATTGCAATGGTAAACAGCGTCAACGTCGTGGCTTTAAACAACGCTACATCACGTCGTAACTATAAACAATGTTTACGTCATAACAATACAGTCAATCACAGGCTTATTACGACGCAGCACTGAAACGGTTCTCTGAGCAACTATGTCAAAAATGTCAAACGAACAAATAACTGTTGTCAAAATGAACTGATAACGAAAATGCAAGACAGCCAAACTACAGTAAAAAATGTCATACTCAAAATCATGCTGCTCATATAATAGAATAATAATAATAATAATAATAATAATAATCATAATCATAATAATAATAATCTCCTTCTGTGAATCTAAAAGGCTCTCAGCTTTCTTAAGCTAATGTTGGCAATTTTACAGGCACAAAAACCCTATCGTTAAGTATAGGCACATGGTCTTTTATACATGATAGCACTTAAAGACTGTAAAAATAATGCTCACTAAAAACCCAGAATAGTTATAACACTAACAACAACAATAATAATAAGTGATACTACTTCTACTCCTAACTTACATAATTTTTTATGCCTGAAGGATCACTCCTATCTCGGGTTTAAACAAATTTTTTAAATAATAATATAAATATTTTCCCCCAACATATTTTTTCATTCCATCTTGTATTAAAAAAATAATAACAGAATTGGTGGTGGTGGTGGTGGTAGTAGCAGCAGTGACAAAAATAACAATGAAAAGTCCAAACTAGTAGTTCCAGATATCTGATTTCTCCCGACTCAATGTTTTAAAATCCTAGGCAGCATTCCCACTCTGACTATAATAATAACAATTATAACATTATTATCAATAATAGCAAAACTGGTAAACGAATAGGCAACACGGCTTCACTTATTGCAAAATTAGAAAGTTCTGTCATGGCGAAGACGTAAGAAGATGAACTACAAACAGCAAATAGAATTGTATATTCAATCGAGTACTTCTGCGATAAACTGAAAATGAGAACTTTGTGTACTGACAGGCTGTCTTCCTCCCAGCAAATTATGACCAATCAGAAACCAGTATCATGCCAAATGGCCATGCAGAAACTATTATTGCTTGGCATGACCAATCAGACACTAGTACCAATGTGAGTGGCAAATTAGAAGCTAGAACTGCTCTGAGCAACCAATCAGAAACAAACTAATATCGCTCTGACAGATCAATCTTACAAACCATCAGTATTAATTTGCATGACCAATCAGAAACTAGTATTGTTCTGAATGACCAATCAGAAACCATTACCCTGAATGACCAATCAGAAACTAGTATTGCTCTGAATGACCAATCAGAAACTAGTATTGCTCTGAATGACCAATCAGAAACTAGTATTAATCTGCATGACCAATCAGAAACTAGTATTACTCTAAATGACCAATAAGACACTGGCGCCGCCATGAGTAACTGAACAAACATTCACTGCATATCTTGCCAGCAAGTGAGACAATAAGTTCCTTAGTCAAACAAATGCATCAGACGTTAACCTTTGCCGCAGCTGCCGGTGACGCTGATCCGCTCATGCGCATCAGCGACATGATGCGAACCAACAGTCTTGGAGCAGGAACCCAACGACGACTGCATCACCGAAGACCGCATCACTGCTCCGGCAGCCGGCAGCGATGCCGCCGAGCCCCTGTTTCCCGGGGAAGACGCGGCACACGAGCCAAGCATCGAGTCGTTCTTGCGGCACTTGCGTAGGTGCTTCTCGAGCGTGGCGAACAACGAGAACGGCATCTGGCAGAACTTGCACTGGTAGACCTCTCTCCCGGATCGTCCGTGGGTCTTCATGTGCCGCGTCAGCTTGCTTGACTGAGCACACGCATAGGTGCACATGCGGCACTTGTACGGCTTCTCCCCCGTGTGGGATCGCCGGTGGACCGTCAGGTTGCTACAGTTCTTGAACACCTTCCCGCAGTATTCACACGTGTCGTTGCGGCGCCGGACGGGCGGCGTCACGCTCGGCAGGTCGCGCGGGGACGTGCCGCTGTCCGACGGGGAGGTCCCGGTACTCGTACGAAAGACGGGGCTGTTGTCCGATTGGAAGGCACTTAGACGGTTGCCGCTTTCGTTGCGGTGAAGGCTGCCTGATCTTGCGGATGATGGCAGGAGCCCAGATGATTCGCCTTTCTCGACGGCCGAGCGGCCGTAGAGATCCGATGGAAGTAGGGTCGTCGGGGGAATCCATAGTTTGGGGGGATACATCAGGTGGCATTGGTAGAGGAACGAAGGCGTGAAACTAGTTCCCGAGTCAGAAAATCCGAGCGGGAGTGCGCTGGTTTTGGGTCGTTTGATGGAGGGGTGATTGCTTGACGGCTGATCTTCACGGCTCACTGCGTTCTCGGTCTTAATGGTGACGGACTGTGCACTTTTGCTATCCGTTGTCGTCGAATGAGATTCAAGCATTCGGTCAAGCGAAACCACGGCGCTGTTCCTGTCCGTTAGTTTGCTGTCTCCTTCTGCAACTGCCTGTCTGTATGCTTCGTTGTATTGCTGGATGTCGCAGAGACCAGTCTTTTTCAAGATGTCTCCGAGCATTTCAAGCTTCTGTTCCTTCGAAACGGTTTCCGCTAGTTCTTCAGAATAGTTCGGAGTCGTCTGCTCAATGCCCTTTGTTTCACGGTTTCTGTACAGCGTGAGATCAGTCGGCTGATTGTCTTCTGCCATGGAACCGTACTCACTGGAGCGTTTCAGGTTGCTTCGGAGCACGGCACTGCGTTTCTTCTCGTGACATCCTCTGCCTTCGCTGCAGAAGGATGCATCAGCTGTATCACCAGAAACTAACATTTCTTCCTTTAAATCGATGCTCTCACCGTTTCTGCCTTTTGAACACTCTCCTCTTTCGTTCCCACTCTTCTTCCTTTCTCTTAAGTTACATTCGCCTTTCCTGTCAGCCTGGATTTCCTCCGAAAACTGCGAATCCGTGCTGCTGGGCTGTGAACCGGATTCGTCGTGTTCTCGAAAGCTGTCTGAATCCAGCGCAGAAGAGCTAGACATCGCATTCAAATTTCTTGGACTTGTTTTCTGACCCGGAACAGACAGAGACGGGTAAAGCAGCGGAATAAGTGATGCACGACTGGAGGAATGAGCTTCATGCCAGTGAGCAAGAAGGTGGCCGTGAAATTTGAACCGGTTTCTGCAGATGGGACACTGGTAATGTGTGTCACTTGATGGCATCAGCGTGGGGCCATCACACCCCAATTCCTCGGAGGCCAGTCCTAGCGACTTGGCTGGTAAACCGTGCAGAAAGGTGGTAGGCACAGAAGCACAAGCTGGGCTCGACGGCGTCCTGTGAAAGGCCATCTGTCGAAGCCGCTGTGAACAAGAGTCAAGGCTGCCTGCTTTGAAGGGCTTCTTTTGAATCTCGTCAACACAGGGACTCACGGGAGCCGTCAGTAGACCTGCGTTCTTGTGATGATCAGGAGAACCCAGAAATGCGTGGTAGCTCTTGGCCAAACTGCAAAAGGGGTCGAGCGTCGAACTGATACAGGCCGACGTACGCATTCGCTTTGAAGGTAACATGTTCAGACCGCTGACCACATCCCCACCGGCCACACCTGAATTCCTCGGACTGAAAGAATTCCCCGAAAAATAAGACAAAAGGGAACTATACTTTTCTGAATCAGGAACCTCCTTGTCAGGGACTTCCTGTTTTATGCATGTCATTGCATTGTTCTCAGTCTCCGCAGCAGCAGCAGTTGACACGGCAGAGGATGAAGAACGGTACCTCTGTGGGCAAGGCGCTTTAACGGAACAGGGAGACATATCGTTAGTGGGTTGTTTGGTCAGCTGTTCCTCCGAGCAGATCTTGATGCCGTGCAGGGTCTGAACATGGACGAGCAGCAGCCAGGCAGATCCAAACTCCATCTGGCATACGCCACAAAGAATATGCGATGGTTCTGTCCAAAAACAATTAAACAGGAACTAGTAATCATAAATATGACTGCGCCTCAGAATCAGATTTATTGACTCTGCGGATAATAACAGTTTTAAATAAATAAAGTTTTTTTAGAAAGAAAAGTAAAAAGTATCCCATATCCCACTATTGAGGCGTAGAGGAGGTGCTCATTTCCTTTTCTTTGCCCTTGAGCTGGCAACAGACGAATCCCAAGGTCCTGTACATGGGGCCAGTGCATCGCAGGACTTGCTGTTTACTTCCCAGCTTATGTCGGTACCAAATTCTACTGCTTGGTGACAGAGACACATCCTATCAAAGAAGTCTGCAGCATAGCGCAAACAAACAATTGCTGAGTCAGGTTCAGTTCCACATAATAATCCCAAGTGCAGGCAGGTAGACAGGAACGGTGGCTGGTGATTGGAACTGGAACGACAAGGAAGACTGAAGTAGAGGAAGAGTAGGATATGATTATTTTAAACACTGTTTTCAATTTTTGAGTGAAAGGTCCTTACTTAAAGGCACCACATAAATCTTCAAAGATAGACATACACTTAGAACTGCTTTCTCTGATGTCTCGGATTTTGACCAGGGCTGTCCAATGGACAGTGGGAAACAACTTCACTTAGAAGTTGACACTGATGGATGCCTCACGTGTTAAAATCATGGCACAATAGAATTAGAAATCTTTATATTAAATTAAATAGACTGACGGATCGATTGAAATGATTTTATTGATCACCTACTTACAATACAACACATACAACATTACATGCAAGTCAGATGTCAAAGGGTATGCTGAGAAGGAGCCATATTTGAGTTATAATTTACATTTTATCATGCAGTGTTGTTAGATAGTTATGGACACACTTAATATAGCACCTTTTAAATAGTTATGTACACACTTAATATAGAACCTTTTAAATAGTTATGTACACACTTAATATAGCACCTTTTAAATAGTTATGTACACACTTAATATAGCACCTTTTAAATAGTTATGTACACACTTAATATAGCACCTTTTAAATAGTTATGTACACACTTAATATAGCACCTTTTAAATACCTTACAAAAGTGCTGCCTATACACAGCACAGTTTTGATCAGATTAGATGCAATTACACGCATTACAGATGTTGTACAGTTGCAATTTACCATTGGTTTGTGAAGACAACGGGCAACCGGACGCTGTACACTGGTTCCTTGCAGCCGTGTTTTCCGATTCTCTCCGATCAACATCGACTTCCGGCAAATCGTCAGGCAATGAAGAATCGCACATGTGCGTCGGCGATGGTTCCCCGCTGAGCTCCCGAGATGGCACCACCGATGCTGACGCGTTAGCAGATGCGACGCTGGTCTCCTGCTTTGCGCTGCCGTCGTCGTTGTCTGGACGACAGCCTGGTTCCACGTTCTCCTTGTTGCATCGTCCAATTTTGTGCTGAATGAACTTGAGGATGTCGCAGAGTAGAAACTCCCTCTGACATTCACCACACGTCAGTAGATCTTGTTCTTCGTCGACTGAAACACAACAACTCTTTACACTACCCGTCTTAAATTTCTTATATTTGGCACAAAAAAATACTTTTTAAAGTTCTAATGCTTGACACTAAAATATTATTTTTTTACCCGAGGTATTTATGATCACTCAGGATTTCAGAAATTAGGGATAGTGTTGTTCTGGGATCGCTAATCTTCGGTGATGTCATGCTCGATGTCAAAAGTGCTGTGAAATTATTATTTTTTATTTACCCAAGGCACATATTATCCCTCAGGATTATAAAAATTATGAAGTGTTATTCTGGAAAGGCTACTCTTTGCATTATTATCGCCTTTATTATTATTGTTACTTTTCCATGTCCTATTATTGTTCCACGTTCCATCTAAGCGACGGAGCTGCAGAGCCATTTTGTTGCTCCAAGAACCGTGATAAACGGTCAAACAATGTAAAGTCATCCAAAAAAATCTTTCTGCACAGAAAAGTGAATACTTTATTTCGGCTGAGAGGGAACATCGATATCGTTTCTCATATTTACCGCAATGCAATATCTTTATTATTATTTCTTATGCAGTTTATCTGGCACAATGATGATGATGAGTTCTCTACCCGAAGGCAGGTCCATTGGCTTTATGCCACCCAGGGATGAGACGAGTGAGGTGGTTTCCCGTTGCCTTCCTCACAGACAGTTGTGGGTGAGCAACTTTCCCAAGGTCGCTACGCAGTGGCCTGAGTCAGATTTGAACCTGCAACCCTTTGGCTACGAGGCACCGACCATACCACTACACGCCCCTCTATATACCACTATATTTGGCACAATACCATACTGTTATTATGATTTCTTAAAACTCATGGACAAGGAGCAAGATGATGGACAAACATGTACTACAGACTATCCAGCAAGACAATGACTCCATAGACAAAAAGGAAACACGGAATGCCAGGTAATACAGAATGGTATGTGAGGTAACACAGCCCCCATACATCAGGCTAAGTGGTTCAAATCTCGGAGCTGGCCATATCAGCGGAACAATGCACATACATATAAACACACATACATTCAGACACACATAAACATAAACAAACATACATCCAGACACACACGCATAAACACTGACACACACAAATCAAAGCCTTGACCGAACTTAGCGCAAACCAGTCATCGTCTAAACTCTAAACCAAGCAATCGCAGCCTAAACTCATCTAAGTCTAAACCGAAATTAGCCTAAACTAATCTTAGCCAAGACTGAACTCAGCTGAAACAAATCTTGGACTTCAACGACTGCATCATCGAAGACCGAATCGCTGTTCCAGCAGCCAGCAGCGATGCAAGAGATTCTTAGAAGGCATAACTGAAATCTTGCTTAAGGGTGGATCTATTATTATTTCTGCATTTATTAGGCGCCACTATCTAACGACTTCGCAACAATCGATGGTGCAGAGCAATTGAGAGTTAAGGACTTGCTCAGGGTCCCTACACAGCAACCATCTCGGAGGAGGCTCGAACTCATACTCTCCGAGTTACAAGTCGAGCGTCTATCCAATATGCTATCATGTCCCTACTGGTTAGCGTTCTGGACTGTCAGCCGAGCGGTTCGGGTTCAAATCCCCGTCTGAACAGGAAGATTTCTGCTCCATTTGCACCCAATAACGAAATCAGCTACAACACGCGTGCTCTGACCGTACACCATCAGTGGTAAGATCAGACGGTGAATGAGAAGACTGACCACCCTCCCTCAGGCGAGGCTAAGACAATCACACATAACACCTCGTACCCATGTCTGCCTTTGGGGGGGGGGGGGCGGCAAGCTTAAGGGACTGCTCGTCTCCGACCAATCAAAATCTCATAGGTCCAAAGATTTACATTACATTTGGCTCTCGTGGATTTTGTTACTACTGCCCCACAGTGTGGAATGCCTTACCGACTAGCATCAAAGATAACACTCTTCCAATAACAAGTTTTAAAAAGAAGCTTAAAATTTACATGTTTAATAGGTCTGCCTAGATTTCTCTGCATTCCTATTGATCTATAGACCATGATATTACTCGATATTACTCAGTAGGACTTTTAGGGTCGTTGCACGCGCCTTTGAAGCTGTTGTTAATTGCGTGCGTTATAAATGTCTTTTTAATGACAATAATAATCTTCTTCTTTAATTACTTACTTACTTGCTGCATCAAAACCCGTTCACTGTGTCAGTAAAATTGAGCTTCTCCCCTTGAAGAAACTCTCCCTTTGAAAGACCTGAATCCGCCGGGGCCTGACCTATAGCAAGCACCTGTTGGCATATCGAAACCACCTGTTCGCCCAACCGGCATCGGCCTTCATCCAACAAGCAAGATTCCCGCGCACTTCGGAAACCCAAAAGACACATACTCTTAAAATTAATGACTGGTGATGGCAAGCATAAATGTGCACCTATGTTTGCTCCTGAATTATTCTGTAACTTTAACTGTAAGCGCAAAATTTATATAGCACCACTATAAGAGAAACTCCACACAGGCGCTCCCGACCTGAGGAGATTATCTTGAAGTGGCGCTTTAGAAATTCTTTATTACGATTATGATCGAATATAGAATGATTTTCAAGCGCTCCCGAACTAACAAGATGAAATAGTGATAGAAAAGAACGGTTTTCAAGCGCTTGTGGAAAAGGTAAAAAAGACCCAGAAGCTCGGGTCGCAGGTTACTAGGCAACCTATTCCAGAAAGATGGACCGATCACAGTGAAACTTCTATGCTGGACCGCGGAAGTTCTGCCCGGGAGGACGACCAGATCACCCCGCCCAGCAGAGGAATGAAACTGTAAGAAGAGACCGAGATGCATAGCTTCTCAAGATAACATGATAGTTTTTATTACTAACCAGCCTGCAAGACAATTACGCATAAGCATCAAGATCTTAGACTCTGTGCGTTTTTGCATATGCAACCACAGCTCAGTTGGTCGCGTATGCTACATCGGTAAACGCGTATGCCAAGGAGCCTCTGCTCGTGAGGACCCACGGTTCCTACCCTGATCATGGCTTATTTCAGAGATTTGAATTTCGGGCTAGCACAGTCCGAGCACGGGAACCTTAAATACCCATTCAAACGGGCAGTATTCATGAAGGATCTCACCCGATTAATTCACTGAATAAGGAGCACGGTCGATGCCATACGGTCGCTACATAAAACCGTTTACATTTACATTTACATTCACATGACACTGGATATTTCCCAAACCTAGGTAAACGAGAGGTACACAGAAGGCATCGTATAAACACAGTCAAATTACATTACAGCGAGGCCCCCCATACTCCCCAACAACAGCACTTCGTCCCCACTTACTCGACCCCCATTACGTACTTCCCAACCAGCGCAATTCCACGCCGCAGAACAACAATCCCAGCAACAGATGGTAGCCTTTATTACCGCATAATTCCAGCCACATACCAACCACCGTTCGTCCGGCCTACCCATCGGCCGGCCGGCCGGGCTAGTCCTTCTGCCGGCCCACGACTCTCCCCCCGACTGCCCTCCTCGACTTCATGAGCAAACAAGAAAACAGTTGGAAACCCGTTCGTGAAATACCAGCCAACAGATTGTCCCAATAAGAACCTGTTGACGGAGAGCATGCGCCTGCGCATGCGCCTGCGCTCAATTGGGTCCACTTACTGGCTGGCCAGGGCTGTCGCAAGCAACACAAAGCTATTCTTTAAGGGCACTGCCACGGACAGACAGACAGACGTAGACAATACAATACAAAACAATACAATAGAAATTTGATGATGTACTCCTTTCAAAGTTCTGTAGTGTACAATGAAGCCAAGGAACAGCGAACGTTAAGAACCCTAAACAGACCGGAAGAAGTAAGTTTTCAGTGCAGAGTGAAAGACAGTCTCAGTAAGAGAGTGAGTTGCGAACATGAAGGTGGTAGACAGTCCCTGATGAAGAGACCAGCAACTGTAAATGAACACTGGCTGAAGACAAGACGTACACCAGGAACAACATACTTTCCAGAATATGCTGATCAAAGACAGGATGAGCTTTTAACCGTGGATGACAAGTAGGATGGTAGATTATTTGCATGTGTTTTGTACATAGGAGTGCTAACTTGAAGCAATTATGTTCAGAGATACAGGAAGCCAGTGAAGAGAATGAACATCAGGTGTCATATGGTCTCAGTCATGAATGAACATCAGGTGTCATATGGTCTCAGTAATGAGTGAACACCAGGTGTCATATGGTCTCAGTAATGAGTGAACACCAGGTGTCATATGGTCTCAGTAATGAGTGAACACCAGGTGTCATATGGTCTCCGTAATGAGTGAACACCAGGTGTCATATGGTCTCAGTAATGAGTGAACACCAGGTGTCATATGGTCTCCGTAATGAGTGAACACCAGGTGTCATATGGTCTCAGTAATGAGTGAACACCAGGTGTCATATGGTCTCAGTAATGAGTGAACATCAGGTGTCATATGGTCTCAGTAATGAGTGAACACCAGGTGCCATATGGTCTCAGCACGAGAGTCCAAGACAGTCTTGCTGAACCTGGTGCCAGACTGCAGTTAGAGGAAGCAGCCGTTTCAGTGGAGTGAAATTTGCGATCAGTGTTTAGACAGAGGTGCCTATAGTCACTTTCTGTCCATATATTCAAATAGTTCAGAAGCAACATTCGCATTAGAAATTGGCCAAAATCTGACATATTGTCAGTGATAAAATAAGAGATATCACAGACAAGTGCTGGACAAAAGCGAAACAACCAAGACGATGAGTAATAGCTGCGGTGTCAGAAAGATCAGTATTGTCAAGGTAACTACTGATGTTAATGAGTAAGCAGACAGGCTGAGAGAGTAGAGACAAGATGAGACAGGAACTCTGAGAATCAACTGAAGAAAGTTGTTCTTTCACAACCACTTTGGTTCCCGTTCCCGTTGGCAAGAAGGGAGAGGTGTTCAAAGTGCTAGCAAAGTGCTAACTAGGGGTAAAGCTTACTAGCTCCTGATAGGCAGTGCAGTGATTTTTTGGTCTTGTCTGTCTTAAATGTTTTATTATTAGGATGTTGTATGAGTATATTAAGCTTTTATTGTGTTCTTAAATACTTGTAAACCGATGTGCGATTAATAAAGAATATACTTACTTACTTACTTACCTGTCCTGTCTGTCTTGCCTGTCTTGTCTGCCTTGCCTTGTCTGTCTTGTCTGTCTTGCCTTGTCTTGTCTGTCTTGCCTTGTCTTGTCTTGTCTGTCTAGTCTTGTTTTCAACCGTCCTCGCATCGAGGATTGGCTACACCACGGACAATTCTGTTGATTTTTTGTGGTGGAGTATACATATTGCATTCTGCGGGCGGCCCTCGTCTGGGCCGAGAGGCTGCGGCTGGACAACGTTGAGATAACCGACGGGCGTTGACAGGATGACTGACGGAGAGATGCTGGCTTCACGCCAAGTCTAAACAACGCAGAAGACATCGAAACCAGGCGAAGCGATTAATTCCTGCACCGAGGGAGATTTCTTCCCAAGAGACCGGACGCTATCGTTGTTGTAATCGTACGTTATCGTAATCGTAATCGTAAGCTCGAGATTTCTACAGCGCCCAGCGAAAGCTAAGTCGCGGGAACCAGCTTATTCCCAGGCTGGAAGGGTTCGGTTCCAGGTCAACATCCAAGAGTCAGGCAGGGAGACAGTCAGACGGCTATGATGGATGGTATTTGGAATTGAATCGAAAAGTGAGATAATAGGAGCAGGAAAGTTGGCAGGCGACGGAAGCTTCCGCTTCGAGCGTGAGGCACTTCGATTTGGTCTCCCTAATATTTAATACTGAAACAGTAGCTTTCGAGTTCGACGGGGTATTGGCCCAGCCGAGCCGCGTAGGACCATGCAGCCCCCGACGGGCAATAACCGAGTATAGCTTGGTTAAAACGCAATAAAACGTGAACACCACCCCTCGTGAAAATCACAAATTCTAACAGTATTTATGCTCATTCTATCCAGCAGATTATGGCAGCCAGTAACAGTCGTAGTTTCGACAACTTAATCATAGAAAAAACTTCTTCCCGGACTTCAAATAAACCAGAGGTGTGCACCAACATGTAAACACACAGGAGCACAGATGCATCGAGACTGAATGCCACACACACACACACACAGAGCGCTTTTGAGAGGTACTTGAAGAGCGCTATATAAGTGTTTGATACATTACATTACACACACATACGCACACACACAGAGAAAGACAGACAGACAGACAGAGACAGCGAGACTAAGAGAGAAGGAACAGAGGGAGGATTTCATTTGACGATCAAAGCATCGCTTCATCCACGGTAGACGATGATTACCCCCAAAGAACCCACGGCAGCCAAACTATTCAGCCCATAATCACCAATTCATCCGTCAGACCTTTCAATCAACTCCAACGAACTGAACCCCCTCCCAGCGGGTGAACTATTCATTCCCTACCCCAGAACGGGTGCAGAAGCCGTCAGGGCATTAAACCCAGCAGCCAGGACCCTCCCCGCGGACCAAACAGCCCCCGCATTCGTATATCTATACATAATATATATTACATATTGGGTGTATATATATAATATTATGCATATATATACACCACATGCATATATATACACCACATGCATATATATATATATATATATATATATATATATATATATATATATATATATATATATATATATATATATATATATATATATATATATATATATATATAAAATAAGAGCGTGGAGAAGCGGTCTGTATTATATTATGCTATGCAGACACATACACAAACAAACCCCATCCACAAAGACCAGATCAGTCAAGTCCCGGCCCTGTCTGTCTGTCTGTCTGTCTGCCTCTATCTCTGTCTATGTTTCTGTCTCCCCTCGCACTCTTCGTTGTCCTCGGCTGGTTATTCTTACGATTCAAGGGTTAAAGGTCAGCGCTGTGTCAACGTCTTTTCAAAAGTCGCCCAACAGATAAGAAAGAAACGACTGCATAACAAATCGTAAATGTAAACTAATCGCGAATTTATAGAACACCAATCGGTAACAATTATTCAACTGAGATTTATAAATTATGTACAATACACAAATCAGCAACAGATAACTCATTACGCGTAAAACATTAACAGTTTTGACAGAAAACCAAATAAATAAACACACAGACACACAAACATAAATCCACAGAAAAACATGCACAAACCCAGACTCAAGCACACATACAAATGCACAGGCACAAACCAACCATTCAGACACAAACTCACCGACATACACTAACAGACACACACAAACAGACACAAACAAAGACACACACAGACACACACAAACAGACATACACAAACAGACACAAACGGACACACACAAACGGACACACACTAACAGACACACACAAACAGACACACACAGACACAAACAGACATACACAAACAGACACAAACGGACACACAAACGGACACACACAAACGGACACACTAACAGACACACAGACACACAAACGGACACACTAACAGGCACACAAACAGACACACAAACGGACACACTAACAGACACACAAACAGACACACACAAACAGACACACACAAACGGACACACTAACAGACACAAACAGACACAAAGACAAAAAGACACACAGACAAACAAACAGACACAAACAGACACACATACAAACACCCATACAAATACACATACAGCCACCTCTCTTCTCAGCTCCTACAGAAGATTATTCTCCAGAAGACTGTTCACTCGGGACGAATGGCAGATGCAGAGCTTGATGTGATGCAGGTCGGCATGGCAACCGAAAGCCGCCAAGTAACGTCCGACTTATGACGTGCTGACATCACTCATTTCAACCATCAGCTTCAGGCGGGAAAGCAACATCAGCAGCAGCATCAGCAGCATCAACCGCAAGCAGACTCAAAAAACGTTGGCTGTGCCTCAGCCAATTCCTCTTAGCGGCTAAAAAAAACGCTCGGCCACCACGAAACGACTGGGTTCGATCGAAAAGCGAGGCGCGCTATCGTAACGACCACTTTGAGGACAACCATGAATCCATCGCGATGCCTATTTCGTTAATGTCAGCAGAGATAAGGGTAGCAGATGCTGCTGCTGCTGCTGGTGGGGGTGGTGGTGCTCAGACTAGCCAAATACATTTTCCTCATTCCTCCTCCTTTTTCTCCGCATTCCCCTCGTCCTTATTCCTCCTACTCGTCCTCGTTGCTTCTCCTTATTCTCATCTTACTTATGCCTTCTTCTCGTTCTTAATCCTCACTGCTCTTCCTTTTCATTTCTCCTCTCCTCATTTCTCATCCTCGTCGTCCTTATTCCTTGTCCCCCTCTCCTTATTTCTCCGCCTCATTCCTCCTTCGGATTTATCTTCATTTAATCTCACTCTCATTTAACCCCTCATAATTTCTTCATCCTCCTCAATCCACCTCCTCATCCTTATTCCTCAATCTTCCTCCTCATTAAAAACGCGAAGGATTTCCTCATTTTCTTTTTGTCCTCATTCATTCTCTTCCTCATTCCTCCTTCGCGTTTATCCTTATCCTCATTCCATCGCATTCTCAGTTTGCCCCTCAAAATTCTTCTCCAACCTCCTCTTAAACCTCATTCTTTAATCATCCTCCTCACCCAAACATGACAAAAGCTCCTCCAGCGGTTGCTATGATTACCCAACGTCATCCAGGGATCAATCATTTGATATTCCGACCACATTCCTATTATCTGATACGGTAGCCGATTGGTTAAAGCGCTCAGTCAGTAATGAGGAGAGTAAGGGTTCGAGCCTCTACTGGGCAGGAACCTTGAGCAAGTCCCTAAAACACAACTGGCACTGGCTCAGTGCCATCGTTGCTCTGTCGAATAGTCGGGTACGCACTTAAGTAAGTAAGTAACGCATTTGTTAACATGCCATATGTCCATCGGCTGAGCGAGGATTCGTAGGCGTGGATAAACACATCACACAGCAAATTAAATAAAGGGAGATGCACAGCCACAAAGGCAGACACTCAACCACAACAGAATTCTTGAGATCTGGAAGGAAAACAATATCAAATACAGTCACACTAGGATGTTGTACCGTACTTCGGCCGGAGAAGGCATGACTCAGTCTTGTTGTGAGCGTGCTGCCAACTCAGAAACGGGCGTTCAACTCCCCATCAGACGGTTATTTCAAAATTTCTGTTCCACTAAGAAACTTGGTAATAAATCTAATCTAATCTAATGACTTCTGTAGCGTCCTCGTCATAATGCCCAAGGCATCAGTCGAAGTCAATTCAAGTCGAAATCAATAATCGCAATCCAAAATCAGTCCGTTGCAGAAACCGGGTCGAATTCGGAAAGGTCGGAGAAACCAGAAGTCTGGCTATGGTGGGCAAGAATTTGGAAAGTTTAGACTTGAACATCGATCGCACACTCGTAGTGGGAAGATCAGTAAGGACGTAGTCTTGATCTCGGCGTAGCGATCGCGAGACATACGTAACACCTCGCCCCAGTCTCGTCTCGGACAGACTGACCAACGTATTGGTCTCGTGTTGGGACAGGACGTCTCGGGTTCTCGTGGGCAAGTCCCGAAACTCGGTTTGAGACAGGTCGAAAAGAATCCACACGTACTGCAGAATATTTAAAACCGGAAATAAGTTTACCATGTACGGCGCTACCATAAGGCTAGTTAATTCATCAGTCCTCAGTTGTGCGTTTGAAATTAGCGTCTCATTTTTAATACACCATAGCAACTGTCTGTTTCCATAACAGCATCCGGCCTACATAACGTACAGTAGCTATCTTCAGAAACATTTAGCAGCAGCACGGTCATTCCCAATGACTAGCTTTAAAACGTCAGAAATGAAATGATTGATTCCGACAGAGTCTACTAGAAGACTTTCAGTAAGTTGTTAATTGTTTACTACAAGATTATACTACTCCAAGTCGACCAAGACCATGAGTAGAAATCATTGACACTGGTGTGCAGCTGACCTTTCAGTTCCTGTTAAATTCAGTCATTTGACTTCACTGACGGATGACTTCATGTCATAGGCTTATGACTGGCGAAATTCTACAACTTTAAGTAGTAGTTTTTCTGCCTGTCTGCTGTCGGGGTGTCATCTTGTAATAATAGTATTAACTAAGTTAGCAACTAATTTGCAAGACCAGATGTAACCAAAAAATAAAATAGCTTAACAGCAACTGTAAGTACAACCAAAATAAACAGACAATAAAGGGAGATGCACATAGCCACAAAGGCAGACATATAGAATGACGCTCAACCACAACAGAATTCTTGAGATTTGGAAGGAAAACAATACCAAATACAGTCACACTAGGATATGGTATCAGATAAGCTCGTACTTCGGCCACAGCGGGCATGACACAGTCTTGTTGGTAGCGTGCTGCCAACCCAGAGACGGGAGGTTCAAATCCTCACCAGAGATTTCAAAATTTACTAAGCAAATTATAAAATTATTGAAAAACCATTCTTAAAAATTCCTAAAACCGCAGTCAACATAGGCCTACATTATAACGGTAACAAAACTACGGAGTGTGGACAATAAATACACTTTAAGGAACGTCTCCGACTCACCTCCGTTTCAGCCCACGGGGTCTTCTGGGTATCACTAAAGATCAGATGGCGAGGGAGATGACTGGCCATTAGATAGATTTTTATGAATTTTTTACATTAGATTTTGCTGACTAGATTATATTTAACATAAATTATAAATGATTTTGATTATATCAGACAGCAGTCAGAACTTCTCCATGGCAATGTGTGTATTATGTATGTATGAATGAATGCATTTATGTATGTATGTACATGTATGTATGCATAATTATATCCATGCATACCCTCAGTTTTTCTCTCCCTCTCAGTCTCTCTGTATCTCTTTCAGCCTCACTCCTCAGTTCCTCTCCCTTCCGTCTTCTCTCCTGTATACATGTAGGTCTGTCTGAGTCCCACCATCTCCGTGCCTTCTCAGCTCTAACAACTAACATTATAGGCGTGCGAGACAAGGCACAGATGACGACGACGATGATGACGACGACGATTGTGATTATCGTCGTCGTCGTCGTCATCATCATCATCATCATCATCATACAGATGGCACACTAGAAGGAGGATGATCATGATGATGATGACGATTATGATCATCATCATCATCCTACCATCCATCCATAGGCTGCAGGCGACGGCCCACAAAGGCAAACAACAGTCGGACCTGACCAGGTGTTTGTATTATTATTCCACGGCCTACACTACAACGACCGCAGCACCAACAGCCGACCGACGAACTCACAGGTGTGACTGACAGGTAGCCAGACAAACGCACAGCCACGCAAACAGATACACATACCCACGCAGACTCTGACAGGCAGCCAGCTAGACAGGTAGGCAGCTGGGAAGATCGCCAGGTAGATAGATATGCGTAGACAGACCGGTAGCTAGGTAAAGACAGACAGACAGACCGCTGGCCAGGGAGACAGAGAAGCAGACGGGGCAGGCACAAAGACAGGTGAGCAAACGGCACACACATACACACACCTACACACACACACACGCAAACATACACACACATAACACACACCTACACACACACACGCAGACACACGCACACGCACACACACAATCGGACAGAAGACATCCTCCTCGTATTGATGGTTCTGCGTGGTTCGTTCTTTGTCTCGTTGGCGGTCGGCCAAACAGAGATGAACCGAGGAAAATTACTCAGTGTTATGAAACGTAAATGACGCAACGACACGGCCTTTGACCCGGGTTCGAACAGATCAAAGGTCAAGCCAAGGACCTCAAGAAAAGGCTGATAAGTGGCTAAAAATAAAGTGTGAGGATAGGGAGGAAGAGACGGAGGAAGGAACAGATAGAGGGACAGATCGGGGAGGAACGGAGGAACAAGGGCCGAAGGACGAAGGCAGGGACTTTGGTCCGGATTTTCATCCTCCTTGGGTTGCACAGAGGTGCGCAGTAGTCTAGCGGTTAGCGTGCCGGACAATCAGTCGGGAGGTCGGGCGTTCAAATCCCCGCCAGGACAGACATTTGTTTCGAGATTTCGGCTCCACTTGTGCCGAGGCTAAGAAAAATGAAGTCGCTAAAACTATGACTACCTCTAAAGCTCTTCTTCTCTTTCTTCCTCTCCTCCTTCTCCTCCTTCTCCTCGTCATTCTTCTCCTCGTTCTCCTCCTCGTTCTCCTCCTCATCGTCATTCTCCTCCGCCTCCTCCTACTCCTCATTCTTCTCCTCCTCGTTCTCCTCCTCCTCCTCGTCATTCTCCTCCTCCGCCTCCTCGTCATTCTCCTCATCCTCCACCTTCTCGGCTGCACGATGGACCCGATGGGGGATATGTATGTGTATCTGAATCAGAAAACCTTATAGCGCCTATTTTAAATCTCTGCAAATCATTCCACGTATCGCAGCTTGTAGAGGGTCTCACTGCGCCGGATGCCTGCGCTACAGAACACTAGCACCTGAGAAGTTTTCTTAAAGAAGCGCTATATAAACGCGCACTTCCGATTAGGATCACAATGGAGATGACGCAACTGATACCGTCCATCCGGCGCGTCGAACAACCACCCCCTTCCCCAATGAGTGCAAACGAATGCGGGGTCAATTCGGCGCATGGGGTGGGGAACTCCGACGCTCAGCCAGGTGGTTGCGGGGGAGAGAAGTGAGTTAGATGCGCTGCACCTACTAATCAATGCCTTCTTCCCTGCGAACAGGTGAAAGACAGCTGTTGCTTGTTTTTTCTCTCCATCTTCTTCTTCTCACGGCGGCGGCTGCTGCTGATGCTGCAGTCCGCCAGAACAACCTGCCTCCTCACTCACTCCGCAAGAGCTCGTCTGCGCTGCCCATATGGATCAAGCCTCAGCCTCCGTCCGTCTCCTCTGCCCATCATCATCATGACCATGACCATGATCATCATTATTATCATCATCAAAACCATCACCAACACCGTCTTTATAATAATTATCAGCAGCAGCGCCATCATGATTAGCAGCAGCATAATCCCTGCCCCTTCTCACCCCTTTCTCTTTCCCTTTTCCAAGTCACCTCTGTTCCGGATTCATTTCTGTTAGGAATTGAACTCAGCTGATAGTTCATCTTTCTTAGGAATCAGTAGCAGACTGCAACGTTTAAGTCGTTTCAGCCATCTTAAAGACGGAAGGGCCGTTGACGTCGACGTTATCTTACCCGACAGGGTTTGATGATGATGATGATGATGACGACGACGACGATGATGGTGATTATCATCATCACCATCATAAGGAGGAGGAGGAGAACGAGGAGGAGAACGAGGAGGAGGAGGACGTAGAGAAGAACTTGTTGAGTAGTGGTCGCTCCAGATGTCGTTGCTCTTTTTCAGTGAGTTTTTAAGCCCGGAGGGATCATATGAATTTCGGAGCGATAATAATAATAATAACAACAACAACAACAAAATAATACGATTTATAGATCGCCGTATAGCAAGGACAAAAGCAAGGAAAGTTTAGCATCGGAAAAAGAGAGATTTAAACGTGTTTAAACAGAACCAAATATTGTTAATAGTACTTAGCGACATCCTTACGTTACCTTTAACACAGCGTAAGCTGTAATATCATAGTAATTAGGAATTTGTAGCATCATAGTGATTAGGAATTTGTAACATCATAGTAAATAGGAATTTGTAACATCACAGTAATTAGGAATTTGTAACATCATAGTGATTAGGAATTTATAACATCACAGTAAATAGGAATTTGTAAAATCACAGTAAATAGGAATTTGTAACATCACAGTAAATAGGAATTTGTAACATCACAGTAATTAGGAATTTGTAACATCATAGTGATTAGGAATTTGTAACATCACAGTAATTAGGAATTTGTAACATCATAGTGATTAGGAATTTGTCTCTTCCCATAACATGACTCAATGAAAGGAGGATCACATCTTCTTTCCAGCTCATCCTCTCCCCAAAATCTGCACAGAACCTTCTCGCAGACGCACAAGTGGTTCGACGTGGCTTTCGTAAACCAGCGCCAAGTGGTAAAGGACAGATTTACCAAACCCCTGGCAATCTAGGGTTTGTCTACCACCACCGCCCCCGCCGCTCCCACCACCGCCACGACGCCAGCAGCAGCAGAACGGTTGGCACCAGTAGCATCAGCGAGAGAGCACGACGGAGCCAGGATGCTGACCTTGTGAAAAACTAAACAGCCGAATTACGGGTTGCGGAGGCTGGCGTCGGGCATGGCTGGTGGTGCAAAGACCTCTCTCTCTCTCTCCCGCTCTTTCTCTTTCTCTGTCTCTCTCTCTCTCTCTCTCTCCCTCTCTCTCTCTGTATCCGTCTCTCTCTCTCTCTGTCTCCAGCTGTCTCTGTCTCTCACTCTGTCCCTGCCTCTCTGTCTCTTTGTGTGCGTGTGTCTGTATGTCTTTCTCTCTCGTTCTCTGTCTCTCTGCCGGTGTATGGTGGTACCCGTGCTGGACGTCAGCCAACAGCCGCAAATTGCCTCCAGCGCCTTGTCCGTCCGTCCGTCCGTCCGTTCGTCCGCCCGGTCGGTCGGTCGGTCGGTCGGCTCAAGGCCAGGCTTACATCACACTCAACAGGAGCGCCTGCAAAGTATATTCCCACTGGCAGAGGCGGAGGAGAATGGAGAGAAGTGCACATGGAGGAAGGACAGAAAGAGGAGAAGGAAGTGGATAAAGACAAGAAGTAGGAGTGGAAGTGGAAGATCTCGAGAATCGAAAAGGAGGAGAATGGAAAGCGGTGAAGGAGGAGCAGTTTAAGAGGAAGACGAGATGGAGAAGGACGAGAAGAAAGAGGAGGATGGCCAGTATAAGAGAACTGAATAGGAAGAGGAAGAGGAGGAACAGAGGATGATTCGGAAGACGATGATCATGAGAATGAGAGATGAGGAGAGTGGCGACAGGAAAGTGGAATGTGGAGGAGGAGGACGAGCAGGAAGATGATGGGCAACAGAGAGGAGGATGGAGTGAAGAGTAGTAGGGGATGCAGGGCAATGCAGCCAGATGGGGAGGCATGAGGAAGAGGAGGAAAAGCAGCACAAATAAGTCGAATGAGGAGGAGGAGGCAGATGGCACGAGAGGATGGACTAAACTGAAGGAGGAATGAAGAGTCGGCAGAAAAGAAGGTAGCCTCCCTATTACTGAGCCTCCACTGTATAGCTTTACAACTGTATTAAATAACAAACAGCAAGCTACACTTCAGCGAGATACGCTGAAGGAAGAGAGAAATGAAAGAGGCAAGCAAGCAGACAGACCGGCATGGAGAGGTAGGTCGGCAAGGACAAAGAGTATGAGTCAAACAGACAGACAGACAGACAGACAGACAGAGACACAGACAGACACACAGACAGACAGACACACAGACAGACATACACACACAGACAGACAGACAGACAGACACACAGACAGACAGACATACACACACAGACAGACAGACAGAGAAGCTGAGAAGTCCGAGAGAGGCAGAGAAGACTGGAAAACCAATTCACTCCAGTGCGTGGGGCATCGACGGTAAATACGCCCTTAATGATATGGTAAGTTCTAAGCTGTAATAAAGAATTGGTATGGTTGCAGATGTAGGGTAAGTTCCAAGCAGTAACACACAGATCATTATGGATGCAGATGGTAGGCGTGTGGTAAGACCCAAGCTAACAGACAGATTGTATATGTGACGCACTTATTGTAAACATTGCAGGACAACATGCTGGCTTCTGAGTACGTAGTCTGTCTGTCTGTCTGTCTATCTGTCTGTCCGTCTTTCTATCTGTCTCTGTCTTTCTTTCTCTCCGTCCATCAGTCCGTCCCAACGCCCGTCTGTCTGTATGTCGTAAAAAAAGACGTAAGACATTCTTTAAAGACAGCTACATTGGCGTCTGTTGTAAGAAGTCACGAGAGACAGACAGACAGACACACAGAGAGGCAGAGAGAGACAGACAGACAGACAGACACAGAGCGGCAGAGAGAGACTGAAAGAGACAGAGAGAGCACAGGCCAGCCAAAGTATCTTCCATACATAAGGCACGTGGTGCAAAGAAAAAGAAAAAGCAAAAATATTCCAGCAACCTTAAAAGTAATGTCTAGCAGCAGCAGATACTAAAGTAGCCCGCACATAGAAACACTCACATATATCTACTGTACAGTAACGAAGCACAGTTACAGGTAAGAAGCACCTTCGAAAGATTCTTACAGCGGGCTCTGTACATATCCGGACAACTGATAGTAATTGTAACAGCAATAATAATAATAATAATAATAATAATAATACAGTAATAGATTCATAGTGCGCCGTAATATGGCGAGGCCGAAAAGAGGGCGCTATGCAAGTACAGTTATTTATATAGGCCTACTGTAAAAACAATTAATTAACAAATTAATCTGTACAGCGCCTTTTCAAGAAAAAATAATCAGAGGCACTCGAAGAAACGACTCTATAAACTGTAATTGTAATTTTTTGTTACTGTGATTGTGCTACTGTAATCGCAAATTTGTATAGCGCCTCTCCAAGAGATACTCCCCTCAAGGACGAGATAAGTTAATGTCCAGGTAACAACAGAGAACCTCCATAAATTTCCATAAAGGAGAGAAAGAGCAGTTCCTTAAGCTGGCTCCGAGAGGCAGTCGTTGTTACGAAGCGTTAGCGGATTCCTTTTCTCAGCCTCGGCATATGAAGGCGGGTGGCCAGTGTACTCATCATAGCTGAGTCGGCTAGGGGGCGCAAGTGGAGCCAAAATCTCGAAACAAATTTCTGATACGGCGAGGATTTGAACCTCCGACTGACCGTCCAACACGCTAATCACTAAGCCACCGCGCACCCCATAAGTTTCGACATAACTAAATAAATATTATAATTTTTAGCTAGCTTTGGCCTGTAGCACAGCCACAGCCAAACAGTTTGTTACACCGTTCACATTTAGGCAAACTACAATCTTGTATTTCAAAGCAAAGTCTACTCGCCTTGACACGCTCGCTGTCATCATTTAGGTCTTTGGCAGACGAGGAGACGGTTGGAAATTGGAGGAGATGGTGGTGAATTGGGGAAAGGGTGCAGAATTGGAGGAGAGGATCCTACGAATTGGGGAAAGGGTGTAGAACTGAAGGACAGGGTGGTAAATTAGGAAAGATAGTAGAGAATTAAAGAGAGAGTAGAAATTTGTGAAAGTGGGTAGAGAATTTGAAAGAGGGCAGAAAATACACACAGAGAGCTAGTGGATAATTTAGGAGGACAGAGAATTGGGTAGGTTTATTAACTGGGAAGATGGTGGGGAAATGCAGGATCGGGTAGAGACTTAAGAGAGAGTGAAGAACTGGGAAAGGGGCAGAAATCTGGAAAGAAATTAGACAATTGGGGAGAGTGAGGAAGTGATGGAATGGGTAGAAAATTAAGGAGATGGCAAAGAATTGGAGGATGAAGAATTGAGAGAAAGGGTACAGAACTGGGGCATGTGTCGATTTTGGGGAGGGTAGAGAGTTAGAGAGAGGGTAATCGTAATCCCGAGATTTCTACAGCGCCCAACGAAAACCACATCACAGGGATCAGCTTACTCACAGGCGCATAGAGATTTAGGCCAGGGTAGAAACTTGGGGAGGGTGACAAATTGGGAGAGGGTATAGAACTGGAGGAAAGGGCATAGGCTAAGGGCAGGGTAGAGAGTTGGGGAGAGGTGGTGAATTGGTAGGGGAAATCCGGTCAAAGGGAAGCTCTACCTAAGTTGCCTGTACTGGCATCTGCGGCTAGATGTTATGACAATGTGTCAGACAAAAAAGCACCGCCCTTTTACCCCCTCCGTTTTACCCCTTCCCCTTATCAGTGGCAACAGAGCTTCAATTACAAGCCGCGTCACATCCTGGACAGTGGGACCAGCCACAAACAGTACCACTGAGTAGTACTTGTAGTAGTACTACTCAGCAGTAGTACACAGTAGCTCGGTAACAACGGGATGGGAAGGAGGGGACAGGAAGGTCGAGGAACAGAATGAAAAGGAAGAGAAGCACGACGAAGAGGAAGATGAGGGCATGCAGTTATAGAATAAAATGTGGGGCCAGTGGGAAGAGCATGCGGAATAGGAGAGGGGAAAATGGAGGAGGCAGAGGAGCAGGATAAGGAGGAAGTCAGAGGAGGAAGAGGAAGAAGAGGAGGAGGGGCTTATCGTGATAGGATAAAAAGTGGATGGAGGAAAAGCAATCGAAGTAGAAGTGAAAATGGGAGCAGGAGAATGACGAGGAAAACTAAAACGAAAACGAGGAGAAGGTATACATGATGATTAGGAAGAAGCAGTTAAGAAGGCATGGAATGAGGATGGAAGTCAGGAGCAGGCATACAAGGAATACTCGGAGGACGACAAGGATAGGCAGGACGAGGAGGAGGAGGAGAATTGGGAGGATGGGGAGGAGAATGGAAAGGGTATCTCTGTGTTTCCTCCGTAATTTCTTCGGTGCTCAGCCGAGGCCCCAGATAAAACTTTTCTAATTTTACCCAGTAAAGAAATGTCACAGACCGCAAGAACAACAACAACCAGCTTCGTCTTATAAATCATCCGACGGCCCAGCAGCGAAACCTCAACAGGTCAAGCCATGTCTCTCTTTGTCTCTGTCGCTTTCTGTGCCTCTCTATCTGTCTCTGTCGCTCCCTGTGTTTCCGCCTGCCCGCCTGTCTGTCTGTCTGCATGTCTATCTGCTCCCTATTTGCCTCCCTGTCTGTCTATCTCTCTGTCTGCTTGCCTGTCTGTCTATTCGTATATCCGTCTGCCTGCCGGCCTACCTGCCTGTCTGTCTGCATGTATCTCTGCTCTCTGTTTGCCTGCCTGCCTGTCTCTCTGTCTGTATGCCTGTCTGTCTATCTCTCTGTCTGCATGCCTGTCTGTTTATACGTATAGACGTCAGTCTGCCTGCCTGTCTGTATATCCGTCTATCTGCCTGTTTGTCTGCCTGTCTGTTCTTCGACCTGTCTATCTATCTGTCTGCATGTCACATCAGTCTGTCTCTGTTTTGTTTGGTGGCGAACATAATCAAAGGTACGCTGGTACAGAGCAAAAGAAGAAGGAAATACATACATATATAGAGTTCGGGATCTTCAAGACAACCAACACAGACACGAAAAGGGTCCTGCTCTTCACTTTACTCAACTTACTTTACTGCTGCAGTTAACCATCCCACCTATACTTCGGTTCACTCCAAAAACGAAATGAACATTTCCAGTCGCTGGTAAAACTATCAAACAGGGCCAACGCCATGTCGAACCAGTCCAAAATGTGTAATCGATCAACCTCACCAGCGCTTAAGTCACAGGAGCTTTTTTTTCTTATGTCCTTGAAATATTGGCCCATACATACAAACACACATACAGACATACATACATGCATACATGCACACATACATCCATACATACATACATACATACATACACACATACATACATACATAGACATACAGACACATACATACACACATACATACATACATAGAGACATACAGACACACATACATACATACATACATACACAGAGACATACAGACACACATACATACACAGAGACATACATACAACCAATGCCAATGAACCTATAAAATCGTGGACTAATTGCCAAATGAAGACCAAAATACAGTCCATTATCTAACGCCAGTATACATAGATATTATAATCGTAATCTTAATTGCACATTTATATAGCACCTCTTCAAGAAAACCACTCAGAAGTGTTCCCGACCTGATAACACCAGAATCTACAATCAAACAGAATGGTCTTCAATTGCTGGCAGAATAGAGATGGAGAATAGACATATATATGTACATACATACATACATACATATATATGAATACAAATATACATATATACATAAATACATATATACAGTTCAAAATCTCACGAGTATACATACATATAAACATACATACATACATACATACACACACATACACACAAATATACATACTAACATACATACTGGGTACATAAGGTTCAAAATTTAACACCAGTAAACATACATACACACATATGAATATACATACAGTTCAAAATGCAGTACCAGTATACATACACACATATGTACATACACACACATACATACATACATACAAACATACATACATATATACATATGTATATGTATGCACACATACGTATGTACATATGTGTATACATACACACATATGTACATACACACACATACATACATACATACAAACATACATACATATATACAACCACACAAACATACATACATACACACATACAAACATACATATATACATACACACATACACACATACATACATACAAACATGCATACATATATACAAACACACAAACATACATACATACAAACATACATACATACATATGAATATATATGCAGTCCAAAATGCAGCACCAGTATATATAAGAAAGGCAGTTGATTGAATCAGACACAATGCACTACATTTAAGATTCGGAGGAAGAGAAACAAAGGAAAAGAAAAGACTAAGCCACACACAGACAATAGGAATGAAGACATCAGACTTGGACTAAACAGGTAGAAAGCACTAAATTTAACAAATGACCAGAAAGAATGGAAATCATTTACTCCGACTCATTACGGTCAAATGGGGACTCCAGGAGCAGATGACGACGACGACGGTGACGATGACAACGACGTCGATAATGATGACAACAACGACGACGATGATGATGATCCATTCGAGTGGTTTACTATGAGGCTATATCCATGGCCTCAAAGCCATGCAACTGACTTGGGACGGTCTGGCCCCAAATCCGCAACAGACGGGGCCTGGAAAAGTATGAAAAGGCCCAGCTGAGTAATCCGGCGAGAGGGGCGAGATTTTTCTGTGAATTTATGACTCACTCCCTTAATTGCTGTGAGATTAACAGTTCGATAGAGTATCATATTTCTCTTCAGCCTCTTACCACGACAGTGACATGACAAGTAATATGCTGACGTCATCGAATTCTAAACACCCCCCGGCTCCTCAGACGATACAATATCCGATTTATTATCAATTTATTTTAAGGAGGCAACACCGACTTTCTCACTGCAAGTCATTCAACTGAAAGAATCTCTCCCAAAAACTAACCAGCCTCGGCTCCTACATATGCACTAAAGAAAAAATAAATTTCTGTCTTGCATTAAAATATACAAAGATATTCACTGATGACAACAGCAAGACCACTAAATTAGCCTTCTGTGGTATTTTGTCTTAATTAGGCCAAACTGCCACGCTCCAGGCAACAAGGAAATCGGAACCTAATCATTTAGTACAAAAAACGTCCCAAGTGACCCGCATTCCCCTATCCTAATTTATTTAGATTTTGCAGCAAACAATAACTAACTTGTTACGGACTGGTAAAATTTATCTTATTAAATAAACAAAAATACCTGTAAATTAAGTTTGCTTGTGTTGTAATCTATTTTAACCAAGAAAATGGTCGTTCTATTACCACTTAACATGTGCTCACTTGCAAGATGTACGTCAAGGCTACATACATACGTACTTACTTGCATACTTACTTACTACATATTTACTTACATAATTACATACTTACTTACTAACTTCATTAGCTTTCCGACCCCAAAAAAAACAAAGATTCTCTCCCCATGAAAATTTAGGAATAGCTATTGCGACTGAATTCTGGAAACGCTGACTTTTTACGACCCCATTCCGTTTCCTACTTACTGATAGCTCTCTTGACTAGCACTTGTAGGCTGATGAAACCCAGCTATTCCTCTCATTCAGTTGCACGTCTAATCCTGCTCTCCAACTACTTGCTTCAGTTTATGGCGATGCTCGGCCTGGATGGATAGCAATAAACTTCTTCTGAATCCCTCGAAAACTGAACTCCTTCTTCTAGGCACTAGCCAACAACTCCGTCAATTTAACTACCTTTTGTGTATTCAGTTGAGTGACTTGATTGTCAATCGTACTGAATGCGCGCCCAAAGTCAAGGCATAATATCTGACTCCAAAATGTCATTTTCTAATCATGCTGGTGCCACGTGCAAATGAAGACCTATTTTTCATTTTCACTTTCACATACGGGATATTCACAGAATCAGATCTCTTCTGCCTCCAAATGTCTTAAACCCTTTCGTTAATGCCAGCAGACTTGACTACTCTAACTCACTACTTATAGGTATCACAAAGAGAGATACGCACACACTGGAAATGGTTCAACACTCAAAACTCTGACCAACATACCATTTAATACGTGCTCACTTGCGAGATGTACGTAAAGGGTATATACATACATACATACTTACTTGCATAACTACATACTTACTTACTACATACATAGCAAAAACACCATATTGCACCAACATTGCACTCGTTACACTGATTGCCCATCAAGCAAAGAATTCAGTTTAAAGTCTGTCTTAGTCCACACGGCACTATATTTAAATCAGCCAACATATCCCTTTTCTATACTCACCCCTCATATATACCAACAAATACTGCACTCGATCAATGGACATTGCGACTCTTGTTGTCCCTCGCACCAGCAGTTTTTCGGCTCTCGAGCCTTCTCCAGCCTTCTCGGCTACTGTACCAAGGCTCTGGAATTCACTGCCAAGTTCTAATCAATCTGTCAGTTCTTTGATGTAATTCACGTCTAAACTTAAGACTCATCTCTTTCGACTTGTTTACCCACCGTAGCCTAACTCCTGAATTTGCTGACCTATCGCATTTACTCAACTAATTACAAATTTGACTGTAATTTCACTTGAAGCGACCATCAAATGATGTCTTAGGCATTACATTACGACAACGGCACGACAGAAATCACAAGATTAAATTAGATCTCTCGTAATTTCGAATTTTACAAAAAGGAAACTTGTTTCAATAAGGATATTAATAAGAGCATTAATACATATATTAATAAAGGTACGCAAAGGTAATAACAAAGGCATTATGGTGGTCAAGTGCAATAAAAAAAACAATAGCACATGTAGAGAAGGAAGAATGACCAGACAAACACAGAAACACAAAAACAGACTGGAACAATAACTGCACAGGTACAGCGGCACTTTTCTGACCTCGGCCATACTATGGGTCTCTATAAATCATCTTATTGTCATCATCATCACCACCACCACCACCCCCATCATCATCATCATCATCATCATCACCCCACCGCCATCATCATCCTTATCATCATCACCACCACCACCGCCATCATCATCATCACTACCACCACCACCAAACAGATTATTAAACAAACAGATTGGGACAAACATAGGTTTGGCCATCCAGACAAAACAAGACAAAACACAACAAGGCGGACTAGACAAGAGACAAGATCATGCTGTATATGTTAAAGCTCTTCTGAAACGCAGCACACGTACGCACGCACGCACACACACACACACACGTAGCATTTGAAGAGACAACTGACACTGTAGAACATATCTGACAAAACTATGGTCATCATTACATTTACACTACACACCCACACACACACACATCTATGACGATTGCATCTCCACAGGGTTCCATCAAAAGTAATAATTTTTGGGGTCATACCCCAAACTGGAAGGAAGGGACAGACGGATAGACGAAGGGATGAAGTGAGGCAGGGAGTGAAGCGTAGAAGGACGGACTATTTGAGGGAGGGAGGGAGGGCGGAAAGGAGGGAGGGAGGGAGGGAGGAAGGGAGGGAGGGCGATTCTCAAAGACGCAGCTGGAGATTAAGCTGCAAAAATGTCTAACATACAATCGAACCACCGCAAGAGGAGGTGGAAGAGGAGGAGGAGGAGAAGGAGGGGAGGAGGAGGAGTGCAAGAAAAGCATGAGGAGACAAAGGATGAGGAACAGTAGGAGGAGGAAGAGGAGAAAGAGGAAGAGGCAGAGCAGGAGGAGAGGGGTAAAATACCGTGACCTTGTATACGCTCTCTGAAAATCATAATTCGTACGGCTACGCATTATGAGTTCGGGCAATTCCTCCCTCCCTTCCTCTGTCGCTTTCTCTCCGACTTCTCTCCGTGTGCCTGTCTCTCTCTTTGCCTCATTCGTCCCAAGCAGCCCCACTTTTTCTACCCCACCGCCCCCGTTGCAAACAGCAAACACCCCGAAGGAAGGGGCCGAACATGAGAAATGGCTTGCAAGGCCTGTCAGAAATCTCCAAATGATCTTTTCATCCGCCCGTCAACCAGTTATGAAAACTGGCGATAAATGAATCCGGCGGCATGCTCTAGGGCAGAGCCGCGGATCTGCTCAGTCAGGCGTGACCACACCGACTGGATCAAACAGATCAACAGCGAGGGAGGGAACTCAAAGGCCATCGTTCTGCTCAGCGGTGTCGGAGAGGCAAAGTTCCCAGCCTTGTCATTCCTACCCATCAGTCAGTCAGTCGGTCAGTCTTCCGAATGCTGACGTGTTTCGTCATGATGACATGTGAACCGTAGAATCTTGCATGCAATAAAAGAAGTGACAATTGGCAAGATGGACAGCTTCGTCAAAGAGTGAAGCCACAGCTGATAAATAGAGGGGTTTCCAGAGGGCAACGGGAAAATCCTGGGTCATATTACGTTACATTCCATGGTCACAACTGCTGTCAGTCTATTCTTGTAACCCGGCACAGAACCCTACACTCAGCTTTTCTGCTTAGTGTTTTCTACTTATGTAGTATTTTCCACTTGTAGTGTTTTCCAGTTATAGTGTTTCTACTTTTATAGTGTTTCCAGTTATAGTGTTTCTACTTATGGCGTCTTCTACTTATAGTGTCATCTACTTATAGTGTTTTCCATTTACAGTGTCTTCCATTTATAGTGTTTTCTACTTATAGTGTTTTCTACCTTTATACAGACAAGGAACAGAAGCAGATGGCACAAAATTGTCCGTGGAGCAGTCAATCCTCGGCTCGAGAACAGCTGAAGAAAAGACAAAACTACTTATATAGTTTCCTACTTACTGTTTTCTACTTACGTACGTAAGCCTGTGTAACTAAACACTTTATGTAGCGCCTTTAATGGACCTCACATAGCATCAGTACAAACTGTAATTTCACCACATTTACATCAGATGCTGCCTGTTTTTCAGATGATTCATAAAGCCCCGTATAGCACAGTCGATCCCAAGAAAAGGGGGCTGACTATGACTTGACAGGTTAAATAAAATGATAGTCAATAGAAATCAAAATATTAAGAACTTCACAATTAACTGCCTATATGGCGCTTCGAGAAAAACAGCAACATCCGAAACAGCAACTAAGGCAACAACAGCTAAACAACAACGGGGAACAACCATTGGAACAACGGAAATGGACTTAGGGGAATGAATGAGACCCCATTAATCAATTATGAATGCACAAGGGTGGCAAACAAAAGACAACGGATTCTTAGAGACACCTAAACACCATAAAACACCCACACAGTGAGACACGGACACACACACACATACACACGGAGACACAGGCACACAGACACAAGATCTAGACTTCAAAAGGATGAAATCGGAGCTCAACAGATAATTGCAGAAATCAACGGCGGAAAGATTCGACACCTTACGCAGTCCCTTATAATTATTCGCCGTCTCTCTGTCTCCGTCTCTCTGTGTCTGTCCGTCACTCTCTATCTCTCTGTCTCTGTCTCTCCACGGCTCTCTGTCTCACTGCCTGCCTCCCGCCGGGACCCATCTGAAGTCCGCCTAAAAGGGTCAGGGCACCGACTCGCTCGGGTTAGTCAAGTCAGACTGGGTTTCCATCTGACATTTGCCATATTACAGCGGAAGAGGGAGCCACTGACACTGATGCAGAGGGGCTGTGGCTCGGCTAAGAAATAAAGGAATGAATGATTGAATGATTAGATGAATAAAGTAACTAATGAACGAACAAATGAGCGAATGAAAGAAGGAATGAACTCAGCTCTAAATGAAGGAATGAACCTACGAACAACTGAATGAAAGAATGAATGAATGAATGTACGAATGAAGAAATAAATTAATGAACAAAGAAATGAATGGAAAAAAATGAATGAATGAATGAACAAATGACGCCATTTAAAAATTATAAATTTACTAATCTAATCAAATCTTATAAATGCCAAAAGAAGACAGCACATCTGTTGCATGCGTCAACAAAGTCCACATTTCAACAAATCCAACAGTTTCAACATGAAGCAACTCCAACAACGTTATAATAAATTAAGCATAATAAACAATGTTATAATTACTTAAACCCCTAGGTCTGTACCACCTTCAAATGTACCCTCAGGATGACATTTGCTTCATCTGGACCCACACACACCCCATTCAGCTGCAGGCCCAATCAGAAGTCCTAAGCAGGGAAACAGTTTGGTAAAACTGGAATTGTTAGCAGCAACAGCAATAAACAAACTTACCGTAATGAATGCAGATGATAAACAACAGGAAATGTCGATGATGAAGATGATGATGAAGATGACGATGATGAAGATGATATGATGATGATGATGATGATGATCATGATCATGATAATAAGATTTATATAGTGCAGCAATATGATGTAAGTACAGACAACTGTACAGATAGGTCCCACATAAAGGCGCACGACAGCCTAGTGTTTATTATGCTACTATTCCAACCCAGAAGTTGGGAGTTTCAAGCCCAGTAATGGCAAAACAGCGCTACAAGATTTCTGGATTTCACTTTGCACTCCTAGCAAACTCAGCTGTAAAATGAATACACAGACTGCAGATTGTCAGTGGAAAGTTCAGGCGGCAAGGGCAGAGGACTAGCCACCTGCACTCATGTGCCGAGGCTAGTAAAAACGAAGTCGCTAACACTCATACCCATAACTCGGGGTCGGCTTAAAGGAATGCTTGGAAACAGAAATATAAATAGCTTCTTTTGCATAAGCACGGTCTTACTGACTGAACAACGATCAGACCTGGTGACTAAGAAAGGAAGTTGTAAAGAATGCAACACCACACTTAACGCTCCACTGCATTTTCTCGTTTTTTTCGAATACAGGTGAGCCAAACTAAAACGCCTTTTTCATATGTTATCCATATCATGTTTTCAGTGACTCATACCACAGACTCTTGTTTGCTTACAGGGCACTAAAAATAGCCAGCAGTTTAACATTAACAATAGGGTGATGTAATGTAAAGAGAAATAACTGTACAAACAGTAATGAATTTTATTGATACCGATTACGAATTGCGACAACACGTTAGGAGACCTTCGACTCATGTGCGGGTGCTACAGAAGTCTTCACATATGCGCTTACGATTCCTCGCTCAGCCAATGGACATATGACGTGTTAACAAATGCATTACTTACTTACTTATTTTACAATATATAAGACTGCCAATGTGTTGGTGCCTACAGAATGATCTGTTCCAGTTTATTTTGTATTTGGCCATTGTGTCCAGTGTTATGCTGTGTATGTGTATAATTTCTCCAATCATATCTAGTCTACTTACTTCTATAGTGCTCTTATCATAATTCAAAAGGCATTAACTGGCAGTCATTTCAAGTGAAACCAAAGTAAAAAATTATAATCCGTTGGAGAAGCCTGGTCAAAACCCAATATCTGTTTATATATTTATTTTTTTATTTATTTAAAGTACTTAATATGCACACAAAATAGTAAAACTGAATCTGAGTTCTTTGAAATGTCCATATTATGTTACCGTGACATTACATTTACAAGATATTTAAATGGATTCAGCCAGTTAGAGACAACTAATCAGAAGACAGGAGTTCAGGGTTATTTGTGGTTATTCACTGGTTATTTATTGTTATTACCTGTTAATTTACAACAATCAACAGGTTATTTACTGTTATTCACAGGTTGTTTACTGCTATTCACAGGTTGTTTACGGCTATACTGGGCTATAAACAGTTATTCACAGGTTTTTCAGCGTCATTCAAAGGTTATTAACAGGGTTATTTACTCAGTTATTCAGGGTTCTTTGCTGTAACTGAATCCACTATTTTACCAGGAACTACCCTCCAGGGCCAGAGGGCATTTTGTCACATCAACATAGGAATCTTCATTCACCCTCTGCTGACCTAACTACCCACCCCCAATCGGATGACCACTTCATAACAATAGAACACACTTCTCCTTCCACACCTGACCGACCCACCCAGCCACCCTCCACAGGGCTGTCTATGAAATGACCATCTTGTTGTATCTATGGGGTCTTTGCTCCAACCGCCCCGGCCGGCCACCGATCAAGGATGTCTAATGAGGCAGATAATGGGAATATTGACCAGCGACCTGAGGCCGCCCTGGACCAGATGGCCCATTCCTACACACTCCTCCACTTACTGGGGGGTAATTGATTCTAACAAGCCAGTATCTCACCTTTGGGAGACAAAGTACCAGGCCTCTACACCCTCCGTTAATCCCACCCCAGTAATTAGCAATGATTACCCCATCAACCTTAAACCCTAATCTAGATCACATAAAACCAGCTCACTTCTACATCAACAGAAAACAATTTAATTAATTAGCTAGCTCCACGTGTGACACTACTTAATAATGAGTAATTTGTAAATTCAAATAAATACATGAATAATTCTCTTACAAATAAAGCCAGAATGATCATTATTTCCAAAAATTAATTGCCAAAATGAACGAAAATCACAGCTGAAAAGCTTAATTACTGTCAATGCTTATTTATGTTGCTCCCACCTCCTCTTAAGAGCATCTCTGAGACAGTTACCTAAATGCAAAAAACTAAAGGCTGTCCTTAAATTTGAAACATGTCTTTCTAACTTATGACAAGCAGCATTAGGAAATTTAAAAAATATCCAGCAGGAAAATTATATGAAAAAGATACCCAAAGTTTTGCTCCTGATAGTTCAAAAAGTGCAAATAATTAAAAGCAAATAATTAAAAACCTCTGCGCTAGGAATGCTAGCTTCTCGCCCGTGATTTATATAGCGCAATTCTTGGGCGATCTATGCGTATAGTTGTCTGTGTTTATCATTTAGTGCTTATTTTAGGGCTGCGATGTCTAACAAAGACGCGGTACATACAAGTATTTTCGTAAATAATTTTTTAAAACGATCTATATCGTTTTTAAGAGTAGAATTCTCGCGATCGCATCGCAAAAAATCGTCCGGTGAGAGAGGGCCTTCGGCGGAATGGGCGAACTTTCATCGAGTCTTTAAATTTGGAACCCTGTATACACAAAAAGCAAGAAGACTTACTGAGCCCCTCCAACATCCTCTTTTGCGGTAGCTTTCCTTTTCTTCGGGCCGACATGACGCCGCCCAAGGACGCATCTGGGGTGCGACTGGACCGTCAAGACTACGGAGGACTAACGCTCGAACGTATAACAGTAGAAAGAATTCGCTTTTCCTCTTTTTTAATCTCAGAAGATCCTACCCTGCCTCCGCTCTTCCCTCACACAGGATCCCATAGGCCCTAGATCCTCGCAAGCCAATCTAGGCCTTAACAACAAAAGCCGCAGCTACAAGATGGCGCCGCACTTGACTGACCAACGGCCGTACGCGCTATACGTCGTCAGTTTTTCCTAGGCAAGTTCGTCCGCAGGCGGCTGACTGCGACGTTTACTAATCCCAGTGCGTTAGAGTTTAGCGCGCTGGGTGTTGACCCCACGAGGACACGATGTCTACGAATGTCACTTATGTAGCGCTGTGCCGCATATGCGCAGCATGTGGAAATATTTACTTTAAATCTGCAGGAAGAGCACTGAGGCAGCGCAATTTCACACACAGTTCTTATCAGCTAATCCAATAATCAGATAAACAGAGAGCTAATTATTTTGACTGATAAAAATAATGCTTCAAAACCGCATCTACCATCACTTCCTTCTTAGGCCGTGCTAAACTAAATTAGGGGCCTACTGCAATTCACACCTTCCCGAATATAGACACCACCCAATACATCGCGATCACGCCATACAGAATGCTCTCGCTCGTTCTATCCCCAAGCCCCCAAACATCATCACATCACTCCTGTTCTCAAATAATTTAAATGGCTTAAGACACCCGAACAAATAAACTACACAGTCCTATCACTTACCTACAACACACTCCGGTCCTCCTAACCTCCTATTTTTGTCAATTATTTACATTCCAAGTACTCCGTTCAATCCGCTCCTTTTCTGCCCTAACACTTCTATACCCTTCCGTGACCTCATCCTTAAAATGTGGAAATTGCTCCATAGCCATGATAGCTGCTCCATCCATCTACAAGAAACTCCCGCCATAATTACGACAGTTCTCTGCGCTGGTCTTTCACTCAATACTGCAATCACTCCTCTTCCCCAAATTCTATCCTGATTCCTCCTCTTCTCCAATTCTAAAACCCATACACCATAGCTGCCTACCTGCCTGCCTGCCTGCCTGCCTGCCTGCCTGCCTGCCTGCCTGCCTGCCTGCCTGCCTGCCTGCCTGCCTGCCTGCCTGCCTGCCTGCCTGCCTGCCTGCCTGCCTGCCTGCCTGCCTGCCTGCCTGCCTGCCTGCCTGCCTGCCTGCCTGCCTGCCTGCCTGCCTGCCTGCCTGCCTGCCTTCGGATCTTGATTTGGAACCGAATTTCACCTTACTTGCCTATCAAATTCGTTTACGTGAGCGACTGCGAACAACCCGGTTCCTTAAACCCAACTTTGCTTAGGTGCTATAGAAATCTCGAGTTTACGACCGCGATGTATACGAGATAGACTTCTATCTAGGCTAGACGTGTCCCTAGACGTGGCTGAATGTTGTGGCAACAGGAATTACAACGGTCTGTTTCTTTACCGTAACACAAACGTCTCTCACAAATCTGGCAACGAAACAAAATTGAGGTATAGCAGAGCAAAAGCTTAAAACTGAATCGAGACGAATGACTAAGTTCAAGCATATTTCCAAGGACCTTCTCGCTAATAACTTACACAGCTATTCGAAAGGATCGCCACAATCTGCTGACCTAGGATAACGATCATAAACTGGAAAATAACTTAAGCGCTACAAAAAAGCAAAGCGCAGGGCACCAGGTCCTTCACGAGCGCTGCTTCAAGTCGGAGGGGGATGCCCAGTGATAGCCTATGAAGAACAACTAACAAAGAACAAATTCCGGTTGCTAGGAGATCAGAGAGAGACAGACAGACAGACAGAGACACAGACAGAGACACAGACAGAGACACAGACAGAGACACAGACAGAGACACAGACAGGCAGGCAGCCACAGACACAGAGAGAGAGAATTGGTCATGGTGGGTTGTGCTTAGGTTGAGCGAAATGAGAAGGCGGCAGACTGGATGAATCAGAGAAGAATTCCATGAAGAGGTGGAACTTCAGTGTTGAATGGGTAGCTAAGGAGTCAAAGATAGAGGCGCTTAAGACAGATGATGCAACGATAAGAGGGATAGAGCGATAGATCATTTGCAGAAGTCTGGTGAGAGATCGTTCTAGAGTCGAGTTGCATTAGGATATGGCGTTGGAACGATATCATATACCTGGACCAGGGTGCGATGTGTATACACACGAAGGGAACTCCCTTTCCAGTATTCAGCCCATGTCCACCCCATATGTGGCGCATTTTTCACACTCGCCGTGCTTCTGTCCACATAAAAATCTCGGAAATTTACAGGCCTTCACTATGCTACTGCTTTCAACCACAAATAGCACTCTGGTCGCTATACCTTGGAGATTTACGTGATTTATCGCCGGTGAAAAATCTGGTCTGTGCGATCCATCATTTTAATGGTGCAGAGAATATTCAGAGATTTATACCTCGTTACCCAACCAGCCAACGATATCTCATCCATAGTTGATGTATTTGTACTCGGAATCCTCATTTCGGGGTTTCTCTGAGAAGGAACCTGCTCAATGCATATATGTACGGCCAGTCCTCCTGCATGGAGCAGAGACCTGGTAGCTTACCAAGCATAAGGAGACGAAGCTCGACGCATTCCAGCGGTGGTAGACCTACTCAGGATGATACTGGTCATTCCCAACTCAGCGCATGTTACCAACGCAGAGATATATCTCCAGTGTCAGAGATGGCTGTTTGGACACATCGTGCGCTGCTAAGGTGACCAGGACCATGCCTGAGCTTGTGATCAATGATTTCCGGCCCTCCAAGAGGTTGGAACAAGAACTGCGGAAGCTGTCCTGCGCCCACTGAACTTCGGGTTACATACGGGCTGGAGACGAGTCCAGAATAGAGGCGATTGGTTCCGCATAGTGGAAAACAAACGCTCCAGAGAGGAGCACGCCACAGATGATGATGATGATGATGATGGCTGATGATCACGATGATAAGAGGGAAGAACTGTATAATTTTATCAGCTATTTATGGCATTTAGCTGTCGTTTACAATATAACTAGGTCATGATTTGTGCCAAAAGTCTGCATGCAGACCGTAGTCGCATAATCTTTATCTCCGAATTTCTTTGGCGCCCGAGAGCTACTTTGTGCGAACAATATTCAGTTTTTGTTGTAATTCATATTATTTGTATATTGTATATTTGTTTAAATTCGCTCTGGACAACTAATTTATTTTTGCTGCTTTCCGAGTGTTTAATTGTTTTCGTTCCGTTTACTTGCGCTGTGATTTGTTATGTTATGTGATTATGTGAGGCCAGCCTCACATAATTGTTACATCCGGAAGGAAAGGCGTGTTGCATTAACCACTTAGTTCGACCGCAGTAGCATTCGGTACGGTCCCATGCCCCGGGGTCATAAGTCAAGCCCTAGCAGCAGCCAGGGAGGGGTCAGTAGTCGTCGGTCAATTATTGACTAGACAGACAGACCTGTGGTCATCCGAGTTCAAGCGTCCGTCTGCCCCGTGTTATACTCATTACCTGCCCGTCATCCGTGGCGACGCGAAGAAAGGGGTGTGGCCAAACGGATCTCCGCCCACCGACGCTAGCCAGCAAATAGGTCAATGACGATGACGGATTCATCGCTAACGACCTCTGCGCTCCATGTGGGTCATATGGCAGGGAAACGGACGCTGTGGGAAGCAGTTGAAAACCAGATCTGCATTCTGTCAGCTAGAGAAATTATCTTGTCAAATGCAGGATGTTGTAACGCTGGTCAACTGCTGTATTCAAATCATAAGGGCTTTTGCTGACCACACCTAGTGGTAATGATCACTGCTTTAGGATGTTTCTATATATGCATATATATGCATGCATATATATGTATATACATACGCATCCGCGAATGTCCTCGTTGCTCCATGTATGCGCGCTTGTCAGAGACAAATAAAGGCCACTTACTTACTTACTTAGCGAACTCTAACATCGTTTCGGCTGGTGGGAGTGCCTTCGAGCGGTACTACGAGGCGCTATATATAATGTCTAGTTACACCCATAAAATTTTTGTATGCGAATACACACACACGTTGATATAAATACTGAACAGTTTACTTAATTTTACGGACTTCTCTGATAGTGCGCTATATAAACGCGTCACCATCTGTACTCACAAAGACAGTACTGTGTGTAAATCGTCACCAATTTGTATTTCAAAAGCGGAGGAGTCAATTATGCCAGCAATGCTTGTAGACAATTAACTGTAAAAAGTGCACAAGTTTGCAGACATTTCTATGGTTATTAAATAGGAATAAATTTATTTCGGACACAACTGTACCCAGCCGATTTTAGCGGCGTTTTATTAGAAATCGGTAGTCGAGACACAGAACACCATCGAGTTCAGTTCTTCCCACATCTTTGATTGTTGGACATTAAAAACGGGTGTAAACCAAATGCTATCCATATGGAAGGCGCTATATAGTTTCAATCTAAACATACAATCATGCAAACTCTGCATAAAGATCATATTCACAGTAATCAACAAACGGTGCAACTTGTATAAATCGTGCAAAAATCGACACAAAATGTAATCGCTGCCATGCAGATAATCTCTAGGCAGACTTAGAACTGCATTGAGAAGATCATGTCCATGGAGACCAGCTTCAGTGGCAAAAACCCCCACCAAAAAGTTCTGTTTATTGTTGCTTTCAAACCACCACGAAGGGCCATTCATCCATGTCCGCAACTCGCTTATAAACCATGACCTCTTCATTACCACTAAATTCTACTACACCTGTAAACAAAACATTTTGATGCTGAAAAATATAAAAGACTAACTGAAACCCTTGCAAACAGTCACTTTCAGCATATCACCATGCAGGTGTGTGACAATATGTCAGTAACACACATGCATTCTACAAAATGGCCCTTACTTTACCAGCTAAAGCAAGTAAGTAGGTTGAGAAAACTCCACTGATGCACCCCAGCTGTCAGAGATTCGAAATGAGAAAAAACTAACTTTTAGTGGAATGCTAACTTCAGAATAAGAACAGCTGACCATTAAATGCAAAACATGTTTTTCCAAATTAGAACTGCACTCCTTTGGTTCAAACTTCTCTGTGGAATTGCTGTTAACGATGTTATTGCTACACAATGTTTACTACACCAGAAATTAATTAATAAATAATAATATAGTTTTTCACTCCCTCTCAATCTTAACTTGTGGGTTAAAAATAATAGTAATATAATAATAATAATACAGTTTTTCCACTCCATCTGCATTTCATTGTTTGGGTTAAAAATATAATAATAATTATCATTGTCTATTTATTAATTACTACATTTTTATTTTATGGGTTTTGGTTTTAATGTGCTACATCAGGCATTATATTATGTGCAACCCAGTAAGATTAGTGCATGCAGAAGTTTCATTTCATTTTTCCATTACTAAAACACCCTCAATAAAAACTACAAGCTCAATTAAACGTGCAATCGGCAATCATCATTAATTCAAGGACACTACACTGTTTACAGTTTACATTATTACTGTTTACACTAATTACAGTTTACATTATTACTGTTTGCATTTTGACAATTTACATTATTACATGCAAACAGCGCACAAATGACACTAGTCTGTTCCTTACTTCTGTGAACTCAACACAGACAGAAACTGAAGAAATTCAGAAAAACTGGGAGCTATGGTTAACAGGGCAAAGGTCATTGGGGTCAAGGATACAGAAGTCAACTAATAAATTCAGCTGCACTCTAGAAACATTAAGAAGGCTACTCTAATAATTATAGCCTCACACGATGTGAAAAACTTGCAGCCATTGGAATCGATGGTTTTATGTATAAGGAAACAAACACAGCAGTATAGTTAACAACAGTAATGCATATAAAATAATAATAATACAGTTTTGCCCAAAATATATTTATAATAATAGCTTTAGTAGCATAGAACAGAAATCCTTAGAATTCGTTTTGCCATTGACCCTATTATTGTCATTCAGAAAGCATCATTGGCTCTGCTTTAGCTAATGAATATCGTGTAATTTTGGCCGAGTTTCCACGCGATCAACGTTTCCCCTGGAGAAACTGAAACTTGGCTAGAAGACTTTTTGTGGTTCCTTGTGCTGGCAACTCCTCTTCTTCGCAGCGATCCGATTCTCGCATGACCGACAGATCACGGACCGGATCATTTTCGAATTCCCCGGACTCCGCAGACGCGACGTACGGCGTGTAATCATTTTCATCCCCGTTCAACGAGGACTGGTGTGTATGCTCATATTCGTGTTCTTCATCATCTACGTAAACTGTGGCCGGCTTCATCTTCGAAGTTGGCTCCCGACTTGCCTGAGGCGGTGCCACTCGAGGTCTTGGAGGTGCCTTCGTCACATCCTCCATTGATTTGAAGTGCTGGAGAAGCGTTCGTGTGGTGGCTGGAGGCGGAAGCTCGTCTTCATTGACGACGGTCATCGTCGTGCTGTGGACCACATCATCCGGAACCTGCTTGCAAGTTTCGGGGCCTTCGTCGTCGTCCGTCACGCTTCGGCGATCTAAATGTTCCGGTCTGGCGTATTCATTTGCGCTGTCAGACCATCGTGCAGCAGATGCTGAAGCTGCTGCGGCTTCTTCGGCACTTGGTTTGCGAGGTACGTCACCATGAACGATCAGCCCACCACGGTTCATTGGAAGGGGTTCCTTCACCTCCCACTTGAACGTCTGAAACAAAGTTTAGTTGAACCTGTATATATATATATATATGTATATATATGTATATATATATATATGTATATATATAATTCATAGACCTATGTCCATATTATATATACATATATACATATATATATGCACACACGTTACACAGTAGATAACGTCAGCAATGACGGTATACATAAATACATATACCTGGTATATGTACAGAAAAGAGGAGGAAGGGGTCATCCAAATGTGGACAATGGGATCGGGGGTTACACCCAATGCAAACTTTCACATCTAAATTTCTGCATTTATTAAGGACAACTATCTAATAACTAATCATCTGTCGATGGCGCTGAGCAAAGATGAGTGAAAGACTTGCTTGAGTTTCCTACCCGGTATCTGTCCGAAGGGAGGCTGGAACCTGTACTCTCTGCGTTAAAATGCAAGTGCTCTAAAGATTAGGCCACTGTGCCTATCAGGTACATAAAGCTATTGCTATACAGCCTGTGCTTTACACACCAATTTCAGACAGACAATATGTATCAAGGTACTTAATAAAGCGTTTAAGTAGGCCTACCTCACAAAGGCGCTGCCTACGTTACCTTAAATGGCGTTAAATGTCACGAAGATCAAACATTCAGTCATTAAGCAAGCAGCTTTCAGATAACTAGAAATGCCACTGACTCATGCAAATATGCTGCGCCCAACAAACAGATCTCCTTCCCGAGTTGACAGCAGACAACATTATTCAGAGTTCGTGGGCGAGCATCGAAGTCCTAAAACGACGAAGGGCAATAGAGTCCGCAGTACACTTGAGCACCACCGTCCAACGCCGTCCCTCGCAGTTGGTAGAAGACCGGCATCAGGCCCTAACTCAAGCTACCAGGTCAATCTGTGACGTTCAGCTATTTATTCGACTGATGGGAGAACCACTTCCTGGTAGACGGTCGCCAAAGCTTCTCATCGCCTCTCGACGGCGTAGATAGGTCAGTAGGCGTGAGTCGCGACTATCAATATGGACCTCTATCCCTTGAATACATAATGGACTTTGCCAACGACGAGGGGCGTCAATAACGAGCGGGGAAAACCGTCCGAAAACCGAAAATCCACGGCAAACTCATGTTAATCACGCCGGAACGCCAAGTCGATCACAGTAGCAGTCCAAACATAAATGAATGACCGAATAACGCCATAGAGACTGTCAAATGACAGTCTGTACTGCATTGGTTCTAACTAGAGTCCCTTTGCTGGACGCGGCTGCATCAAAGTACCCCATACCACAGCACAGAACAACAGGATAGTCTATTCTAGGCCTTAGTACTCCGTTGGAGTGAAGACTTGTTGATTTCATGGATTGGCACTGATTTAAGTACTGCCTCTGTAGCACCCAAATGAATCTATAAAGTGAGCACAAAGTGTGCAACTAATATCAAGTACATCAACAGTATACTCTGTCACTACTACAGTATTCCCAATGAGCATGAAGTGTGTCACTACAACATCTTACTACTTTCATTACTACTTCCAATGAGCATAAGTGTGCAAATACAATATGTTACTACTTTCGTTATTACTTCCAATAAGCACTAAGTGTGCAACTAATACTGTGATAGGTGGTGAACTACTTCCACTACTACTCCCAATATTTCCACTACTACTCCCAATATTTCCACTACGAACCCAACAACAACAGCCAACAAGAAAGAAAATTTTCCTGGCACTTCTGATACATTGTCTTCAGTAAATAACTTCAAATTTTCACAGTTAAATGACCAAAAAATTTAAAATGTTAATCAGTAGTAAATTTTGTTAATTTCACGCAGGTCACAAGCAATTATATTGAACTAGCAATGCAAAGAGACTGAAAGCTTTCAAAGACTTTCCATGCCACCCTGAAAAAGTTAGTACGATGAGAAATCAGCCAGACACAAACCTATTGATGTTGGTCTTTGTTACTCATTTAATCTCCTGATGTTTACAGAAAAACAAAGTCTGTCCTATTCTCCCAAGACAAAATATCCTTCTTCTCCTCCATCCATCCTTCTCCTCCTCCCCCAATCTGTTACAGATCAGTCAACTCAAAACGTGCAGATTCATAGCCTATTCTCATAAGGGCCACCGAGCTGAGACCTTGCGCAAGTCCATCTACTTATAAATGCAAGCAAATGATGTCTTGCACTTTATATAATGGCGCTACATAAAATATAAAAAATATCAACAGAGTTAGATTTACTTTTGGTTTGAAACTACTATTCAGCCATGCTTGGCATTTAACGTGCTTTGCTTTGAGAATAAATAATATCCTATTGCAAAACGCATTTAGGCAAAGACAGAGCTGAGGAGCAATCAGCAAAAGCTATAAGAAGCACTAAAAGAAAACAAACTTCATTACACATAAGAAAAGCAGCTACATTACAATCTACACCTTTACAATACACCCCGACAGTACGTATCATGCACAGGGTTTAGGTTTCACAATCACTACAGCATAAAGAAAAGAAAACTAAAAAGTAAAACTCCCAAGTCCCTAGAGGAACGTAGAGGAGGCACTCATTTACTGAACGAAATCCCAATGTCCTGGACACAAGGCCAATGCATTACAGGACTTGCTTTCTACCTATCAGCTTGCGTAGGTACCAAATTCTGTTGGTTGGTGACAGAGAAAGGTGTACACAAACAACTTTCCAGGGTCGTTACAAGGAGTCTGCTCAGCAGGCTCGAACCCACAACCGAAGGGTCACAGACCAAGCACGCTACCGACAGACCACCGTGTTGCACAAGTAATAAACTGGAGCATTTACATAGCACCTTCTAAGAACCTCTCAAAGTCTCTCCTTGCCAGTCTAAATGATGTTTTGGCCCAGTAAGGTTGAAATGTTTATTTGCAGGCAAATGATGCTTGAACAGCTCAAGTCTCCACTGGCAAGCTCTCACACACATGTAGAACCAAACTAGTGGGTTCTTGTCCATGATTGACTGATGATGGGTTCGAATTCTAGATCCGTGTTGCAACAAGTCCATTAAAGCTTCAACATCCCAAAGGTGCTCCCCAACCTATAAGGCATTTACAGGAAAAACATACTCTCTCCAATGTCACATATTCAAGACCAATATCAGCCACACCGGACATAAAGATTAACACGAATAAATTAGTACCTGGAAACACCAATCATTGTTTCACCGTTAAACAAAGCAAAAGCCTAGACCCTTTGCATTAGTTTTGTTTGTTAGACAGGACAGTTAAATCTTTGCACAAACACAGCATGCTTTAATAGGCATAGGTATTGTCACAGTAAGCCACTAACAGACGAGGCACCTACTTTTTCGTCTCTGTCAACCTGTTGCAAAAATATTCCACGTTACTATATTTTACAATTCTGGTTCATATCATGCACAAACTGAGACCTTTTGGGGCCTGAATCAAATGGTTGGCTGCATAAAAAATTCTTCATGAAGTCAGCCTCCAATATTAGCCTTCAAACTGAAGGCTAATATTGCAAGTGTTATGGTGCAACAGTGCGAGAAAAGAATTAAAGTTCTGGGTTAAATTGTGATAAGAAAATTGTAAAGTGCAAGATAACATAACTAAATTAAAGCTAAATGATTGTGTGTGTTCTGATCTAATCTAATCTATTCTAAAGACTTCTATAGTGCCGTTATCATAATGCCTAAGGTATCGGTTGATGGTTGCTTCAGGTCAAAATCGCAGCAAAAGGTCATGAACTGTTGCAGAAGCCAGGTCAAATTCCAGTGGGTCAGAGAAACCAGAAGCCAGGCTATGGGGGGGGGGGGGGGGGGGGGGTAAGCAAGTTGGAAGAGAAGTGTCTTAAGTTTAGACCTGGCTGGCGTTAAGGTAAGTGAAGCTAACAGATCAGTTTTGCCAAGTGCCTTACAGATCTAGTTGCACCATTTTCTCTGCAAATCTATTTGCTCTGCCCCACGAGTAAAACCAGAAGCACAGTTGCTTTGCAGCGATGTGCACTACCATAAATAAGAGTACAGGCTGCGCTGATGTTTCATGGTTTCCATTGAAATGCTATTTTGTCAGAACTTTCATAGCACCCGGAATAAGTGTTTTGCAGTTTTTAACAGACATTACCAGGCAAAAGGCATTACAGCAGGTTTTTATGGTCCAGAATGTTTACTCATACCAACCTTTCATCACTGCTTTTTACAGGAACGATCCACTGGCTACATTCCAACTCAGGAAAACTACATCAACACCTCCTTGAAAGCCTACCTTTGGCAGCATTTCGAATACCATGTTAAAAAGAGTTTGTGTAATAATGACTGCAGGTTTTACGGTAAAATTAAATTCAGAACTCATGTTTTCAATGGTGTGTTATTACGATTTGTGTTCTTACAAAGAAGTGCTGATGTAAATGTGAATAAGAAAACAGAATTCAATTCAAGCCATAACAAATGGGACTGCATACCTTCTTAGGTTTTGCTGAACTTCCCGCCCCATATCGAGACTCTCCCTCCAACTCTCTGAACTTTGCAAGGCGCTGTTTAGTAGGAATTCCAGCAGGCAGGTCATCTCCGCTAGCTTCCTGATCCGAATAAGCATCCGTCCGAATGTCCTCCTCCTGCTTTGACCTAGTGGAGCTTGTGACTGGATACAGTCGTGCTCTCTGAACCGTTTCGACACGCGACATTGACTGTGACCTTCGTGCATTGCTTGACGACCTTGGTTCACGATTTCTGCCTCTCTTGGACTGCTCCTCCAAATTTCTCCACTGTGCCAAAAGACTTTTGGCAAGACCAGCCTGTGGCAGTTCATCTGAGCGCTCATCTTCCTTGCGATCCTGCGACGTAGATCGTACGACTGAGTCAGGAGTGTCTCGATCAGCACGGATCTCCTCAGCAACCGGCTCATTTGAAGAGCGTGACTCTGCAGAAGAACGGTACGACAGGGTCTGGTGGCGTTGGGTTGTCTGCGTCGTCTGCTTAGATATTGGTGCCCCGTAAACCACTGGTGCCTTGTTTCCGGTTCCATGGCTGTCTTCCATCATCTTGAACTTTGCCAGCAAGGATCTTGTAAACGCGGGTGGTGGCAGCTCATCTTCTACGATGCAAGTCGTGCTGGACTGGACGATTTCACGTTCGGTTGCCGAGTCCCTTCTCTCCGCCAACTGGCGTCTTTCCCTTTCCAGATCCGACCTTTCAGAGTCGTTTCTGGTTCGTTCTATCGTCACTTCCTGGTTTGGTCTCCTGGTTGCCTCTGTGTGGACTGCATTAGACGCCTTGGTCGTTGGTTTCTTCGACTGCTGTGCGGGATGGGTCACATCCTGAGACATCTTCTCAAAAATGCTACGCACAGATTTGATTGGCACAACAGGAATCTAAAAACAGACATCAGTCAACCACTTACTTAAACAACATGCCTCAGATGTTTGGACGCATCTTAGCAATAATGTAGCACCTTTTTTAAACTTATCAAATGCACAGAAAGTTACAATGCTGTGTGCCACTGTGCATTACAAACAGTCACAATATTTCAGTTTAGTTTCAGCAACAGAAAAACATTGTAGTGTAACTGAACATTTTCACGGTGCCTTCTAAGTACTTGTATACATGTATGTATCTAGTCTTTTATATAGCGCATTTTAAGAACCTCTCAAAAAGCGCTGTACATATGGCTGCCCAGTTAATTTGAAATAAACGAACCAACAGCCATGTGTGTATTTACACGCCAAAGGCGCCATACTGTAATCTATGATGCATGTCGTGATGGACTAGACGATTTCGCTTTCGCTTGCCATACTTCATGAAGTTGCTCCTCGACAGCCCACGAGAATTTTACACTTCTTTAAAAAGCTCACCTGTATGCAAATAATGTTCAACCAGCTGGAAAATTCACCACTTGTAGGCTCTTGCACACAGGTAATGGCATCCAACCAATGGCATCCCACTGCAACTGCGGTCAACCATTGGTGCACTGTCGGTTGACGCCTTGTGCATTAGACACCAGCGCAATAAAAGTTACTAATTACAACCTGCACTTCAGCATCATTTCAGTTTCTGTGACAGAAAGCCATAGCTACCTCTTCTTTGAGATTTGTCTGTCTGCTTCCATCCTCATCGTAGTCGTCGTAACCTCTCTCCCTCTCATCCTCTTCCTGATACCCAGTGGATGTTTTCCTGCACACACAAGTGATCGTCAACGTTAAATTATGTTCTGATTAGCGTTGAAAATACATAATAATATTTTAAACTGCATAGCTCAGTGGTCAGGAATGTCAGGAAAGACACCATTGGACGTTCGAACTTACCCGGTGGCAGAGAACTTAAAGAAGAAGTTCAACGGTCTACGTTTATAGCTGCATTCCAATTACAAATAAAAGATGAAAGTTTCAAACAAGTTAAGGTTTCATAAAGTTAGTATTACATCATTTTCATCATGATAGTAAAAAGGAGAGATGGATGCCAGAATTCATAAAGGTAAGAGTTTCTGAAGTTACAATTTCATAAATTTAAGATCCGTTACCTGTTTCCTTGTGCACCCTTGTCATCGTAAAAACTTCTCCGATATCCTTGGTCGTCTTGATCTTGCGATGAAGCATCATCACCTACAGTAACAGGTCATCCATTCAATCTCTCTAAGAACAGCTAAGACAACAAAACAACAGGTTGTCCATTCGGTATCTCAAAGAACAACCAAGAACCAAGACAACAAAACAACAGGTCGTCCATTCAGTCTCTCACAAAATGTCTTTGCCACAACAAAACAAAATAGAAAACTTTGTGATTCTCCTCCAAGGAAATAATTATGAAATAAATCATCAACATGCAGCAAGTCACTACCTCCAAAAAATGGGCAGTTTATGTGGAAAAAGACCTAAAACATTATGCAGAAAAGGCCTAAAATTAAGGCAGAGACAGTGGCATCTTCACCACCTTAGGCCATACAGGTGCTATATAAATGTTCAGATACATATATGCATACATCAATACCTCTAAGATCGTCACCCCGCTGCTTCTGTTGTTCAGCCAGAGCAAAACTGTCTTTGTAGTTTCCTTTGAAAAAACAAACAATTAACCCTTTCTGATCCAAATAAAATTCAAACGAGAATCAAAACCTGACAAGCACGAACTTCGGATCAGAACCCCATTCAGATCAAACTCTCAATAAAACCAAGATCAAAAATCCTCTTCTCCTTTCCTTCCCACTCTTCCATCTCCTTCTTCATTTTTTGTCATCTTTTTCCAATCTCCTTCTCTTTTCCATTTCCCCTACTCCTTTTCCATTGTCTCCTCTTCCCCTGCCCTTCCTCCTCTTCCATTCTCCCCTCCTTCTCTCTGCTAGCAACTTACTGGACAGTCTCACCTTAAGTTCTATTAGCATGTTCACCTGGATTAAAATTTCAAAGAGCAAGACTCACTTATGAGAAAAATTCTAAAACAAGAGAAGAGTAAGAATGGAGTCAACTCTAAAGTTCGCTGTTAAACAACAAACTACTATGTATGCCACTGGGTCTGAGTCTTGGTATACAATCCTATCCTCATCGAACAAAAGCTGTATTTAAAATATGAATTAAATGCTTTCAGTTCTTAACTTACATAAAACTACAAAACAACAAACCTTTTGTCTTGAAAATTTCGATGAAGTGCGGTTTGCAATACAAGCGACCTTCATTTGCGGAAAAATTTCCCAAACTAAAAACCAGAATGACAAAAAACTGACAAAAAACCACTAGCCACAGACAACAAGCCTCATACAACAAGCAACAGACAAAAGCCACAGACAACAAGCAACAGACAAAAGCCACAGACAACAGACAAAAGCCACAGACAACAAGCAACAGACAAAAGCAACAGACAACAAGCAACAGACAAACGCCACAGACAACAGGCAATGTTACAAACAAATCAGACAATAAACAGAATCAGGAAATAGTGTGTGTTGAGAAACTCACAATGGTGCTGGAACTCCTGGACAACCTCACTCCAGCACCTTTGTGAAGATTTTAAAATGTGCTATACAAGTGTTCACTTGCATAAATACGTACATACATACATACACACACATAAACACATACATACCTACTACATAAGTACATACACACAAACACACACATACATACAGCATACATACATATACATCTACCCACATACATACATATATGCAAGCATGCATACCCACATAATACGCACATACATAAACACACATACACACACACACACACACACACACACCTACTACATAAGTACATACATTCTTATCAACTCACCTAATGGATGAATTCAGTGATGTTTCAATAATTAGAAGCAGATCATCTCATCATCGGCTTACCTGAGGACGCGGTTGCAATGATGGCATCGGAAGCAGACCTTGTGGTAGACCTGCAAGTCTGCCGTCACTTTCTCCATCTCGTAGACTCGCTTGGCACAGACTTTGCAAACATTGTTGTCAGCTGCTGCTCCCTAAATACAACACAAACAAATACAACAACATCTAAAGGCAACAACTAAAATACCACCAAAATAACAACAGCATAACAAAAACCATCAATCGATATAGCTGGTCCTTAGATAGTGGCGCTAAATAAATATAAGAATACTGAGCGATAACAATAGCAAAACGTACATTACACATATCCTAAGATTACAATACATTACTGCTACTGCTATAGCAACACATAACATGACAAAATGACATAGTCTAATACAGCAACATTACATGCTCTAACAACATATAACATGACATAATACAACAGCATTATAACATTAAAACAGCATATAAAATCATAAAACATAGCATAACATATAACATAACATTGTGTTACATTCGTTCGGATCTGTGTGTGCAAGAGCCAACCAGAGGCAATTTTTCTAGCTATTCGAGCATTGTTTGCTTACAAACTGCCTGTTCTCAACGAAATCCCTGTTGATACGCATGTTAGCCGCGCCTTTGAGAGGCACTTAGAAGGCCTGATAAAACTGTTCAGCTACAACTGCGATTACATACAGATAAGGATGGCTCTAGAGGCTCTTAAGGCGTAAAGTATCCCATATCCCACAAGTGAGACATTGGGGAGGTATTTATTTCCTTTTCTAGGCCTTTGAACCGACAATGGACGAATCCCAATGTCCTGGACACGTGGCCAGTGATATCGCAGGACTTGCCACTTACTTCCCCAACTTATGCCGGTACCAACTTATACTGCACAAACAACTTGCCCAGGGTCAGTACACAAAGTCGAACCTACAACCGCATGATCATTGACCAAACACATTACCACCATGCCACACTTACTTGCCAACTGTAGCCTAATTTCTGGTTTCTCTGACTTATCAGAGAATTTGACCGGGATTCTCTAATGGATTTTGATTCGATTACAATTTCACTTTGAGTGTCCATTGACTGATGCTTAATGCATTGTGACAATTGTGCCATAGAAGTCATTAGATTAGATTAGATCAGACACTCACCAGAACGTATATCACAGGAGACTTATCGGCCGGCTTCTGCTCCTTTCGATTCTGAGAATGTGAAGAACTCACTGGACCTACATCCTCGTAGGACCGTTGTCGTATTTCCTCTATGCTGATCCGGCCTCGACTGCGATCCTTGATATCGTTGAAAAAGTGGTCTGACCTTGAACTTTCATCCTCTTCTGCTTCTTCTTCTTTATAGTTGCTTTCTACCTCTTCTTCTGGTTCCTCTCTTCTCCGGTTGTTCAGCTGGAACTGAACTGGACCAACATCTGCAAAGAAGTGGTCAACTGGTAAGGCAAGTGTCTTGTAAACAGAAGATCCAGGGTTCAAACCCCTAACAGGCCAGCATACAAATGACTTCTCATTCCTAGTAAATTGCAGTGGTTCTAACACAGATTAAATGTATTCTGACCACTTTGAACCCATGTTGTGTTATGTTAAATTATTCTCTTATTATTATTATTATTTATTTGCATTTATTAGTCGCCACTCTCTAACGACTAAGCATCAATCGATGGCGCTGAGCACTTGTGAGTGAAGTTCTTGTTCAAGGTCCCTACACAGTAACCCTTTGGGAGGAGGCTCAAACCCGTACTCTCCGCATTACAAGCCAAAAGCTCTACCCAATCGGCTACCATGCCCCATAAAGCCCTCTTGTGCTAACCCCAACAGGCAGCCATGGGTATGAAGTATTAGCAACTTCATTTTTAGCCCCAGTCTGTGAGGGTGGATGGCCATTCCTCTACCCTGCCTTCTGATATTCCCACCAACAGTGTATTCATTTTATAGCCAAGTTCGCTAGTGGGTGCAAGCAAAGCAGAAATCTTGGAACTTATTTCTTCCCTGGTGGGAATTTGAACTCCCGACCACTGGGTTGACAGTCCAGCATTCCGACCATCAAACTACCTATCATTCACCCCACAAACTCTAGATTTAAAAGGTCTTAATTAACACGACTAATGAAAAGCACGAATTTACGACCGATTGTAGTGTCACAGTGTTAACAAGAAAGAATATGGAACATTTAGTTCCTTACTCTCTGCATTTCAGAAGTCAAGCTACTAACCTTCATCATCCATTTCTTCGTGCTTCCAAGAGTTGTCCTGTCTATACTAAAAAATCAATCACAAGAACTAGTGTAGCAGCTAAACACAATACATTTACGGATGCTATCTACCTCTACAAAACTACTATGCTCAGCCTCAGCCTATCAGAAAGTACTATGTTTCTACTATCAAAACATTACTGAGTACTTAGAAACAGGACTAAAAACATAATACTATCACCCCCACACTCCAAAGCAAGTCATAGAATAACTGTATGTGTACAGCATCCTTTTTCAGCCTCAGCCTCACTACGGCACTCAATAAATTATCTTATTGTTATTATTTATCAACTTTGCAACAACTTGTCAGTTTTTAAATTCTTAAAACATTTATACCTTGACACGATTGGAACTTTAACAGCAGAGAAATTTAAGAAATTTACACTAATTTAAACGTGAGGCAATTATATCAAATGCTTCACTCAAATCAACGGAGAAAACTTTGCACAGAAAATTACAATTACATGTTTTGAGACTAAAAAATCATAATCATGCAATCCATTTACATGCATGGCAATCACAATCTCAAAATTCCAAGTCATCACTGGGCTGGCAATTTATTAATTAACTTCGAAGACAGTATAATTTTTAATCTGTTGGGGTTGACAAAACTATGAATCAAAACTAGTAGATATTTTCAAAAAATTTCAAAACATGTTAAGGTGGAACAACTAGGTGGTGCAAAGACAATACTTCATACAGTATGTAGATAATACTAAATAATTTTACAAAAATGAAACCATGCAAGAAAATTAACAAAACACACCTAAAACAGAATCATAAATACTGAAATTTTAACAGGAGATTTAAAAAATCTGAAGGAAGAACAATCCATAAAAAGGTCAATCGATAAAAAGGTCAATCAATAAAAAAATGGAGCAGTATCCTTCTTGTGCTGGATTGAAAAACGGTTTCACGACCTTTTCCCATGCAGATTCAATCTGCAGACAAGCCAGGTGGAAAATAGGGAAGGGCAACCATTGAACTAATAGGAATGCCAGCCAATATAAGGGGAAATCAACTTTTGCTCAGAGGTTACACTTCTCCAGTTCACCTATTTGCCCGTGGTTACCCTCTCGCCTACGGGTAATCATTCAACCATGTTCAGCCTTAAATCTAATGGTCAGCCTTTTCCCATAGGTCACCCTCTCCCCATGGGTCACCGTTTTTACGAATAGTAACCCCTTCACCTATCACCCATGGTTATCATTTCACCCAAGGGTTACCTTTATTCACCCATGGTCACCCTTCACCTTTTACCCATGGATCTCCAAGGGGTTGGTATCAACACCCTAGTCATCCCATGACGTTAACCCCAATTCAAGCAAGACTGGTGTCTTAAACCACTCATGGTACGACCAAAAATTATCCGGTTTGACTCAAACGTGAATAAAATTAAATTAAGAGTAGCATACTAAAGCAGACATACACAGCACAGCATAAAATAAACACACCACATCCAGTGCAAAGCAAACAGACCAAGCTATTCTTCAACTGGAGCATTCCAACTCTTTTTGCTTAAAAAATTCCCAACATTTACACACACACAAAATATCAAAGTTAAAAATGAAATGCTGTTGAATTCTGACTTTAGTATCTAAGCACATATCCACAGAACCATAGCAGAGAGGGGGGTGGTGGGTAGCAGAATAACAGAAACTGAACCCAGGCGACCAAAATAATGGACAAACACAACAGCCAACTAAATTCAATGTCTTCATGCACAGATGGTGGCAAAATAACTGAAGCAAATGCATTTCAGGAGTGCAAGTGCCAACTGGAAGACAGTACGTGGTGACGTGCAGTCTCCGTTACTCACGTTATACATTTTGTTGTACACGGTTTCAGGCACTGCAGCTGGTTTCTGCTCTTTCTCCCTCGGTCGAAAGTCGATTTCAGCTTGGCCGGAGAAAGCGTTCATAGAAGCTTTCGAATCGGATCCTAGATGAACTGCGTTTTCTTCTGCACTGATCTCTTTTGAGACATTCTGATCTAGAACTGAACTGCTTTCGTCAGTTCTGGCTTCATTCACAACCTGTTGAAAAATGTTTCGTTCGTCAAAATCATTCTTAATACTTGGTGAACCTTCTCTTGGGATCGAACTTTCGGCCAAGAAAGGATCACTAACAGCAGCGTTGAAATCAACGCCACCCTGTTCATTGAAATCATCCAGTGAGCCTTCTCTTGGGACAGAATTTCCAGTCAAGAAAGGATCATTGGCAGCTGCATTGCTGGTATCAAAATCATCCGTATTTACCTGTAAGGAAGGTTCCTTGATCTCTGCTGCTTCATCCTGAATTGGGAATTCATGCTGCTGAGCATTCTTCAAATTATTGAATTCAACTATGTTAAAGAAAGAAGTTTCCACTTCATTTGTTGCTTCTATTTCTGGTTCCACTTCTTCAACTGCAGTGCTCTTCCAGTTTTTACTCAATCCATCAAAATTAAACTGTGAGTCCATGGGAGGCTCAGTCTTGTTGGGTGAGGTCTTGCTTTCCATCAGCTTCACTGGAGAGAGGTCTTCCATTTCGGCTCGTGGCGCCGTTTCTTCGTGAAAATCTCCAAGAATCTCATCGATGGCATCTGTGTTGGAATGTGGAAAGACTCCATCGGAATGTGGTGAAGCTGGAATATCCTGTTCTGTGTTGGTTGGACCAAAGTTTGTTGCTTCCGAGGTCCAAAACGGATTGGCACTGCTGACAATCACAGAAGACTCCGGGACGACAACTCCGGTTTTCTGTAGTCAGGTTTTTCACAATGGAAAACACACATGACTCGTGCAGTTAAAAGGAAATTTTAATTCAAAGAAACAACATTTCAGCAAAACAGTCAGAGGGCACCACAACGCATAAACGGTTAACACACCGGCTTTTCACTTCTGCAAGACATGTACTGCGTGTGGCCCGGTGGTCTATCGGTATCGTGTTTGGACAATGATCATACGGTTGCAGGTTTGACTTCATGTAACGACCTTGGGCAAGTTGTCTGCACTCACCATGCATCTGTCACCAAGCAGTATAATTTGGTACAGGCGTAAACCGGGAAGTAAACGGCAAGTCCTGCGATGCAGTGGCCCGTGTCCAGGACCTTGGGATTCGACCACTGCCGGCTCAAGGGCCTAAACAAAAGGAAATGAGCGCCTCCCCTACGTCTCCTTGTGAGATATGAGATATTTTACTTTAAGACAGCCACGGTCATTGGGCCCAAAGCAGGCCTGCATTGAGCCAATGTTGGCAACTGGTGCCAACTATGGGCAAAACGTGGGTCTAATGAAGACGGTTGTTAGGGTAGCAAACCAGGTTCGAATCCTGGGCCCATCATGCAAAATCAACACAGATGGCATTGGTGTACTGTGCACAATGGAGGCCCTCGTTTGGATGTAAGTGCCTTTTTAAATCGAATACATACACAACAGTTAGTCAGCGTTTTAGAAGGTCTAAAATGGCGCTATATAAATCCACTGACCAATATACATATATATGCACAAATGCATTAAACAGATGCAAATTTATGCCAACAACAAAGCACTCAAAACAACAACTGGTCATCTGTCACCAAGATGTGCTGAAGCACCACTTGATATACAATATGCAGCAAATAAAACAGCACTTCATTAATCAGACCATTTTCAACCACCAAGTCACAAGATGTCCACAGCAAGGCCTTCAAATTCAATTTATTACTTAATTTATTAGGTTATGCTTAGTAAAATGGTAATATCACACATTACAAGTGAACAAATGCTTGCTACGCACAATAAAACTGCATTGGAAGAGTTAGTTATTCGACATTTTATTGTCTGTCATGGTAGTAGCCATGAAAAGTGCTGAAAGAACCAACCATGAAATAGCAATTCAGAGCTTAACCGCATCTTCAGTGGGTGTTTGGTCAGCTGGATAGAGAGGTTTACTTTCACTCAAAGTTTATCTCATTTTAAGCATTTCAACCAGAACTTCAAAATAATATGCACGACATGCAGAAAGAATGGCACTATATAAATGTTCACACAAACACATAATACAACCATACACACATCCATATATACATCTATACAAACACATATACATATATACATAAGTATGTATATACACATGCATACATAAATACACAGCACTACATACATACATGTATACTTATATACAAACACACACCTACATATATACATACTCGCATGCATGCATATATACATACACATACAAATCTACATACATATACACATACACACCCATATATATCTGCTTAACAGATATCATGCATAATACATACCAGTATTACAACTAACACCAGTACATATATACATACACACACATCAATACACGTTACATACATACAACATCTGCATAATAAATTATCAATACATGTAGGACACGGTCGAAAGTCAACATAAATTACCTCCTTGCAGAACGGTAGACCTACTGACTTAAACTTGCAAATCTAGCCAGTCAGTTAAAAGCCAACCAACCCGAGTACCCGCACACGCTTCAGAATATTAATCAGCATTGTGCCGAAGTTTCTGTGGCTAGGTAACGGCCTGCACTTCGCCCCAACGAACACGTGTGCATCCACCCGTGACGCAAGTAATTTAAACCATTGGCTCCACTTAATGTTAGCCTTCACAGGCCACGATCCCCAGGAGACACGGGTTAGTGACGCTGATTCATTTTACTCATCGCTAGGTGGTGTATCATAGGCGGTGAATCAGAATTTCATATCGCAAGTCCTGTATCGCAAGTCCTGTATCGAATAGCTAAAAGCCAAAGGACACAGCTGGAAATGCTCTGAGGATACGCACGCTAGCTGGGCCGCATGTGTTGGATTCGATCTCTCAGCCAACATGGATCCAGCTGGGACCAGTTGAAGAGGAAAGGATGGGTGAACCTATGAGGCTGCAGGAATTTTACTGGGGCTGGGAAAGCCATCTGTTTTTTCTCATAGTTCTGAGGAATTAAAATGTTTAAATCAAAAACATTCAGTGATTAATTACTCTTCATTTGGAACAAATAACTGATTTTAATTTTGGTTTACAGCTCAGATGCTATGAACGTTTAGAAAAGTAACATTTAGAACGAAATATTTTCCAGATCTCCTAGTAATAATAATTCAGGCACACAGTCAAAAGAATTTGAAGCTATTTCTGATCACATGCCATTAATAAGCAATTTTGATCTAGACTTGCTTTTAGTATTATGGGTAAACAGATATCGGGAACCAGTGGACTCACCACTAATGGCTGATTATAATTTACACACCTAAAGTTACAGTCAATGTTCAATCAATGATATCCATTACAGAAATCAATCATGAAAGTAATCGACGAACGCGTTTAAGCATAAATTTAACGAATTACCAATAAAACCACGCGACTCAAAAGTATCTTAGCGGTCATCTGACATGAAAATAAACCAACCACCAATGAATGTTCATGTATTGCACAAATAAATCATTAATAATCAATAAATAATAAATAAATAATAGACCAGTCAGTAAATCAGTCAGTGATATCAAACAGCCACCCAGTAACTCATTTATTAATTCATTTGTTCTGTTCGTCAGTCAGTCAGTCAGCCAGCCAGTCAGTCAGTAGTCAGTCAGCCAGTTAGTCAGCAGTCAGTCAGTCAGTAGTCATTCAGTCAGTCAACAATAAGTTAGAAAGTAAATAAGTAAATAAATAATGAAATAAATAACTAAATATAATGCTTTCCATTCCTAACCTCGTCTGAAAATTCATTCCTCTGTGATGGACTGGAACCATCCAGGTCATGTGACAGCGCATCATTTCTATTGGATGCCTCAAAATCATCTACCCATGACTGTTGGGTACCTTCAAATGAAGTTGCTTGGTTCTGGTCTCCTGACCCATTGGAGGCAAAATCCCCAAATGGGTCAAACTGATCGTGTTTGGGTTGGGTGTCCGAGGAGGTGCTTGTGGTCGTCACAACCTGAGTCGTGTGTGTCACCCCGTACTTGTTGGAATCATCTCCGAAAGATGCCAAAGGGTCAAAATCATCAAAGAGTTTGTCATTGTTTCCAGAGAAGACCTTCTCCATCACTGTAGTCGTCTGGCAAAGAAATCACATGCTCAAACATTATTACATGTAATAATCTCATCAACATCAATGAAATCATTAAAGTTTACACCAGATCAAAGGATTCTACGTAACACAGGAGCTGAGATCCTACGCTAGGTAGGTTCAAATGATACAGTATTACTCATGATCCTTTGATCTACCAGTAGTCCTACTTAGGTTCCTTCAATCCTGCGTTACCTTCTTTCCACTCCATCCTGATGTAACAAGGTTCACTTGATCTTACCTAGGATCTTTTCATCCAATCTTATTCAGATCCACTGAACTTGAATCCCTACTTAGGATCCTTTGATCCTGGCTTACTTTAGATCCTTGATCTACAGTAGTCCTAGGTGAGTTTCTTTGATCCTGTCTTACCTTGGTTCCACTTGATCCTGTTCCAAACACGTCGAAACCAAATGGATCGTCGATAGAAGCATGACCGTTAAATGACGCGGATGGAGCGGACACCGAATGGAAAGCGGCGTCATCGTCGAAGTCTACAAGTGACATTATCTCCGATTCGTAACGTCACTTGTCTTGATTCCAGATGGTTCCCAGAAATGCAACGTAACTCTGGAATGTATTACGATGTGAAGCTACTCGGAATAACTCACGTTGTAACAGTGTAATGGATGGATCCTACAATTCACAGACAATAAAGCCATATTAACAATGCAGATTTGTTACACAGCCATTTTACATCTCAGAAGTTGGACAATACATGAGAAAAACGTTAGATCTGACAAATGACCAAAACAAACGGGAGACCTTGCTTCACGCTCAAATGGTTGATGATGATGATGCTGATGATGATAGTGATGATGATGAGGTGGTGATGATATGATGCTGCTGCTGATGATGACTCTTCCATAACTTGAACTGGGATGGCAGGCATAGCAGAGGTGTTCGTTTCCTTCTCATACGGCATGAGCCAGCACAAAAAGCCAAAATCGAAGTCTAGTTAAGTAGGCAGTGCATTGCAAGAGTTGCTATACTTGTCAGCTCAAACCTATTATCAAATTATGCTGCTCTGTAACAGAGGCCAATGGGGGGGGGGGGTGGACCACCACCACCACCACCTGTTGGTAATGGGTGGAAATAAATGACCTTTGTTCTTTTTATCCAAATCTAGAGCTTTTCTTTCGTTTAGTCCAAGCCTCGTCTTCATTTATTTTGTCATAGCCTTCCTTTGTTTCTCTTTCCAAAAGTAGAAACAAGAGCAAATAAGTTTTAAACTCTTGCAGAGCTCGGATTTGATTCAAGACTTGAAATTTTGGGGACTGAAAATGTAGGAAGTCTGGCAAAATGTTAGGCTATGAAATTCAGTCCGCCAAATTTTATTGACCAGCTAGAGGTAATAATTTACGACCCCCGAACTCCCTCCACCCTCGTAAATCATACGGCGAGGGCTTGGCACAGAGGGCGTCACTGTTAAGAGACCAGGTTGTACCCAGACATATCGAAAACTTATTCACCGCACGAACCCAGCAGACAAAAATTCCTGCCTGAAAAATAGGCTTCGACATAAAGCTGCCAAGATGACTCATCGCTAAACACAAGGCGCCATCTTGCATGTAGTCTCGTTTGATGCCTTGAGTGACTCTTGACACAATATCCAATGAATGTGTCAACACATTAGCAAAGCCACACATATGATATCAGCTCTTTTGGCCTAGATTGTGACGCCGCTGTCGAAGGTGTCACCTGCCGAAATCAAATCAAATCGAATCTGGTGACTTCTGTGGCCCCGTCATCATAACGCACCAGGCATCAATCGAAGGTCACTTCAAAAGGGTTGGCGACTTCGTGTTCTCGGCCTTGATTTATGAGAGTGGGTGACAAGTCCTCTCCCTTGCTGTCCAATCTTCCCACCGAAAGTGTCCAGTCGATGTACTCATTTAATATCCAAGCACGCTAGGGGCCGCTAGCGGAATAGAATTCTTTAAGTCCTGGCGGACATATGAACTTCTGACCTCTAGCCTGAGAGTTCAGCAGGCTATGCACTAGACTGACACGGAAGCAGGCAACGAGAAAGAGACAGAAGAAAACTCACACATGTGTGTGGCACATTATGCAGAGACAGACGACTACAATGAAACATAATTCCTAGCCAACACAAAAGAACTAGTTACTTCGTCGGTTCATTTACAATTAGAATCGAAAGAGAGATCTAACTGCAAATTTACATGTTTTTCTATAGGGACCGTTGACCCTACTTGTCATATGCAAATAAAGTCTACTTATTGACTTAATTAGCAGATGATAATCACTTTCATAACGTGGATTGGTTGAAATGAATAATCAGTCGAGCCTGCCACTAGAGCCCTCCGCCTTCAGCTCAAAGAAAGGGATCTTTAATCAGTTAACAAACAGGACAGGGAGAGACAACAGATCCAAACACACATACACACATGCGCACGCACGCAAACCCTTGTACAACAGAAAGCCTTGAATAGTCACACAAGAACCTGTCAACCTACTAAATATTCTGCCGTGTAATGTAAAGTTGTGTAATCCAGTGTGGTTTCGTCTAAACCTATGTATACATAATGTGTTGTAATATAATGTAATGGTAATGAAATGTAATGTAATGTTTACGGCTGCAACATTTATGGCTTAAAATTGACACCTGCAACATACCTTTTCCCCAGTAACTTAAGGTATGATTAAAACCGAAAGTAACTACCACCACCACTTTAGTCCTTTTGTTGGCAAAAAACACATTCAATATGACATTCCTTTAAGATTCCAGCAAAATTTTCTCTTTTCTCCAAAATTCTGCAAATCCAAAATACGAAATGCAGACACCAACAACGTATTGTATAATATATCCTTACAGAGGCAAATATCCTCTGCTACACAGTATACTCACACACAAAACCAGCCGTGACTAAGGTAATTATTCAAACTTTTCAGAGCACAGAGAAGATCACATAACACACCTCTAGCCTATAACAGCCTACATTCAAACCCACACTCGAACATAGTCACATATAATATTCAGGCAGAGTAGGAGGAGGAGAAGAAAGTGGAGGAGGAGAACGAAGAGGAGGAGTTACGAATCATACATAATTTGCATATGTGTAGGTTATGGTTTGATGCAAGAGATTAAAGGGAAACCAGATAGTTGCACCTTTGACAAAATTCCTTTACATAGGCCAGCCAGCCAGCCAGCCAGCCTGCCAGCCGGTCGCCCCAAATGACCCGTCTGTTTGTCTGTCCAGCTGTCTCTCTACGTCTGTGTGCATATCCTTGTCTGCATATCTGTCTGTATGTCTGTCTGTCGGCGTGTCTATCTACCTCTGTCTGTATGTCAGTCAGTCAAAATTTCTGTCTGGGGGCAATTATGTTTGTCTGCATAGCTATGCTTCTGTCTGAACACTTGCAAGTCTGTCTGTATGCCTGTGTCTCCAAGTACACGTACATCTATCTGTCACTGCCTCTGTCCTATTTTCAAGTGTCTCTCTTAATCGGACAGAGAAAGGAATTTAAAACTGATCAGCCTATGAATGCCAGATACATTTCCACCCCTGGGGGTGTGGTGGGGATGGCAGAAAATCTCATTTCCACCGGCTAAAGACCCAAAACACAGCTCGGCAGCCTTTTAAGGGTCCAAAATATCAGTCACTCCGAGGCTCAGCCAGTCAGTGAAGAAACCAGCAAGTATCTGATGAAAACTAGTTCATGCCCTACATCTGAAATACTAATTTTAAAAACCAGCTCCTCTTGAAAAATGGCCTAAAATAAACCGGCAGAATTTTTATTTTTTAAAGCTTTGTTTCAATGGATAACACCTGAAGACGTTAATCGAATTAGAGCAAATGGTGCCGCATAAATATCTTCGTACATGTTCATGTTACACTGTTACAGTTTTCTTACATTACATTTTATTACAGCTAATCAGATACACATCAGTTGGATATTGAATATGTTAAACTGGAGTAGCAATGCAGAAAAGCTATAGACAAACAAATTCATTGATCAATGTATTTACATCTGGGCTTCTTAACCGGCTATTTGTGACAAAGACACTTTATATAGCTCCTTTTAATTGCTCCATGCCTGTATCTGGACATTTATAGCCTATAAAATGCATTTCGGAACATCTTATGACAACGCACACGACAAGCCTCTTGACAGTTTCAAAAATAAAAATAAAATTTCATTTTTTATAAAATATAAACAAAACATGAGGCATGGTAATATTAGATCCACTTAGTACGATTCAATCATTTATATGGCGTCTCAGTCCAGTGAGCAGCTGCCACGCGCCCTCTTTTCTTTATCAAGATGTTTCTGATTACTGTCAGCCAAGTGTTGTAATTTAATATCTCAACCGTTATCAAGTCTCAAGGTGGCAATTCACACACTCAAGTTTTCCCATGGCCAGATATTTGAAATCTTATACACCAATCAATACATTTAACACATATCGAACTTACAACCTCTCAAAGAATAAGTCCAGAAAGAATTCAAGTAGCCAGCTTAGGAACCTCGGAAAGGTGCTTAGATGTCCAGATAAATACATTTTAATCTAATATAATTTAATCTAATTTAATTTAATCTAATCCAAGTACCTCTATGGTGCTGTTATCATAATACATAAGGATTCAATATGCAGTTGCTTCAAACTGAAACCAGTCAGAATTTCTCCAGTGGATTCCAACCCAGTGTAGTCATACTGTGGCCAAAATGTATCTTTAGCTGACTGATGTATTGATTTTCTGATTGATCTTCTAACTGATTTGATTGTTTCAATGATTGTAGGTAGATATGTTTGCACAGGAGACCTTCTCTGAAGTCGAACCTGCCATGTGTGAACTCATACCACTTTGCCAGGTCCTTCAGCAACTTCTTTACCTTACCTCACCTGAATCATGACAAACGCAAGCAGAAGTGTATAACAGCTCTCTCTCCCTCTTTTCCGCAAGCACTTAAGACCTTCCTATTTCCCAGTGCTTCTGGGTTGTCGGGCCGGGAGCGCCTCTGAGGAGTCTATCTTGAAGTGGCGCTTTATAAATTTTTGATTACATTACATTACATAGCTGAATATATATAGCACCTTTGGTCATTTACATAGCACCATTAGAAAATAAATTTTGAAAATATGCATGTATGTATTAAATTAAATGTAAATGCATAGGTTTTATATAGCAACCATATGGCCTCAACCGTGCTCATTTTGCAATGAATTTATCAGGTGAGATCCTTCAGCACCGCTGCCCGTTTGAATGGGCGCCATGCCATTTACGGTCTTTGTATACCCAGGCTTCCATACTACCCCGATTTAAATGTCTGAAATAAGTACAAGATACATGGCTGAATTTATACAGCACCATTTAAGACCCTCTTACAAGTGCTGTCTCTCCTGCTCCTTATGGTTCTACCATGCATCTTTGTGAATAAAACAATTCACACTATAAATATTTGGGTACTGGAAAGCCATCATGCAGATGCCTATAACAAGAACAATAGATGGAACATGTAGATGTCAACATTGTCCAGAAACAGGCATCTACTGGCCAAAGGCTACAGATGTTTGTGGACTTTGCTTCAAACAAACTGGTTATTCTTAGCAAAATTCTATGATCACTTGCACACTAATATGGGGCAAGGGCAAGAATTTGCAGATTGCTCTGCATTAATGCCTAATAAACATGTAGACAGATTCGTACCAATGACATTTCCTCTGTAACTTACTTGTCTGGACTCCACAACCAGCCTTAATGATAAGTCTTCTAATTAGCAAGACATTTATGCATGCAGCTACCTTTGAAGCTTCATTCATCAACCTTTCCACAAAAATGTATTCATACAACAACACTATCATACTACCTGAAAGAATGTTTGCGCTGTAAAACCGTCATGTTCAAACACAGCAAGAATGTCATTCATGCAGAAATTGCAAGATTCTGGGCCAGGCTACAACTTAGACCAAGGAATGAATTTTAAAGTCAATTAATTTGCTCTCCACCCAATCAACCGGGAAACTTAAGCTGTTGTTAATCCAGTTGTTAATTCAAGACCGGCTTCAAAGTGTCACCACCTGAAGTACCTCACCTCGCCCGATGCAGGTAAACAACCAGATCTCAATCTGTCACACAACAGACACAGTGAGCGCATCATTAAATGCCTAAGGCTTAGTTCTGTGTACAGAAAACATCCAAGTGTACAGGCAGACCTCCTCGATGCGTAAAGGCCTACATCGAAGCCCACACGCACAGTCCAGACCTACATCGTCATGATATCGTCACGGTGTATAGTCTTGATTCTTCCCACGTCCGCATTGTCTCCAAATATTCTTTCCATGCATGCCTACTCCAACATCCCACTTTCCCTCCACGTCTCCATCAACAGTGATGCCCCCTCCCCTATCAGTGGGCGGCAACGGTCAGTCGTTCGGTCCGTATAGTTCGATGTTACCACATCACAATATCCACAAATTCATCCACAGTCGGAAGTAAAACGTCACACCATCTTCGGCAACCATTAAACCGGCATAAAACGAACAAGACATGAAACATACTAACCTCGCGATCGGCGTCAACTTCCACGTTCCTGCGATAACGACAACGAGTTTCCACCACAATAAAACGTGAAAATGGGCGTAATCTACGACGAACCGACTGTGTAGTGTCTCGTGTGAAGCAGCCTGTGTAAATGTGATGCTCGCTGGCTGCAATGCACCTTCTACCTGTCAAATGTCACTTCTCTCATTGACCAGACGAAGGCGTTCGATTATGTTAAACGCTTCAGCCACGGCAGAGGGACGCGCGCGGAACAGCCGCCGCCGGTTGCGTTTACGCCCTCCCACTTCGACTATAAGGACGCGTTTTTACGTCCCAACTGATGCCGAAACAATTAATGTACCTTTAAAAACTGCGGAGTTCATGCATGACTGATTGGTTGACAATAAGTAAAATTGTTCAAATAGGTAAGTCGATATTGCTATAAAGAGTATGTAAAATAAATAATAGACATGAGCATATTTTAAACATTTATTGGTTATAGTCGTCCCATCTAGCGCAGCCTCGAAATTGTGGACTCTTCGTAGATGCGCTGCAGTCAGCAAATTTAAAAAAAATTGAACAAATTAGAACAATAGGCTTTATATTTCTTTCCTGGTTGCGTTGTTCCAACTATTTGCGTTGTTGCCCAACGAAATGCTAATTTTATAGTATCAGTGATGCGGGTGGCTTTGAGAGTAGAATTTGGCTGGAGTTGCCCCCGCCCCGCGAAGGTAGGCCCGTATTTACAGATCCCGATCGCTGCACTTCTAGCGCAAAATCTGCCCAACGACCAAGATCGAACTCTTATGGCAAACACTGGACATCCCTCTTGTACAGCAGGCTATTTTAGGATTGGCATAAAGATGACCAATAAACTGCTTCATTCCTTCGAAGCCATCGTGTAGTCTCCAGAACTACACACATTATTTTAAAAACTGATCATCATAGATGAACACATCTAACACAATTTTAATTTGTAACACATACATTTATTACAATAAAAAACTGCTTACTGTACAGTTACAAACTGTATATTACAGTAACAGCAAATTCTGACTATAAACGTAAAGGATAAAACATACGAAAACCCAAGAACCGATACTGACAACGAGATATTTAGCAAAACCGAAACTGATATCGAACTGACTTTTAAAAAAATACTGAGAAAAATACCGAAAGCGATACCGACCCAGCTCTAGTATGCGCCCGTCTCAACCGCTTCTACCGATAAGCTTGTTAATTCTGAAGATTTACAGCACCTTGCAGTAGGCTTCTATGCTAAAGATAAATTGATTTATCCTCGAGAAAATAAACTTGGTCCCTTGTCATCGGCACGAACTCTAAGCGTAAACCTAGGCCCATACTTATAAAATACATAAGCGTCGGCTATAAAAAGTATCGCGGATCCTACTTCTCAGGTTTAATTTTGTTAAGTATATTACGGAAAAGCAGATGCGGAATGATTGTGAAATGACGGTCTACCACCTAGCGAATGGAAACTTAAAGGGACGAAACGGCCTGGTTTTGCTGGAATATAGGCTTAATTTTGCCATCGTAATCATAATCGTGATCCCGAGATTTCTACAGCGCCAAACGGAAACCGCGTCACGGGGACCAGCTTATTCACAAGCGTATAAAAACAAGCCGATTATCTTGAATACTATCTTCTTATACCCAGGTTTCCACGGTGGCCCATTGACTACCAAGTAGGGACTACTAAGCCACAGCGATGGCTTGTGGGTAAGAACCTCGCGCTTTTCCAAGGGTGACTCTTAATTGACCCCGCAACAATCGCGCAAACTGTAATAGCCGAATGCCTACTTCGACTTTTTCTATAAGTATAAATGTACACGTTTTCTATAGCGACCGTGTGACCTGGACCCTGCTCATTCTTCAATGAATTAATCGGGTGAGATCCTTCACCACTGCTGCCCGTTTGAATGGGCGCCAAGCGTGTACGTGTACGCACAGTGGTAGCTCGAGATATCGCTTACAGTCGGCCTAATAATTACAATGTTAGGATGAACACTGAATATACCGTGCCAAAGAAACCCCTATCATCAGTTTAACAGCAAGACGTCGATAACTGTAATTGGTCGAGTGACAGCAGAGTGACGCAGCAGACCAGATGCGTTGATTGGTCCATTGGAGAAAAAAGAGAGATTTTGTCTAATTTCGGATTTTGCCGAGTGACCTTTAAACAGCGCTTCATTTGTGAAACTAATGACACTAATTAATAAAAGTGTTAAGCCGTCCACTGGGAGTTTGATGGAAAGTAGGCCGATTTGAGTAGTTACAGTTTAAAATAGGGCCTTTCAAAACACGAAGTACATTGGTAAAGTGTTTAATAAAACGACGTAGTAACGGCATAGTTTAATGTAACGGCAATACATCGCCATTTGCCATAGCCACACACGAGAATGGTATAGGCCTACGTAGGTCTACTGATTCGAACCATGAATGCGGATTAAGAGGGTGAATGCTGGATGCAGACAAGACGCAGGTTTTAAATACCGGAGGCAAAATATTATGTCTCAACTGCCACTTGAAGGTCACGATATATGTTTAACACTATTAATAAATTTCCAGTATACTGAACTTACGAAGAAGAGGTGTGGAATGCATGCTTTATAAAGTCATATCAAAATCACACCCAATACGCGAATATCATAGAAGCGCCGTCGCCACAGTTAGGTCCGCTACCAAAAGCTACGTATGAACCTGAACATTTATATAGCGCCATTAGACCTCAAGCAGACAGGTCCTTTCAGCTGTCTTTTAGGCGTCCAGCAAAGGTTAGTCCGAGACTTGGAAATGCTGCCGACGTTTTTCCCTACTCTGTCTCCATTTTCATTTGTCTTCATTTGTCTCTTCCTTCCTCCGCCTTGTACCATTCATCTTAATGCTGCTGCTGCTGCTGCCATTCTTCCTCCTTCTGTTCTTCTCTGCGTCCTCGTTCTTTTCATCCCTTTCTGCATCTTCAGACAGGCGTATCTAAAAGCGACAATAATTATGCAGATTGAATTTGAATTACGATCCTGCAGATATAGGACAATGTCGTCATCGTCGACACTATCATCATCGTCGTCGTCGTCGTCATCACCATGATCATTATCGATAATGTCATCATCATCATAAGCATAACCATTATCATCAACATCATCATCATTGCCACCACAATCACCACCATCATTACCACTACCATGATCAACAAGATCATAAAAATAGCAACAGCATCAATAACGACAACATCATCATCACCATCATCACCAACTCTGCTCAGTCAGTACTTATAAGAAATATTTGGAGCAACTCGTGATGACAAAAACGAATTCCGACGTGAAACTTCGAAATTTGTCTGCTCCACATAAAAACCCTCGTAGGAAAGATCAGTTTATTTACCGGCGCTATATCAAATCAAGTTTGCAAGAACAGGCTGTTGAGTCAATCTCGGTGTCATCTCAGAATCCGGGGAGATTCATCCATCCATCCTTTCATTCATCTATCCTTTCACCCATCCATCGTTCCATCTTTTCAGGAGAATGGGGCAGACAATGTGGTGACGACTGAACCAGATGTACCTAAAACGCTATACAAATGGCTATCAACACACAGTGCCAGCAGCGGATACAAAAGATCGATAGACGACCTTTTTGATTAACTGCAGATCGATTGGAGTGGCCATGGTCAGCTGACGACGTCGGATATGTCTGTAAAGTAATACAAGACGGAGGCTGATGAGACTGATATGTTGCTGAAGACGGACTGACAAGAGGAGGTAGATGACGAGGACGAGGATGAGGATGAGCAATACGATTCTGTTGGCTCCTGGACGATGACGTATTTCCTACGTCATCAGCTGCTGCGCTTGATTCACCAATAGCCCCTCCTCCTCCTCCTCCTCTTCCTCCTCCTCCTCTTCCTCCTCCGGCTGGTATGTTTTTTTGGTCTTCTCCAATTCCTGGATAGCCTTCCTTTCTACCGGAGAGGGAGAGACTGGACGAACGGTGCTTCGATCTCAAACTAAAACACATTCAGTCAAATCCATTAATAGATCAGACAGTTCTTCAGTCAGTCAGTCAATCACCAGATCAATCAATCTGCCGATCAATCGGCCTATCTGTACGTCCATCCCCTCCTCCATCCATCCATTCCTCCATCCATCCATCCATCCATACATACATACATACATACATACATACATATATATATAAATACATACATTCATCCTTTCATCCATCCATCCATCCATCCATCCATCTTTTCGTTCATCTATCCATCCTTTCATCCATCCATCTTTTCACCCATACATCGATCCATCTTTTCATTCACTCATCCATCCATCCATCCGTCCATCCAAATGTCAGAGTTATTTACACGCCGCTCATCTGAAAGTTTGTCTAGGCAGAAGATTTGCATGTACTAACCTTTCAACAGAGGCAGATCGACAGAGGCAAACAGATAAAGAGACAGACAGAGATAGAGACAGACGTACATATACATAGAAGATAACCGCACATATCACAAGCGCCTTCGAGAGCTTTTAAAGGCGCTATATGAATGCCCAGCTACATTACGGGTACAAAGCAGGTGCGTTGCATGTACAATAGAAGTACATTACAGGTATATTGCATGTTACATGGTTGTTCTGTGGTGTAGGAAATCTCTTCGTTTCCATCCCCTTCGATTGAATTCTTTTCGGAGTTCCTCGTATTTCCAAAGCATCTCCAAAATCTGAATGTTTCAAATATGCAAAAAAGTTTACTTTCACTTCAAAATACCAGAATTCCTCTGAAACGCCTAAAACATTCTTCTAGTAATTCTTCAAATACTTCTCTAAATATTCCCCAAAACACTCCGTTAATAGGTCTAATTCCTCTAAAAATTGGTCTGCAACTCTTCTTTAAATATAGGCCTACCTTCAACAATTCTTCAAAAATTGCTCCTAAACTCCTCTAAGCAATCTTTCAGTTAATCCAATTCCCCAAAAACTTATGAAAAACGTTTCTCCAATAATTCATCTATATTATTTATTTATTATTATTTCGCGAATGCTATACATTCGTCTAGAAATCTCTAAAGAATTCTCTTAACAATTCCTATAAAGACTCTCTAGTCTTTTTGGCCTAGGACTTCTCAGAAAGCATTTTTGCGGCATATAAATCTGACATTTGGACGGATAGATGAAAAGATGGATCTATAGATGGATGAAATGGATTGAGGTATCGATGGACGAATGGATGAAAGGATGGATGGATGGATTAAAGGATGGATGGATGGATGAAAAGATGAATGAATGAAAATGAAAGAAAGAACTGATGGATGGATGAAAGGTTGAATGGATGAAAGGTTGGATGGATGAAAGGTTGGATGGATGAAAAGATTGATGGAAGAAAGGATGGATGGAAGAAAGGATGGATGGAAGAAAGGATGGATAGATGAAAAGATGGATGAATGAATGAAAAGGACTGATGGATAGATGGGTGGATGGATGAAAAGATGAATGGATGGATGAATGAAGACGGATCGATGGGCGAATGAAGGAAAAAGGGCGAATAACGTAAGTACACAAGTGAGTAGGTAAGTACGCGGGTAAGCACGCAAGTAAGAAAGTAGAGAAGATACACGACTGACGTACTTTGTTTGCAAATAGGACAACCTTGAGGCTGTAGAAGTCTCGCGAAGACTCTTCGCTCTGTACGATCGCCATCAGATTCCAGATTCCCCCGATGTCCATGAAAGACCTGGCACGAAGACAACGCTTGCCTATACAAGCTTGCAATGTTCATTACTGCATATTTATTACATAAGGTAATTGTAATTGTTATCGTGAATTTGTACAGAGCCGCTTCAGGAGAAGCTAATCAAAGGCGCTCTCTTCACTGGTCGAAAGAATTCAAAAGTTCATTAACAATAGAAAGTTCATAAATATGCAAACAATGCTCGGATAACTAAAGAGCCAATAGTGGGGGGCTCCCGCACGCACGTAGAGCACAACCAATCGATTTCAATCCAGCGTAAGGTTAGGTAATAGCTCATGCCTCTGTCACAATCAGTCCTCTGAGGTATTACCACTTTTGCCTATCGATTTTGTTTTGACTGAGCGCCTGTGAATAAGCTGGTCCCCGTGACGTGGCTTTCGTTGGCCGCTGTAGAAATCTCGAGATTACGATTACGATTACGATTGGTAACAGACAACAAGCGACTAACAAGATGATGGACGTAGACAGTTTTGATGATGGTAAAGCAAGGTGGTATGGTAAGGTAAGATCAGGTATGGCAAGCTAAGGTCAGGCCAAAAGTAAGGCTAGATAAGACAAGGTAAGCATAGATGAGGTAAAGTAAGGTAAGGTTAGGCGAAGTGAGAAGAGGGAAGGTAAGTTAAGGGAAGGTAAAGCAAGTCATGGTAAGGCAATTTAAGGTAAGGTAAGGTAAGCTGAGGTGAGGTAAGGTAAGATTAGGTGAGGAGTTGAGATGAGACAAGGTAAGGGGAATTACGGTGTTAAATTAAGGTGAGGTAAGGCAAGGCAAGGTAAGGTAATATAAGGTAGGTTAAGGTAAGATATGAGAAGACATTGCAAGGTAAGGTAAGGTAGAGAAATGTAAGGTAAGGTCAGCTAAGACGAAGTGAGGTAAGGTAAGGTAAGCTGTTGGCTGACCTGGCAAAGTGTGCGTTAGTCTTAATGAGTTCGTAGATGGTGGCTTCGACAGCAGATACTGTCTCTTGTGACAGAGGAGGAAAGTGAGAGGATGAGGATGGAGGAAGCTTAGCAGCCAAGTGATGCAAGCCGTGTCTTCCTACAGCCATTAAAACAATCAGATCAATCGGATCAATCAGAGCATCAATCAAAACATGAATACATATCGGTGAATGAATGAACGAATGAATGAATGAAAGAATTAATTAAGTAATTAGCGAGTCGCTCAGTCAGTCAACCAGGTATATTTACACATGTAAGGTTTATACCTTCCATGTGTAAGGCATAAGCCTATCGTATTTATAGACAAGGTATATGTCTTATGTTGATAGGTAAGGTATGTCATGTATAAATATTAAAGCCCAAATCATATCCATAGGTAGGGTATGTCTTATTTTGATAGATAATTAAGGTATATGTCGTACCTATGAGCTCCCTGTTTCGTTCGTTCAGGGCTAAGTTTCTAAGGGCAGTTGCTGCCGTCCGAACTATTGCGTCGGTGACCCCAGAATTCAGAAGGTCAATGATGATTGGCAGGCCCTTCTCTCTTCTCACCGACTCACGAATCTCCTCCGAAGCCTTTCCGGGCAAAAACAACAACCATTCAATGGAAATAAGGAAGGAAGGAAGGAAGGCTAGGAAGAACGAGCAGGAATAGGGATGGAGGGAGAAATGAAAGTATGGAGGAGGCAGGGAGGCAGAAATAGACGCAGGGAGGGAAGAAGGAAGGGAGGGAGGATAAATGAAAATATGGGTGAATGGATTGATAGATGGATGAACGGATGGATGCATGGACGGACGAATGGATGAATGGATGGATGAATGAATGAAAGAATGGATGGATGGATGGATGGATGGATGGATGGAAGGATGGATGGATGGATGGATGGATGAATGGGTAGATGGCTGGATGGGTGAGTAGATAGATGGATGAGCGAATGGACGTAGGGAACGAGCGGTTCACCTGTTCGCAGCAGTCGGCCGTTAGGTTCTGTATCGCTCCGAGAGCTGCTTCTAGAGTATTCTCGTTTGAGCAGCCAGCCAGGAGTGGCACGTAGATCTTCGTCACTTCCGGTTGCCACAGCAACTCTATTGCTTTCGTTGGACCTCCGCAAGCGATCAGTCTACACAGAAGACGTCACTTTCAGAGGTCATAGGTTAAAAGAAATTTGTATAACGCCTCCATAAAGAGCTTCAAGTCAGCGTTATAGGACGTACTAAATGATCCGATAGTCGAGTTCGAATGTCCACTTCACTCGTGGTTAATTCAGTTGATAGGAAGATTGAAGATTGATTGAGGAAGAGTATAAGTGAGCCAGCGAGTGAGCGAGTGAATGAGTGAGTAAGTGGGTGGGCGAGTGGGTGAGTGAGTGAGTGTGTGAGTGAGTCAGTGCGAGTGAGTGAGTGAGAGAAGATGCAGAAATTGTGAGATAGGGAGGCCTATATGTGTATATATATATATGTATTTATGCATGTTGGCATATATCTTACTGGTTGTTTTGGCTTATTCGTCTGGAGTTGCGTTTACAAAAACATCCGACGATGTCGTCATCTGCAACATAAACATTTACTTAGCGCCTGAACCTGGACTGTTTGGATGTCGCAACTGAACTAGGTGATCAGTGATACCTATTAAAGGCAGAAAAGGCACTGTCAGCCTAAATAATGTCATATTTCGTTCATTAAGAATAAAAAGTCCATCCACAGCGAACGAAGCTGGGACAGTCTGTGGGGTAGAAAGTGACGCTGACAAATTTTCTTGAAGTGGTGCCATGTGAAAGTCTGTTTACCTTACGTTACATCACATCACACTGCATCACGTGCCAATACATTACAATGCACAGATCATTTTAGACTCACATCTCCCTGCTGTCCGGTATCAAGGGCATCGGCACAGGGAGACAGTGCCCCCTCCCAGTCAAAAATCAGAAAGCCAAAAGTAAAATACACAAATAATAATAATAATGATGATGATGATGATGATGATAATAATAATAATAATAATAATAATAATAATAATAAATAATAATAATAATAATAAATAAGTCTTTTGGGTATTTAGTACCTTGGGCAGTGTTGATAGTCATTCTATTGGTAATTGTTTCCCCACGGTGTCTTTTGGTTGCCATGGCATCGAACATCTTCTGCTGCTGGTGCTGCTGCTGAGACAGATGGTTGGAGAGTTCCATCTCAATCAGCCGGCTTTCCACGTTGCAGGCATAACTGAGATTTCTCAGGAGGCAGATGACGTTTTCCATCAGCTTCCCATCGATTCCATCTCCCCTCCATCTTCCCTTTGAGCTACTGGTGCTGCAGGTGGTCGTCGTTGGGGTTAGCGCTGATGCGGAGCCTACTGCTGCACAGGCGATTGCCAGAGATGCTTCGATGAGACCGACAGCTGAACGCATTCGGTGGCGGACCGCTGCGCTATCTGAACTTACATTCCTATAAATACTTTCGTATGTATACAAATTCATACATAAAATCCCCGGTACATAAACATGCTTATGTTCATAAACAGAAATAGTTGTTCCTTTTGCAGGCTGTACAACAATGCAGGGTCGCGCCTTCTCGGTGTTTGGGCCCTCTACGTGGAATGACCTCCCTCTTAATCTGCGTCTCCTTCTAACGAGAGATGCTAGCTACACTTCACCAACAGTTAAACACTGTTCTCCAGAGCTGGGCTGGGAGCGCCTCTGGGTATACTACTTGAAGGGGCTCTATATAAATGTTCTGAATGATGATGATGATGATGACGTCGACGACGACGATGACGATGATCATGATGATGATGATGATGATGAGTTATCTGCCCGAAGACAGGTCCATTGGCTCTATTGCACCCGGGAATGATATGAGTGAGGTAGTTTCCCGTTGCCTTCCTCACAGTAGCTTGAGGCAGATTTGAACCCGCGACCCTACAGTTACGAGACCGTACCCTAGTCATCAATACCCAGCCGCGTCCCAGATCTGAATAAATGAACAAGTAAATAAAGTAAAGTAAATAAAGAAAAAAGCAAAAACAGCCAACTAACTATTCACAACTTCCATGTAATAGGTGCTGAGGACAGAGTGTGATTTGCACGGAATAGGAAAACCTGTCTCACTAATTCAGACTCTCTCTCTCTGTCTCTCTCTCTGTCTCTCTCTCTCTGTCTCTCTCTCTCTCTCTCTCTCTCTCTCCCTTGGAATGTATTTCCACCATCCAAGTTGCTCGTGTTCATACGTCTTTCCCAGCTGCTTCAAGGCTCCGTACCCTGGTCACAGATGACTGGTTCTAAATCGTAACCTGAGTATTCCTGTGGCATTGATAAAGATGTTCTGGTTGACTGCATCGAATGTGTCCTCATTTCGAACGCCAGATACGAGGTCCTCGGCAAACGGAACAATCAGCTTGCTTACGACAACGGACAAACACTCGTCGGTTACGCTCTTCTTGAGCTCCTAAGAACAATATATGTATGTCTCTGAGCCAACTAAGCCTTCCAACCTTTCGGCGTCGGCATGTAACAAGAATGAATTACCTAAGCAGTTTTACCGCCTTTCAGGTACCTCACAAAAGCGCTTCTCGATAGCTCAGTTGATGTTGGAATTATAAAAGAACGACAAACGACCGAGAAACCTTTGAGACCTCCGGAATCTATATCGTAATAACCTTAGTCACGTGATCCGTGGTCCATTTTAATACAGTTAGAAAAGGCGACATATAATGACAGTGCAATCTCGTAATTATTATTATTATTATTATTATTATTATTATTAATATTATTATTATTATTTCTGCATTTATTATACGCCACTATCTAATGAGCTAGCATCAATCGATGGCGCCGAGCAATTGTGAATGAAGGATTTGCTCAAGGTCCCTACACAGTAGCATCTCAGAGGAATTTCGAACTCGTACTCTTCGCATTACAAGCCGAGCACTCTCTCCAATAGGCTACTGTGCCCACTAATCTCGTGCTGCATCTAGAACAGAAAAGGAGTTAGAAGAAAGAGAAGAAGAGGAGGAGTAAGAGCAAAAGGAAATGAAGAGGAATAAGATGAAGCTGGAAAAGAGGAGCAGTATTGGGAAAAAGAAAACGAGGAGGAATCAGAACAAAAAGAAAAACGAGGAGAAGATGAAAATGGAAAGAGGACGAGTAACAAGAACAAGAAAAAATGAGGATTACAGAGGAGAAAAATAAGACGGAGGAGGTGTAGAGGAATAGGAAGAAGAGGACACTTTACCTCATGCAATTTCTGCACAGGTCTTTATTCAAAACTGAGAGCACTCCTCTTCCACAAATCCTCTCCCGATTCTTCCTCTTCCCCTTATCTCACTTTCCGCTCCAATTCCAAACACCATTCACCGTAACAGTCCGATTGTCTTCCTGCCTGACTCTTGGATCTTGGACATGGAACCGAACCCTTCCTGCCTATCGATTTTGTTTTGACTGAGCGCCTGTGAATAAGCTGGTTCCCGCGACTTAGCTTCTGCTGGGCGCTGTAGAAATGTCGAACTTACGATTACGATTACGACTGGAGTGGCTAGAACTGACCGAAATGGAGGATAGGTTCCACAGAATTCCAGTCACGAGTTCCATCATCTCCGTAGACGTCGTGCTGTCAAGCAGTCTCACCAGCTGACGGATTCCACCGGCCAATGCTATCGCCCTCTGGCGTTAAACACAACACCCCAGCTGACCCATCATCAGCATTATCAACAGCAGCAGCAGCAGCAGCAACAGTAACAACATCTTCCTCCGAATCATCATTGCATCTTCGCACTCGATAGCAGCTAGGCTACAGGCCTGGTCAGCTACATGGGTACATCGAGATGCCTTTGAGGTGCCTGAGGATCCCGGTTCGCGTCCCGATCGTAGCTTATTTCAGAGATTTGAATCTCGGGCTAGCACGGTCCGTACACGGGAACCTTAAATGGCGTGGCGCCCATTCAAACGGGCAGCGGTGGTGAAGGATCTGACCCGATAAAATCATTGCAAAATGAGCAGGGTCGAAGCCATACGATCGCATTTACATTTTATCATTCTGATCAATCTTTATCGTGAACAGCAATATCAACAACAGTAGCACTATTGTCGTCGTCGTCATCGTCATCATTCTAATTCACGATAACCTCAGCAAGCCCATCACCATCATCGTCATCATCATCATCATCATCATCGTCATTGTCGTTGTCGTCATCATCATTATCGTCATCATCAAATTGAGAGTAATAACATTTTTTAGTTTACGGCGGCACTTCCGTGGAAGATAATGGCCTACAAGGTAGCGCACAGATCAACTTTTTCAGTCTACGTTGAATTCATGTGACGGGCCAAGAATTCGAACCCGGGTCTTAGAGGTGAAAAGCTGAAGCTTTAGCTGTTCGGCCATCGTGCAACACCGGTAACTACATAACCAACATAAACTAGAAATAGGCGAGAGGCAAAACAGGAGGTTCTCTTCCTTAGAAAACGGACGAGATATTATGATCTAAAACTTACTTTGCTATCGGCGCTGTTTCGGCCGCAGGTTAGGTTTCGTAGCAGACCGCAAACGGTCCTCTGGATGGCGTAATTGTTACTCTTCGCCATGACCTTCACGACGACTGCGATACCATCTAGTGCCCTAAGAAGCAGGGAAGTGGATGAGCTATTAGTTCCACGGGCCTCTCTCTGCACTCCTTCCATAGGTGGACGTTGTGGGCAACGCCATCTAACATAGTTATTGAGAATTACTAAAAGACGCTATAAAAATTCCCTAATACATCCAAAATAGCCAGCTTAGCGCTACTGAGAAGTACGTCCAAGGCGCTGCTTTGAGTACCTAGATGCTTGCATGCATACATACATGCGCTCATAAATACATACATTCAGACATAGAGCAGATGCATACATACATGCTTGCATTCCTACATACATACATACTTACGTACATGCTTGCATACTTGTGTACTTCCGATCTTGCCTTCCCTGCCTTCTCAACCTTCTTCCCTTTTTCACAGTCTTCCAATTTACACAATCTTTCAATTTCTACAATCCTTCCCATTTCTGTTCCTTCCCATTTCTGTTCCTTCCCATTTCTGTTCCTTCCCATTTCTACTCATTTCTGATTTATTACCCACCTTCCTTCTTTCCCACCTCTTCCCACTGGGGCTTCTCTGGCATCTTCCGAAATCTGTCCATTATATCTAATCCCAAGTTATAAGACTACTAGTCTATCCTCACGTGACTTACCTGCACGCCAGGTGTGCTTACCTGATGATTGCTTTTGTCTCGTCATCCTTATAGCTAAGGTGCTGAAGGTATGCTGCTGCGTTCAGTTTAAATGAATCGTCCGCATCATCATCACCACCATCATCATCGATGCGTAAGAAGTCAATGAGTTCACAGATAGTAGGTGGACGAACACCGACTCGCATAGCTTCGTCCATCCCATCGCAGCCCCCACCTGTGAAAAGAGGCGCTACACAAATTAGAGTCCACGGACCTGCACAGGAATTAAGAAGCATGGGGCGACTTGTAATTGGCAGTAGTGGGGAAGAACATTTGGGCAGCAGCGAAACTGTATACTGGGCAAATTGTATCTTCGATGCGAGTTCTCCATTCCCTCTGAAAATTGGGGACCATGATTAAAAGTTGGGTTCCATTGATACACTAGTCAGAATAAATAAGTAATAATTAATTATCACATATCTTAACTTTCGATAAGACATACATACACCTGACCTTTCGATGGCAGACAGCTACTGTAGTCTCACCCTGTCAGAGATTTTTTCTTGTTTAACAGTACAGTACTGCCGTAATATTGGAGTTCTAGAGCATGTATTCATTATGCTTCACAGATACTGCCCCTAGACTCGCTACACGCACAAACATGCCTATCTTAATGAGTCACTATGTATGTGTGTACGCATGCATGCATGCATGTATGTATATATGCATGTATGTGTATATGAATGTATGCATGTATGTATGTATGAATGTATGTATGTATGTACGTATGTATGTATGTATGTACCCATGTATGCATGTATGTATGTATGTATGTATGTATGTATGTATGAATGTATGTACGTACGTACGTATGTATGTATGAATATGCATGTATGTATGTATTTATGTATGTATGTATTTATGTATGTATGTATTTATGTATGTATGTACGTATGTATGCTTGTGAACACGTATATAGCGCCTGCCTTTTAAGAACCTCACAAGGCGCTGGAACACGGGTATCTGACGGGTCTAAAAGGTGCGCGTTAAAAAATAAGTCGAAAATGTATCTTGAGCAATTTGTGGCTAAAAGGAACACTTTGGAGTAGAAGACAGTTGCACAAAAACGTTCCAATGAACGCGAAAGAACGACGAACAAGACATCTTGTATATATGTTATCTATCTCAAACATTCTTTTACATATTCTTAAAATGCGCTATATAAGAGTTCGGATACATACAGTACATACATACGCATAAGATCAGTCATCTATTCACTAGTCTTTACATGAAGCTCGGACACGACAACGGGACAACCGTTGCATACGAATGTTGCATGGCCTGACAACGGGACAACCGTTGTATACGAATGTTGCATGGCCTGACAACGACGCACCGGAAATCAAACTCCAGCCGCAGTAGTCACACGATCCGCGGCTCAACCAAGTGGATAATTTATAGTGGCGCAACATAAATTGACATGTCAGCTTCTACTACCGTTTCTCCAGAGATTTTCTGCCGCAACATCTGTAACGGTTGTTGCTGCTGAAGCGGATGCTGCTGCTGCTGCAGAGCTGGGCATCTGCCGTGAGCAGATAAGTGCATCTGTTGGAGGCGTTGGTGATGCGGTCTGACCGAGGCAGCGGAGGGCACCAGCATCAGCGGCTGCAGCAGCAGCCGACGATGATGAAGGCGATGAACACGATGATGCGTCATATCGAGGCATTATGAACGACAAGGGAGGAATGCCGTCTGAAACATCGTCACGGTCCAGTGATCAGCGGACATTGCGCTGAAGCGGCGATCAATGATCCATGTCGGCGCATACGAGGGTATCTAAGATAAACGATGGCCAAGCATCACTGACGTGTATGGAAGTCATTCATTAATATTGCGCCTCCCAGAGGCGCTGTATTAATATTAAGATACATGCATGCATATATACATGTGTGCATACTTATGTACGTACGTACATACATACATACATGAATACATACATAACTACATATATACAAAAACACATACATACATGCATGCATACATAAAAAGTCTTTGTTCAATGTCTTCACTTCTTTTTCTCGATGTGTCTATTTCTATGGGTATTTGTAACAATCAATCAATCAATCAATCAATCAATCATTCAGTCAGTCAGTCAGTCAGCCAGTCAGTCACATCCGTCCGTCCGTCATTCTGTCTGTCTATCTAGTTATCTATCTATCTCTCTATCTATCTATCTATCTATCTATCTATCTATCTATCTATCTATCTATCTATCTATCTATCTGTCTATCTGTCTATCTGTCTATCTGTCTATCTGTCTATCTGTCTATCTGTCTATCTGTCTATCTGTCTATCTGTCTATCTGTCTATCTGTCTATCTGTCTATCTATCTATCTATCTATCTATCTATCTATCTATCTATCTATCTATCTATCTATCTATCTATCTATCCACCTTCTCTTGATTTAGGTGTATGACTGTATAGGATGTGCAGCCTGATAGATGCGGATCTTTAATGCGTTCCTTTGTCTTCATTCGACGTAATTTGCGCCCATGGAGGACTGAGCTAAGATGCTGCTCCTCGATGCCGTCACGCTTGACTGACTCTGCATCAATTCTAAGCAGTGACGTGTGAGCCGAAGTGAGAGAAGACCATCAATGGAAATCAGAAACCGAGGTCAAGAAGTACACGCCGAAGACGAAGATTTCGTTGGTCAATACACATTCATGTTCGTCCGTCCATCCCTATGTGTGTCTGTGTGTGTCTGTGTGCGTCTGTGTGTGTGACTGTGTATGTCTGTGTGTGTCTGCGCATGTGTATGTGTGTCTGTCTGTCTGTAAAACCTACGACAATCGCGGATTATGCAAGTGACGCAAGCCAGTAAGATTGGTGCAACGTGGCCTAAATTTATATTTCCAAACTAACACTGCACCGAATTACCACAGTCTGACATTACATTACATTACATCACATACCATAACATTATACCACATACCTTACCACAACATTACATCACATACCTTACTATAACATTATACCACATACCTTACCACAACATTGCATCACATACCATACGATAACATTATGCCACATATCACACCATAACATAATCATAATACAATGTGAAACCCATACCATAACATCAAATCATACATATGTCATATCATACCATACTGTTCCATTCCATAGCATTCCATACGATTGCAGTGGCTTCTCATTGCTTTGCTATTTATAATATAAGAATATAATTTTTCCGAATAATTTTTTTACTTCCTGAGGGATCATAAATACCTCTGGGCCAAAAAATAATAAAAGTCATTTGAGTATCCAGTACTTTGGGCAGCGATGATAGTCCTTCTGTTGGTCAGTTTTCCCCACGGTTGCATTTCCTGGCGTAACATTTTTATTGATGGAAGCTGTATTCTTATCCACGTTTTTTTGGGACTAAAGATCGGTGACTATAGATTATTAATAATTAGTTACCATCGTCTGAAGGTTCTCTGCCCTTTGTACCTCTTTCCCTCCCTCCATTCATCCCTTTCTCCCTCCCTCCCTCCTTGCCTCCCTCTTTTCCTCCCTCCCTCTCTGACTCGTTCCCTCGTCTTCCCTGTTCTGTCTGTCTCGTGTTCCTCTGCCCCTTTAATCTCCAACTTTGTCTGTGTCTCCCTGTGTTTGTGTCTCTACGTGTCTCTCTGCATGTTGCTGACTCCGTCTATTTGTGTGTCGTTCTACCTCTGCCCATGTCAGTCTGAATGTATATATGACACTCTGTCCCTATCTGTTTTTCTCTCTCTCTCTCTCTGTTCATCACTTTCCGTGTATGTCAATCCGTGTAACTGTCTCCGTCTGCCTATCTTCTATGCTATTTCTCTATCTGTCTGTGTGCGTGTCTTTCTCTGTCTGTCTGCATGTCAATGTTTCTGTGCATGTCTGTTTTCTCTGACAGTCTAAATGAGGGAGATTTCCTATTAAAATTAGACGTCGATCAATGACAGGGATTTAGGCGACGATCGATCGATCCAAGGGAACGAAGGAACATCGATCAAAAGAATGACCCAAAGCACTTATTTCCCCATCCTCGTCGTCCTCCTCCTCCTCCTTCTCATTGTCCTTCTCCTCTTCCTTCTGTTCTTCATACCTCTGCTAATCCTCATCCCACTGCCGCTTTTCCTACTGTTATCTTTTTCCCTTCTGTTTCTTCTGTTCATCCTCGCTCCTCTTCCTATCGCTCCTCTTCCTATTCTTCCTCTTCCTGTTGTTCCTCTTCCGCCTACTCCTATCCCAGTTTTTCCTTTTCTATTTCTATCTCCTCCTTCTCTTTATCTTCCTAATGTTCCTATTCGTCCTTTTATTTACCTTTCCATCATCCGCGTCATTCTTGTCTGCATCGTTTCCTGCTACTGAGGCTGCCGAAGATGGTGACTCCGCAAAAAGATGCTGATAGCGAGGCTGATAGCAGCGGCTATGCTTCCGGCTTTCATGACTCAGATGCTACTGCTGCTGCTGCTGCTAGGTTAACGCCGCTGATATTGCGTGCGTACGATGATCATTATTATGGCTGCAACCATAGGAAGAAGAGGAAGAAGAAGAAAAGAAGAAGAATATGATGATGATGATGACGATGACGATGATGATGACCGTGACGATGACGACGATGATGATAAAAAGAGAAGAGACAAAGATACACACAGATTGACAAAAAGACAGACAAAAGGACAGAGAGAGAGCGACAGAGAGAGAGAGTTAGATAGATAGAGAGAGAGAGAGAAAGAGAGAGAGAGAGAGACTGGGAGACAGATACAGTTATATGTATGTATGTGTGCGTGTAACATAGTGTGTGTATTTCTGCATAAAAATTAAATTATCCAAAGGCTTTAAAGTCAATTAATATCACCGCCGCAGATTTCGATCGTCCAATTATTAATCAGCCGTTGAGCCACGCATGCGATAATTGATGATGCCGCTGCTGATGATGATGATGCCGATGATAATACAACAGATTCATACTACTTATAATGATAATGACGACGACAACGACGATAATGATAGATAAACAGACAGACAGATAATAGACAGAAAGACAGACAGATAGACAGAGGGACTGACTGACTGACTGACAGACTGACTGACTGACTGACTGAATGACTGACTGACTGACTGACTGACTGACTGACTGAATGAATGAATGACTGACTGACTGACTGATTGACTGACTGAAGAAGAAGATGATGACGACGATGACGACGATGACGACGGTGACAACGATGTGTAGGCAACTGTTACTGTTGCTGAGGCTGATCGTGTAGATAAACGACAGCTCTTGTTAAATGCGCCTGGGATCCTAAGATCCCAAGTTACCCAGCTGCGCTTTATCCCAAGTTACCCAGCTGCGCAACACTAACAAGCCCTCCCACTTAAGCTAATAAGAATCTCCCTCACACCTCAACTGGTGACGTGCTTGTAACCGTTGTCCTTTTATTTCTTCCATGTTACCACCTTCCACCATCCTTTTTCCGAGTAGGGTAAAAATAAGCTATATACTAGAACCATACCATGACATACCATACCATCCATACCATACCATACCGTGCCATGCCGTGCCATACCATACCATACCGTACCGTACCATATCGTACCGTACCAGGCCATGCCATACCACACCATACCACAACGTACCGTACCGTACCATATCGTACCGTACCAGGCCATGCCATACCACACCATACCACAACGTACCGTACCGTACCATATCGTACCGTACCAGGCCATGCCATACCACACCATACCACAACGTACCGTACCATACTATTACATGCTATTTAGGCAAGGCATGAAATGATGAAGTAAGAGAAGGCAAAATAAGGAAAGTTAGGGTAAACTAAAGGAAGGTTAAGTAATGTAAGGTATGGAAAGGTAAGGTAAAGAAAGTAATACTAAGGTATGGTCTTTGTGTTGACGAATCTTTCGACTGAAGCACATGACCCTTTCCTACTGAATTCTCGTCATCTCAATTAAACTTGACAGAATTCTTGACAAATCAATTCCTTTGATCTAACTCTTGATTGAGTTCAAGATTAATGTGTGCAGCACTTTTGAGAGGTACTTAAAAGGCGCTGTTTTAAGTGTCTTGATACTTGCATACATAATACGTACATGCATGCATACATACACACGTATATGCATACATACACACATACATACATATATAGACACATACATACATACACACCTACATTCATACATACATACACACAAACACACATACATATATACAATTCTAGTCACCTTAAGGAACGTTGATAGTAATCTTGTCACTTGCCTCTGAAGCCGACTTACCAGAGATGCGAATTCGTATATCATTCGTCATCGGTTGCTGCTGCTGGTGACGGTCAGTGCCAGCAATCCATCGTCCACCGATAACTTCACGATGCGCCAGCATCTAGCATCTTCAGCTGGTTGTCATCATCCTTCTCGTCTACTCTGGCTGCTGCAACTGAGCGGAGGCGGCCCATATACGTGGGCAGCAGATGCCCAGTAGTGGTCAGTCAGTCGGTGGTCAAGCCCGCCTGACCAAGGACGACGGCGCGGTTTATGGCGTCCGGCGCTGCCTACAAACGGATGACCACCGAGGGACGAAAATGAGAATCAATGACCTGATTGACCACTAACTGACCACCGAGTGACCACAGCGACGATCGCTAGATGGCGGCGTCGATCGAAGCCACGCTGGCGCCCTCTACATGCAAACGATGACGACAACCATTATGCAGCTGTTGATACAATATGTAAGCTAGTATGCTTATGCATATCTTATAGATATATATATATATGTGTGTGTGTGTGAGTATATGATGTAAGTGTATAATTGCATGTGTGTGTATAATATATTTATATATATGCATATGTAAGTAATGTTCCCTCTAAGTTTTCTTCACGTGCGTGCACTAGTCTGTGACGTGAGAGGTAACATTTGGACCTGCGCTCTTGTGCGTGCAAGATTGCATATCTATTAGATCTACATGTAAGCTAAAGAGCCATGGAATCACGTTGTATAAAAAAGGCTAAGGACAAGTTAAACTGATATCAGATTGTCTCTCGTTTGTCCAGTACCAGTTTGTACCAGATTAGACAAGTTCAAGCTAGCAGAAATGTATAGGCTCTACTTGAGTTAGATATACGAACAAATGTTCCGGTATAATAGATTTGATTTAATTTGAAGCCCTCAAGTGATGACATATTAAGATGTAGTCGAAATTATACTTTGGGAAAAACGGTACGAATTTATGTGATAAAGGACATTCGTGACAAGAAGAAATCAACACAATTCAAAAGAAACGAAAAATTTGTAATTTTATGAAGAAATAGGCCACGTTAATATATATATATATATATATATATATATATATATATATATATATATATATATATATATATATATATATATATATATATATATATATATATATATATATATATATACACACACATCTACCAATCGGTAAAAAACGGTAATGAACATTACTATCATCAGGCAACAGAGGGCCATTGCGTAACTGAATGCTTACAATATCTTCCTGCTTTAAATGTGCCTGTGTGTATACTGACATAATTTGTCTAGCTGTAGGCCTATATTTAACTCTAACTCTGTTTCTCTAACTCATTGTATGTAACTATGTATAACTCTATACATAACTGTTTATAAAATATTATATATAACTGTATATAAAATATAATAGATATATAGCTGTGTATATCTGACTCTAGCTGTATATTTGATATACAGCTAGAGTTCGAGGTTTAAAAATGGAGGGGGAGTATAGACTAGACGAAGACAGTGAACATTATATAGCGCCTTCTTCGAATATGGCAGCACCGATAACAACTCAACGGGGATTAATTATTATCCCATTGATACTTAAATATTTGATATATTTATATATTCTTGTATATATATATTATATATATATTCTGTTTATGCTGTCGTGCGTGCCATGTATGTATCTATCTATCTGCATTAATGGTAATGGACATACTATCATCAGGAGACAGTGGACCATCACGCAATGGCATTTTTATGGACATTATGCGGATATATATTACACATACTATATATAATAATTATGTCCAGTGTCCAAGACGATACATGTATGTATATATGTATTTGTCTCTGTATATCCATATATATATAGTTGTTCTGTATGTATAAATGTATATATATGCAAATTCATGTAGAACATCTTCGTCCGTTGTTGTCTTGTGTTGGCTTCTGTTCCTTCTTTTGGCTGATAATGCTGAAATAAATCCCGGACCAGTTAGAATTCCGAGTCTGGACATTGGCCAAGTAAATATTTGTTTTCTTTGAAATAAAGCTGTGGCATTGCATAATTTTCCTTGTGAGCATTCCTTGCATATATATTCACCTTAACGAGATCTGACTTCAGCCTAGTGATACGTCAGCATTCTCTTTCAGATGTCACTTCCCCAGCTTTTTCTATCTTGAATGAGCTTCGGTGCAGTGGTTGAGGTGGGGGACTTCCTTTTCTTTATAAGTCATATTTACCATTGTAAAGGTTCATTTTGCCTATTCCAGCACCCAAGTCATTTGAGGTCCTAGCTCCTACTCTTATTTCCGGCAACAAGTGGTATCGTTTGTGAACATTTATCACCCACCATCCCTCTCTCTGACTGAATTTTTGAATGAATTTCAATCATTTCTTAAATATTTGAATTCCACTCCTGAAATATTTATTATGGGTCAATTTAATATTTATCTTGATGAAGCTACTCATTGTTCTTCAACATTTCTTGATGCTTTGGAAGGATTTGACATGAAACAGCTTGTTTCGTTTCCAAAACATTAAACACCTGGGGTATAAAAGTTGTTAATTGCAATTACAATTACATATCTGTGTATATGCATATACGTGCTTGTATATTTTGGTATATGTGTATATCTGTGTGTTATTGCGTAGCAATTCTTCAAGTCGAAAAGTACAGTCTGCATGTGATGTACAGAAGCAAGTTCTGCCAGACTTAATTAAGGAAGAAAGCTTTCACCTCCTCCATCTTGGTTTACCGCGGCTGCCTTAACCATCTCCGTCTCCCTCTTCTGCCTCTGCCTTATTCTTCAGAGAAGACAGCCAAACACAAAGACACTTCAGCACAAAGACACAAACACAAATAAACACACACGCACACGAGCATACCAGATCAGAAAGAAGACATCCAAAAACAGAACTCCATTACAGACAAACACCCACACACAAACACACAAACACACAGAGATACTCAGTAACATAAAACCGCCATAACGCGGACCAGCACAGAGAAAGACCCATGCAAGACCGTGCATCAAACGAACGACGAACGCGCAACGGGTCATCGTCTATTTCCGGATCGAATTGCCTAATAGCACCTGATAGAATCGAATGCCTCGACTGCTGAACAAAAACGTCGGCGGCAAAAACGTCCCGCGCCAAAAAAGCCCGCGCCAAAACGCCGGCGCCCAAACGTTCCGCGCCAAAACGGCCCGCGCCACAACGGCCCGCGCCAAAAAGCCCCGCGCCAAAACAGCCCACGCCAAAACGGCCCACGCCAAAACGGCCCGCGCCAAACGGCTGCGCCAAAACAGCCCGCGCCAAAACAAAGGCGCCAAAACGGCCCGCGCCAAAAACAACGGCGCCAAAACTTTTGGAGCCAAAACGGCCCGCGCCAAAACGTTCCGGGCCAAAACAACGGTGCCAAAACGGCCCGCGCCAAAACGGCTCGCGCCAAAACGGCCCGTGCCAAAACGGCTCGCGCCAAAACGGCCCGCGCCAAAACGTTCCGCGCCAAAACAACGGCGCCCAAACGCTCCGCGCCAAAACGGCCCGAGCCAAACGGCTGCGCCAAAACAGCCCGTGCAAAAACAAAGGCGCCAGAACGGCCCGCGCCAGAACGGCCATCGCGCCAAAACGTTCCGCGCCAAAACAACGGCGCCAAAACAACGGCGCCAAAACAACGGCGCCAAAACAACGGCGCCAAAACAGCTCGCGCCAAAACAACGGCGCCAAAACAACGGCACAGAAACGGCCCTCGCCAAAACGGCTGCGCCAAAACGGCCCGCGCCAAAACGTTCCACGCCAAAACAACGGCGCCAAAACGTTTCGCGCCAAAACAAGGGCGCCAAAACGGCTCTCCCCAAAACGGCTTGCGCCAAAACAACGGCGCCAAAACGGCCCGCGCCAAAACGGCCCGCGCCAAAACGGCGGTGCCAAGGCGTCCTGCTTCGTTCTTTGATCAACTCGCTGATCAACCATCAACTACCGTGTCATTATTATTATGGAGCTATAGAGTCATGTGATTAGATTAGATTAGATTAGATTAGATTGGTTTTCACTCGATAAGAGATGAAAGGGCCGGACAATGGTCATCGGCCCTCATCTGCCGAAACAGAATCGTAATCGTAAGCTCGAGATGATTTCTACAGCGCCAACGAAAACTGTGTCGCGGGGACCAGCTTATTCATAGGCGCTCAATCAAAACAAAATCGAAAGGCAGGAAAGGTTCTGTTTCAGATCAAAATCAAGAGTTGGGCAGGCAGGCAAACAGGTGGCTATGGTGTATGGCGTTTGGAATTGAATCGGAAAGTGAGATAAGGAGAAGAGAAAGAATCAGGAAAGGATTTGTGAAGTATTTGTTTTCAGTTTTGAGTGAAAGACCTGCGTTAACACTTCAAGCACAAGCTAACGTTTCACAACTGGATAATATGCCTAAAGTCGCTCGTATATACCTCTAATAGACGCCGACAGGAATCATCGCTTGGCTATCAAAACAGATGAATGTAGACGGAGAAACGATATAAAGAACAGGTGCTCAGTTGCTGAGGTTGCATGCAAAGGAGAAGGCAATGATGATGACGATGACGATGATGAAGAAGATGATGATGATGATCATCATCATCATCAACTGGCATCATCATCATCATCACCATCAAAAGGAAACTTTAATAATAAACTCGTTTAACTTATAGGTGGCAGTTTCTTTTTCACATCGTTCAATTGAGTGACCGCCTCAAACGTTCCATCGTCACATAAAAGGGCAATTGTTTTTCCCTCCCTCAAGCGCCAAGGCCTGGACCCTAACTCTCCTTCTAACTATCGTTCTATTTCTAACCTTTCCTTCCTCTCGAAGCTCCTTGAAAGATGTATCTCTCTTCAACTGGTTGAATACCTTTAATCTAATTCTCTCATGCCTCCCCTTCAATCTGGTTTCAGAAAATTCCATTCGACAGAATCACTCATCACCCGCCTTCTAGCTGACATCTTTCATGCCTTTGACCACGGCCATGTCACACTTCTTGCTCTCTATGACGTCAGTGCTGCCTTTGACACTGTTGATCATTCCATTCTCCTAGAATGGAATGATCAAAGAATGATCTTTGGCCTTACTGACTCTGCTCTTCTTTGGTTTCGCTCATTTCTCTCTGATCGCTCCCTTTCTGTTATTTTTGGCCCCACTCGCTCTGCCTGGACTCACGTTCCCTATGGTCTTCCTCAAGGTTCAGTACTTGCACCGCTTCTATATATCCTATATACTGCTGACCTCGCCTGTATACTTCTCCACTTGGGTGTTTCACCAATATGCTAATGCCATTCAAGCTTTAACTCATGATCCGGCTGCCTCAGCCACTCTGATGGTTGAGCGGATCCTTGAGGCCACCTCTGTTCTAGATCTCTGGATGTCTTCTAACCGCCTCTGTCTTAATCCCGATAAGACTCAATATATCTGGCTATGTGGCCGTGTCCAGCTTGGCAAAATTGACTTTAGTTCCCTTTCTTCTAATTTCCCTCATATCCACTTCTCTTCCTCAGTCCGTGACCTCGGAATCATCCTGGATCAAACTCTTTCTATGACTGACCATGTAAATAATATCTCCCGCTCTTGTCTTTACCACCTACGATAACTCCGCTCTATTAGTCACTCGCTTCCTCTTCATGCGATCACTGCCTTGGTCCACGCCCTGATTTGCACTAGGATTGATTTTGGCAATGCTGCCTATATTGGACTTTCTGCAATTAACACCTCCAAGCTTCAGTCTATACTTAATGCTGCTGCACGCCTTATCGGTGGTCTTCCAAAGTCTGCCCATATATCTACTTTTATTCGTGACTCACTTCATTGGCTTCCTGTCAGTCAACGCATCCAGTTTAAGATTTTAATCCTTATGCGCAACTGCCTTCTAGGCTCTGCTCCGTCCTACTTAACTTCTTTTTGTATTCCGGTTTCCTCGTTGCCTGCCCATGCCTCCCTTCCCTCAGCTACCCGTGGTCTCTTGGTAGTCCCTCGTGTCCGCACTGCAACTGCCCAGTCCAGGAACTTTGCCTTTGTTGGCCCCTTCCAGCTGGAACTGCCTTCCACTTGAACTGCGGCTTCAGTTACTTAGTCTCTCTCCTACCCAGTCTCGCAAACGCCTGAAATGCTTTTTGTTTGTTCAAGTCGGGAGCGCCACTGTTTCCTAAGTGGCGCTTTATAAATGCTCGTTTACAATTACAATTACATGTTGAGGACGAGGAGAAGGATGCTTTTGACTGCTGCTGCTGTTGCTGCTGCTTTTGTTGTTGCTGCTGCTGCTTTTGTTGTTGTTGTTGCTGCTGCTGATGGTGGTGGTGGTGGTGGAGGTGGTGGTGGAGGTGGTGGTGGTGGTGGCGGTGGAGGTGGTAGTGGTGGTGGTGGTGGTGGAGGTGGTGGTGGTGGAGGTGGTGGTGGAGGTGGTGGTGGTGGTGGCGGTGGAGGTGGTAGTGGTGGTGGTGGAGGTGGAGGTGGTGGTGGTGGTGGAGGTGGTGGTGGTGGAGGTGGTGGTGGTGGTGGTGGTGCTGCTGCTGCTGCTTCTTTTATCCGCCGTCTTCTTTACGCTCTGCAACCCATTTAGTTACTAAGGCGATTGCGAGAAACTGCTTCCCGTTGCCCAGTCTTTCGTCCCATTGGGAGAGAAAACCTATCGTCGTTCCCGACAATAAAGAGGAGGAAGTTGAAGAGGAGGCGGTAAAAGAAGAAGACGAGGAGAAACGGGAGAAGAAGAAGGAATAGAAATATGAGAAAGAGGATATAGAGGATGAGGAACATGAAGAATAGGAGGAGGAATGGAGAAGGAGGAGAAATGAAAGGGAAAGAGCAGAAGAGAAGCGTGGAGTACAGAGGAGAGGAAGGAGGGAAGAAGAGGAACAAGAAAAACCAAGCCTGCAAATGTCATGTGGATCTGACGTGCTTCAATGAATACAAAAGAGGAATGGACTGAAAGATACTCGGGACAAGGAGGACGGAAGAGACGAGAGGTTAGGAGCAAGATAGAGGAAGAGGAACAGGGAGGAGAAAGTAAGTGGAAGAAAGAGGAGGAAGAGAAGAAGAGAAAGGAGGGAAAGATAAAGAATAAGAGAAAAGAGAATGAAGGGGTATAGGAGGAAGGCGGTTGAGGGAGGAAGAAGTAAGATGGAAATAAGAGGAAGGATTTGGGAGGAGAGGAGTAAGATGAAGGCAAGAAGAGGAAAGGGAGGTGGAATGAGTATGGAGGGGAGAAATAAGAAGAAGAAAGAGGAAGACGTGGAGAGGATTAATAGACAGAAGTGGACGAAGAGGAGGATATGGCAAGTTAGATGTGGAGCACGAAGAGTCGTGGAGGAGAACGAGGATGAGAAGGTGTCTATGTGCCTGACTCCTGGATCTTGACCCTTTTGCCTATCGATTTTGTTTTGACTGAGCGCCTGTGAATAAGCTGGTTCCCGCGACTTAGCTTTTGTTGAGCGCTGTAGAAATCTCGAGATTACGATTACGATTACGATTACGATATGCAAAATGTAAATGTACGGCGACCACGTGGCCTCGACCCTGCTCGTTTTTCAATAAATTAATCAATAAATTAATCGATAAATTAATCGGCACCGTGTAGGAGAGGAGCAGAAAAGGAGGAGAAAGGAGGAGAAGGAAGAGGACGAAAGAGAATACATACAGAAGAACGAGACGGGATAAGCCGCTTCCAATTTCCTCCTCCATTTCCGATTCAAGGACCCAAATCCGATCCATGAATAACCAACTCTAATCGTTCTACGTCGATTTGCAAGAAGTCGCTGACGCCTGCGCACCCTGGCGAACGTTGTACGTGACACGTGACGTTGCATCCCGGAAGACATTAGTCTGGGGTTAAGGTCGGGGCAGTTGGTATCCTAGCAACTGCAGTCATGGAAATGCTTAGCGTGGAACTGAAGTGGAGAAAGTGGTATAGGGTGTCGTATATATGTTAGTTCAGTACGACAGCAGTCGTAGAGTGTTCGTCCTTCACAAAACCCACTTCGTTCGCTACTGGTTTCAGCTATCCATCCATCCATTCATCCACATCCATCCATTCATCCATCCATCCATCCATTTATCCATCCATTTATCCATCCATTTATCCATCCATTTATCCATCCATTTATCCATCCATTTATCCATCCATTTATCCATCCATTTATCCATCCATTTATCCATCCATTTATCCATCCATTTATCCATCCATTTATCCATCCATTTATCCATCCATTTATCCATCCATTTATCCATCCATTTATCCATCCATTTATCCATCCATTTATCCATCCATTTATCCATCCATTTATCCATCCATTTATCCATCCATTTATCCATCCATTTATCCATCCATTTATCCATCCATTTATCCATCCATTTATCCATCCATTTATCCATCCATTTATCCATCCATTTATCCATCCATTTATCCATCCGTCCGTCCGTCCGTCCGTCCGTACGTCCGTCCGTCCGTCCGTCCGTCCGTCCGTCCGTCGTCCGTCCGTGGAGGAGAAAGGAGGAGAAGGAAGAGGACGAAAGAGAATACATACGTCCGTCCGTCCGTCACCTCTCCTGTAAGCGGCATGTTTACTTAAATTGTTCTGGACAAACGCAAAGGCAGGCAAACATGCCTTAGATTAGGACAGACAGTTACATGACCTAAAAGGACACAGAAACGAACATCGTGCAGGCAGGCAGGCAGGCAGGCAGGCAGGCAGGCAGGCAGGCAGGCAGGCAGGCAGGCAGGCAGGCAGGCAGGCAGGCAGGCAGGCAGGCACGCAGGCAGGCAGGCAGGCAGGCAGGCAGGCAGGCAGTCAGGCAGGCAGGCAGGCAGGCAGGCAGGCAGGCAGGCAGGCAGGCAGGCAGGCAGGCAGGCAGGCAGGCAGGCAGGCAGGCAGGCAGGCAGGCAGGCAGGCAGGCAGGCAGGCAGGCATCACTAGAAAGACAGACAGACGAGTGTGGGAAAGACCGACAGAGAGAAAGAAACTGGATTGGGGCGACTGTAATAGAATCCCAAGACGAAAGACCTGTATGCATTAACATGGTTAGCCGGAAATCAAATTTGAATCCGCACAGAGGCGATGGGCATTCTGGGAATTGAGATCAATATCTAAGAACGAGAAAGGAAAACCTCAACTGCACAGTCGGTCGGTCGGTCGGTCGGTCGGTCGGTCGGTCGGTCGGTCGGTCGGTCGGTCGGTCGGTCGGTCGGTCGGTCGGTCGGTCGGTCGGTCGGTCGGTCGGTCGGTCGGTCGGTCGGTCGGTCGGTCGGTCGGTCGGTCGGTCGGTCGGTCGGTCGGTCGGTCGGTCGGTCGGTCGGTCGGTCGGTCGGTCGGTCGGTCGGTCGGTCGGTCGGTCGGTCGGTCGTTCGGTCGGTCGGTCGGTCGGTCGGTCGGTCGGTCGGTCGGTAAATGTATATATAAATGTAAATCTCTGAAATTTCTCAACGCCATACTAATGGCGTGTCAGAGAGACCAGCTCTTCACTGGTGCCATATCAAATGAAGTCCGCAAGAGCCAGGTTGTTTGGTCAGTTCCGGTGCCAGGTCAGAATCCCGGGTGGGTGGGTAATTAGGGAGACAAGGTAGTGTTACTGTGAAAATTGTTGGTGATGGTGGTTGGTGAGTGAGAGAGCGATGAAGCGAGCAAGTGAGTCGGTGATTGAATTGGCGAATTGTTAGCGAGTTAATGAGTCGGTCGCAATTCGCATTGTACCATTTCTCATACAGCGAGTCTGCCTGCCTGCCTGCCTGCCTGCCTGCCTGCGCCTGCGAGCGAGCGAGCGAGGAAGTCCGCCTGCCTGCCTGCCTGCCTGCCTGTCTGTCTGCCTTCCTGCCTGTCTGCCTGCTTGTCTGCCTTTCTGTCTGCCTGTCTGTCTGTTAGCCAGCTACGCAAATGGTTTGTGGGTGGGTTATTCGTAGGCGCTGTTGATCAGTCAGCCAACCCATAATTAGATAAGGAAATCCGTTCTCGAGAATCAGTCAGTCGGCTTTCATCCAAAGACATTTTATAAATACGTGCCAGCGAACGGTTGACTGACATGAGTGATTTTCTTTTAGGCTCATCGCCTTAATGCAGTTTGTTAGGGTGATGCAAGTCGTGCAACATAAGTAAACGAATTACACAGAAATTAATTTACTTACATCGTACTTACTTGTCTAGACATCGAAGAAACTCAGTTTCTACGTCTCCACGGATTTGTTGACTGAAAGCTCTATTGTGTCAATTGGGTTTGCAGCTAAAAACAGCCAATAGTAGATGTCGTTACAAGTGCCTCTTTGTAACGAGATTTGTGATTGGTCAGTAAAGTACTTTAGCAACCGGGCATGATTTGCGGCAAAATTGTTGGCAGTGGGTAACAACTAGTTAAAAGGTACAAAATTACAAAGTTTAGGTTTAGACGATGTGAAATATTTTAAATTAGAAAGCACGAAATACAAGCGAGTATGAAGGAAGTAAATGCGGAATCTGTGGAATGTCTAAACGGCGTGGTATGCTGCTTCTAAATCTGTAAGTCGCCAGTGAATTCCGACAAGTTACAGTAGTTTTAAAGAAACAGAGCTAGCTATAGTAGTCATTTTAGTTGGTATAATTTGTTCTAGCTCTTGTATGCATATTTCATTTAGGTGTGGATACATAAACAGATAATATGATCACATGAATTGCGTAACTGATAGCGGTTAACGTGGTCGTCATGAAAGGTGTCTTTAAATACATAACGTAGTCGTTATGAAAGGTGTTTTTAAATAAATAAAATCAGAAAACTCATAATTTTTTATGACAGCATTTAATGATTCTTCAGCAAGGTTCTCAGACCTAGCTGTAAACGTTTGAAATATTGAAGTCTAGCTCAGAAAGTAATGTTGATAATATGATAAGCATAATCGCTAAACGTGTCCAATTTGTGTAAACTTATTTATTGATGGCCTGAGGTGGATTTTCACCCACCTTTGTCCCTTCCCTCCTGTCTTGAGATTAGTTTGGATAAGCAAAGGCGTTTAACAAATCAAGTACTTGTCACAGTTTTAGAGTTATAGAAACTGTTTGTATTCCTATATGGGGAACCATAGTTTCCATCATTTTACAGGTATATGAAAGTATGTAAATTGCTTCAGTTTATTATTTGGGGGCTAGTAGTTTACACCTCTAAACCAGTGTATGGATTTGTTAAAGGTCCAGGCAACTGTGAAGGATGCAACTGCAACTGCATGAATGGCTGCTTCCGCTACAGATGTTGTTTATCTCAACTCGACTGAAGGACAGGCTCTGCTGGAGAATGTGACAAAGGCAAAAGGTGGACTTTACCAGCCAATTCTGCACGCCATCTTTACGAAGCAGGTGACACCAGCTGGATGTGGAATGCAGAGCTGCGCCCTTCTCCTCTCTGCCAACAGCCTCGGTCAGCGTTACAGTGCAAAGTCATTTCTGTCAATCAAACCTTCTTCCCTTGACAGACGAATAATCCCGTTAACAGAGCTTACGATGTATAATTATCCACAGACACTTGCTGTTACTGACCGCTCTGCAGTAGCGAAGTATGGTATGACGTTGTCCCAAATTGCGCTGATCATGAAAAGTCACGGTTGTTCGGTAAAGGAGATCCATGCCTCACATTCGTCGACGGCGCAGTTTCGATCAGATGTCATGGAAGCATTGGCAAGCTTCGACTCTCGTGCTGGTGTCATCGTTAACTTTTCTCGGAGCAAGTTGTGGCCTACTTCTAGACGTTCCCATCACAGCCCACTGGTGGCTTACCATGCGGGCACAGATCGCGTCCTCGTACTAGACACTGGTATCGATATGCCCGACTTCTGGGTTTCTGTGAGCGATCTCTTTACAGCGATGAATACTAAAGATCATGTTTCTGGGCAGAGCCGTGGATACTGCATTGCGTTTAAGTAACTACATTTGGCTATCTCGTTGCATAAGCATTGTGTACTTTCTTTTTCTGCTCTATTCTAAATTTAAGAATAACCATAAGAATTTAAGAATAGCTGATAAGAACTTGAGAGTGATTTTCTAAACATCTAAATTGACCAAGATCTGCTTCTTTGAGTTGATATCTTGAAATAATGCTATGTATATTACACTACATTATATCGTGTGAATTATGTCATATTAACATTACCAAATATATACTTCTGTCTACTGATCCTCCTGACTTCTTCCTCTTCTTCTTTCTCCCCTCCGTGCTCATTCCACCTCCCTTTCCTCTTTTTGCCTCCATCTTCTGAACACTTAGTGTAGCACCTTTTAAAGTGCTTCACGAAAGCTATGCACTCATGACTATCTAACAGATCTAAACAACTGCATTGTAAGACAGTTTGAAAATATCTGCTGAACTGAGTCAAATGCAACAGTATGTATGTGTTACGGAGGACTGTTCCAAAAGGATAAGCCAGCACAGAGGGCACGATGGGCTGAGCCCGCATAGAAGACACACAAGCAAGCGCATCAGACAAGCTGTTGGCAGAATACAGCTGAATGCTATCGGCATATCGTAATTGTAATTCCGACATTTCTACAGCACCCAACGAAAGCCATGTCATGGGGACCAGCTTATTCACAGGACTCAGTCAAAACAAGATCGATAGGCAAAAGGTTTCAGTTCCAGGTCAAGATCCAAAAGTCAAGCAGAGAGCGTGGCAGTAATGGTGGGTGATGTTTGGGATTGGAGCGGTAAGAGAGATAAGAGGAAGAAGGTGGGTGAGGATAGGATCTGTGAAAGAGGAAGGTCGTACCTGCACTCCCAGAACAGTAATGATCTTAATCAGGTCGACCACATACTGTATGTAAAAAGCCACCTGAGGTCTGATCCCTGTGGGACACTGAATGGAACTGGTATCAAAGTCATACAGTCTGTTCATCATCATCATACATTCATCCAGGTAGACTGAAACCAGTCGAGGAGTTGACCAGTGATTCCATAGAAGGTGCTAAGACACGTGATAAAGATGTGATCAACATCTTGATGATGTTATATAAAATTTTATGCCATACTTGAGATGCAGCTACGGATTCGTGGCAAAGCATATGTTTTGAATTTGCTTTGGGTAGAAAAACTTCATGACTGCATTGCAGCACTTTTTTGAGGTGTGTAAAGGAGCTATAATAAGTGTCTTCATACACCCATACATGCATACTAATTCTTGTTTATTCCCAGCATCTGTAAAGTAGGCTGATTGTGTGTATTAAACTTAAATCACAAGCATTTAATATGCGTTAAATAGAAGAATGGTGGAGAAACTTGAATTAACTTTTATATTGATGACTAAGATCTTTGCTGTAATGGAAGTTCTTTTGTAAGATGCTACAGAAAAATCAGACTTCGTGAAAAAAGAGTTTTCCATTTTAGCTTGTGTATTTGTATTGAGTTTTATTTCCCAACGTCTTTCATAATCTAGGTGTTTTTTTAAAGATAAATTATCGACATTGAATGTTGCATTTTGATCAGCTGAATTTGCTTCTTCTTCTGCCCTCTGTTGAGAATAGAAGTTTTCTTTTGTTTTCTCGCAGTTTTCCTGAGTTTGTGATTATTTTGTCTGCTTTTATATTTCTGCTCAATTTGTTTAATGTGATATTTCTTTCAGTATTTTATTTGAAGTTATTCTGAAGGAGAGTTTTATTCATCATTGCGTTTCTGTTTGAGGGTTTTGTTTTGTGTTTCTGCTGTTTTTTTATTATTTTTAAAAACTGGTTTTCTAAACTCCCTCATTACCAAGTTTTGGTGTGTGTGTGTGTGTTTGTGTGTCTGCTCAACAACTGTTTATATAAATCTATAAAATTGTTGAGTTGTAATATACTTACAATTAATCTAGCTTTTTAAGTTTTATATGAAGCATTTAAGGTGTATTTTTAAAAAAACTGGTTTTGATACTCCCTCATGATCAAGTTTTCATGTATTTTTATCTAACAACTGTAATATAAATCTAAGAAAATTGTGGAGTGATTCTTAATCTAATTGGTGAGGATGGTTTGGTGGTGCTTATCTATGCGACTCAGTTTCCTGTTGCCGCTGCCAAATTTGCACTTCCTCTATCGATTTGTTGTAGAATCTTGATTTGGTTTCAGATAACTGTTTCGGTTGCAGAAATGATGTACGAGTCCTCCTGTGGAAGCAGTGACTGATATAGTTTCCCATGGATCTTGGGATCTTTAGAGTGCATGGGAACGTTCGGGTCATCTCGAAGGACCCTCCTTCGATAGACCTGTATGGCGACGAGGGTGAGCAGCATCAGGAGTGCCCACCAGGTGAGGTAGTATAGGAACCATACGGGACTGAGCCGACGGAACAGCAGACCGGCCAGGGCAGGACCTGACATGGACCCAACTGAGTGGCAGGCGAACAGGAGCGAGACGAAACTCGACGATATCCTCGTGCACTGGTTCGCCAGTGTCAGTCCATTCGCGAAGGCCGTGGCACAACCGACGCCGAGCCCGGCCGAGCATACCCAGAGCACGGCCAAGTGACCAGTCGAGCTTCCGGCGATAGCCAGGACGCCGACGGTAAGGCAGATGATGGCCGTGTTGGTGCCTAGGAAGGCTCCTGGAGACAGTCGACGACTGATGAAGATGCTTGGGATGCGACTGGTCATGTTGGCCACCCAGTAGACGAGCGTCACGATGTTTGCCGACGCTTTCGTCATCTGCAGTTGGTGGACGCAGAAGGAGAGGATCAGGCCCCCGAACGTGATTTCGATGTTCGCCAGGCATAGGTAGAGGAAACCAAAGAGAAGGAACAGAGGTACCGTCCTTCGAAGAGTCGTGGACTTCACTCGGACAGCATCATCGTGCGTCGGTGTCTGTGTGGCGAGCGAAGTAGGAGCACGACTGTTGTCTCTTGCCGACACGTACAGCAAGATTATCGCCAGAGTTAGGGCGAAGATTCCCATGATGGTGTAGGGCCAGTGAAAGGCACAGCTGGCCCGGCCGTCTACGGAGGACGTATCGTTCGAATACGGGCCATCGGTGGCTGATGTTCGCTGCGTCTGATTTTGTGATGGTCTCTCGAAGAACAGTTCTGAGAACCGGTTTGGGCCAGGTGCGTTGTCGAGGAAGATGCTTAGGTTGTTTCTGCAGCAAGGCGTCTGCGTCAGTCGACTGTGACTTATTTCCGGTTGAATGAACGCAACTGCATCGTCTGCTGTTTGGTTGTCGCTGTCGACGAAGCGATTAGGACTGAGGCAGATGAAGGGCATTGCGAGTACCGGCGCCATGGACAAGCCGACGGAGAAGCCGAGGGCCATTCCTTGCAGCACGGGGGCCGTTCGAGCTCCCCACAGTCGGAAGCAGGCCATGTTCGTAGCTCCAGAAATGAACAGTAGGGTAACCATTTTGTAATTTAAAATTTATAAAGCGCCTCTCAAAGGATAAACTGAACAGGGGCGCTCCCGACCCGAACACATAGAATCACTAATAAACAGAACAGTCTTCAGGCGCTTGCGGAATTTGAGAGGGTGAGGGAGAGGAGCTCAAGTCACAGTTGGAGAGAGACAGAGAGAGACAGAGAGAGAGACGGTTCCAGCATGTGGGACCAACATAGGCAAAGCTTTTCTATATCTAAAGTATGTTTTTTAAAATGCAACTCTCGCCACCAAATAATATAGGCCTCGCATGCTTTTGGCGCTGTAAGTCTGCGTGGTCTCGCTGTTACATGGATGGAATCCATTACCCATTCCATGTAATAATACCTTGGACGCACGCGCGATCCGGCTACATGTATATGATGGTGAACGCTGGTGCTATCTGGCGAATAGGATGAGAACAAAGTCGGTTGCTTAGAAAAGGCGGTTTGTTTGGGTAAAGTTATCAAAATAGATGCAGTTTTTAGCAATTCTTTCATCAATTTCATGGCTTGTCGCTAACGAGGAGCAACAGGGGATTTTCTGCAGGAGGGACATTTGCCCAACTAGCCTTCAGATGTTCTGCGTGAGAGAGAGTAGTAGTTTGAGAAGTGAGTATGTAGGTAATTGGAAGGTGGGACTAAGGACGGAACAAGCATGGGAGGGTAAAATAGGAAGAGGAAAGAAAGTGCATTTGTATCTCGTAATGTAATATGAATTACCATGTTGCCATGGATACTCACCGACCCCAGTATGGCCGCACGCGGCTCCCTGAACAGCGACTGCGAAAGCCATAAGACCGTATACTTTGCACTGGGGTACGGCAGCCGTAGACAGGGCCATGGCTACCATGGAGACGGCCATGCCCTGCTCCATGGTCAGGCGGCTTCGGGGGTCGTCCAGCAGGCGGCTGACGACCACGGCTCCTACAATCCGACCGAGGTTCATGTAGGTGTAGAGCAGGGCCGCCTCATCCAAGGTCACTCCGACGGCCGCCTGAAGGTCGAGCAGCGTCACACCTACCAGCGAATTGATGCAGCCCTACAAAAATAATCGGCCGTCTTAGTTTGACTTCTATAGCGCCAGTTTAACATCATTTGAGTTTGGTTCAGAGTTGATGATAGTTTGGTTCACGTACATTCGTTTTGCCATGCAACCATCCATCCGTCCAACCAATCTGCCAGACAGCCACTATGACAATTGATAGATCCATCACTCACCCACCATACTTTAATCCGTCTATCGATCCGTCGATCCTCCGATCGATAGACGGAACAATGTGTGGTGGATCCATCCATCTACGTGAAACCCACTCACCAATTAACTAACTCTTCCATCCATCTATCCGTTACCGAATCTAACGAATCAGTGGCCATGTGACGGTAACAATTTACCAACACGATTTACCACAGATAAACAAACTTCCAGTGAGAACCTGTGATGCAACTGCCCAGTTGGAGGTTGAGTCCCATTCTAAGTTTTCTTAATGTACTTACCAGTGCTACCTTAAAATGGTAAGAATTACTTCCTTTTTGGACGTCTAGAGGAAGAATGTATGCGGCAGGTGGTCTGTCGGAAGCGCGTTTGGTCAATGATCATGCGGTTGCGGGTTCGACTCTGTGTAACGACCCTAGGCAAGTTGTTTGCACACACCGTGCCTCTGTCACCAGGCACCAGCATATGGTACCGGCATAAGCTGGGAAGTAAAGAGCAACTCCTGCAATGCGATGGCCCCATGTCCAGGACCTTGGGATTCGTCCACTGCCGGCTCAAGGGCCTAAAGGAAAGGAAATGAGCGCCTCCCCTACGTCTCACTTGTGGGATATGGGATATTTTATTACAGGTTAAGTGAGCCATTGAGGACTTACAATCGAGAAAGAGACGCAGTAGACGATGCCGGTTTTAATGATTGTTGGTAATAAGCGAAGCAGCTCCTCGTGTGTGTGACGCATTTTGACTTGTAGCCCCTGAAGAAGCATCAAAACCCTACAAAGGCAAAAACCTACACTGAACAAGAAACGACATAGCCGACGCAGGTGGCAAATTGTTGTTACGCAACAGCGATTTCTTAGACTAAACAGTGCTCTGTTAAGGTGGACTCGGGGCTTGGGAATTTACGATAGGTTCTTGCAGGGTGCGCGATAGCATAGCGGTTAGCATGCTGGACTGTCAGACGAGAAGTCTGGGTTGAAATCGCCACAACGGCGGAGAGATGTTTCGAGATGACTCACTTGCACCACCTCAGCTATAAAATGAGTACACTGACCGTACACTGTCAGTTGGAAGATCAACGAGGGAGAGGACAGGCAACCCGCACTTACATGCCGAGACGAAGAAAAATGAAGTCGCTAATGTTTCATATCTATGGCTACCTCTCGCGTAGCTTAAGGGACTGTTTCTTACAGAAAAATGCCTATAGTGTCTGATTGTTCTGTTAAATCAACTTATTCAGCGTTACTGTCTAGAAAGTGACTCGTTAATGTATCGTGCTACTCCTGAACTTCCGTTTAGTAAAGTAACCTTTTCTGAAAGATCTATTACAATCTTTTATGTAACAGCGAATGTAAGTAATCTCTACCGAGTCTGATACTGTTCACGTAGTGACTTGTTAAATTCTCTATAGCCGAGCATATGATAATACGACCAGCGTGTATGATCAGCTGTGATTGTTTTGAACGAGGAAGAGAAGGAGAAGGCGGAGGAGGAGGAATAGGAGGAGGAGGAAAAGAAGAAAGGAGGACGAAGCTCAGATGGAGGTGGAGGACGAGAAGAAGAAAAACAGAAGGGCGAAGAATAAGAAAATAATGAATAAGAACAAGAAGAGAAGGAGGAAGAGGAGGATATAAAGAAGAAGGAAGGTGAGATGCAAAATGAAGAGGAGGAGGAGACAAAAAAGGAGGAGGGTGAGATGCAATATGCCGCACTAATTAAGTCTTGCAATTAGACTGAATTTCAATTGGGTCAGCGAATGAAGTCTCTCACTTTTTCTTCTATCGAGGACGGCGTGTTACGATGAAACATCAGTTGCAATTGTCTTACCTGCATAGCGAATGAGATGACTTTCGCGTGTTTTAGTAGTCAGCGGACCGGATCCGGTTACGGAGCCTGGCGAGACTTGGCTGAAAACTAACGTTTGCTAATTAAAGCGCCTTTTTCAGTCAAGGTGAAGCATAGATCAACTGGGATGTGAATGTCAAAGCAGTCATTAAATTCAGCCGCACCCCTTTGGATCGAAGATCTGGCACATCTGATTTGAGGTTGGCCACCTTACGATATCCGCCATCTAAAAGAAGAGTCCTATTACCTACAATGGAAGAAAAATGTGTTTTAGTTACAATACTCGATTATATGAATCGTGTTGCACGCATTTTTAAAGTACTGTAAGTCCTAAGCAGATTCGAAACCAGCTTGATCCTAAAATTCCGAAGTGAGTGAAGTAAGAACCCCAGCGAATGACTTGGACACTAACACCCTGCTTCTCTGCCTAATTTTTGGATCTTGACCTGGAACCGAACCCTTTTGCCTATCAATTTTATTTTGACTGAGCGCCTGTGAGTAATCTGGTCCCCGTGACGTAGCTTTCGTTTGGCGTTGTAGAAATCTCGGAATTACGATTACAATTACGCTTACGACAGGTCTCTGGGTACATTGGAGTAACTGTATTCACAATCGTCCGCATGTGCGTTAGTTTGGGACAAATCTCGCAAGGGGGCACCTCAGATACACAAATTCCGAAAGATAATTATTCTTGACCAACATACATCCATACATGCGCACAGATATATAGCCCACTTACATGCATAGCTTATATACATATATACATACATACACACATACATACACACATACACGAACATATATACACTTACAACCACGCATACATACATATGAACACAGGGCCTATGAGAGGGGGTGCAGCCGGTTCATCTCTCTGGGGCCCGGAGGGTCCTTGGGGGCCCACAAAATGTAACATTAAATAGATTCTGTTCAGAACTTCAGACTGTTCTTCTAATAGCGCGTGTGTCACCTTTGCTCTTGGATATTGGCTGAGAGGCGTGAGAAGTCAGAGAACTCGCTGGAAACCTTTAGCCTTATTCCAGACTCCCCACCAATCTCATATACGCCACCTATTTTGCATACAGTTCTAGACAAATACACTTGTACTGTTGTACACAATTCAATTTCATTGGCCTGTCTCTCCCTGCACCTCACTGTCAGTTGCGCAAGTACTATATATGCATCGGTTCACTGTCCAAGGCTAGACGTGGAAGTTATCTTAGTCTGCCTGCCTCTTTGAGCCACATCTGCAGGGACACATTTTCTCTAAGGGTGCATGCACACGGCCGCCAGTAGCCCAGTACATTGTGATGAGATCACATGTCTATGGCCGCCAAATCTCCCTCTCACGGCTGCATGCGGACCCCTGCATTACATCGGCGATATCTATGTATAGATCTATGGCTGTTAGCCATAATTTACAGATTTTATTTCAGTCTTCAGATACAAAAAGGAAAAATTATAAATAAGCCGTATACTTATGTATACTTACAAATCAGGAACCCTGAAAAGAAAGGAAAAGAGAAAACAAAAAAGGGACAACAAACGCTTTTTCAAATTGGATTAAATGCACCTAATAGACTTACCGAAGTTACTGGGCTTACTGCAAAAGAAGTCTCACCAAGCTCACCTGTAGAACATGAACCAAAAGAAACTTGAAAACCTTATCCCCAAACAGGGTGCAGTTGAAAATGAAAACAAGCATTATATTGTTTTCCACGTCGATTATTTTGGCACAATAGTAGCACATCAACATGTAAGTCCGCATTGGCATCAGCTGAAGACTGGACGGCTAGTGGAAAGTGGCGGAAGCTATGCAGCAGGATCCCAGAACATGAAAAAAGCAAAACTCAAAGAGAATGTTGCTTAGCTTGGCGAGAACTAGAGAGGCTCCTGTTGTCTGGGAGAGGAGTTGACACCATATTAGAAGCGTCAACCAAAACCGAAGCTGTGAAATGGTATAATATTTTAAAGCTCATCATCGTTGTTCTCTTCTTGGAAAAACGTGGTATGTCTTTTAATGGTTCGTCCCATTGCATTGGAGATTCAAACAATGAAAACTTTTTAGGAATCACAGATTTGCTGTCCAGGTGAGACCCATCCTTCGGGAACATGTGCTGCGTGTAGAGGAATCACAGGAAAGGGGTGAGCGACTCCAAGTTTTCTGTCACCTGACTCACAAAATGAATTTATTGCAGAATGCTCGAATCTTGTGACGCAACATATTTTGCTTGAGAGACTGTCTGCAAATTACTTTGCAATGATAGTAGTCTCAAGAACGTTTTGTGAATTTGGCCAGGCTGAGTATTGAGTCAAACATTACCAGAACAATTGATTTTGATACTGTCGTAACAAATTTTGCAGAAAAGGCCAGGAAAGCTCCTCTGTTAAGTAAATAAGCCTGCTAAGTTTTTTTTAGCATGAACGTATTCTTATTTGTGGCTGGGTGACAGTGGGTGTGGCTCTCCAGGTTTTTCTTTTAAACTGAGGCTTCATACTTCCATTTGAATTTCTGATTGAAGTGAAGGCACTCACTGACAGAAGACCATACACTGTTGTCTCACAAATGTCGCATTGTAGTATCACCAAGTTAATTTGAGTACGTATGAAAGTATTACCAGACTCACTCAGTTTAGTAGTTGCTGAAGTTTGTTGGAGTTTAGGATGGAGAGAGGTGACAGCTAGTGCAGAAACATCAACTGATATCAACGCCTGGTCGTGCCAGTGAAGTAGGGGTAGGACGCCTGGGGCCGTATGCATGAAGAGGTCGAAAGTGCTAGTCCCTGACTAAGTTTCGCTTAAGCGCGACTAGCCATTTAGTTCGGTATGCATGAAGCGGTCTTAGGGCACTAAGCCCGGCCTAGAGCCAGTCCACTCTTCAAGCAGGCGTAAGTCGGCTAGCCGGACTTAAGTGAAAGAAAATAAAATGGCGGTTGTTACGATTCGTAGGATTCGACGAAGTTTTCAACGTGAAAGCGTGCTTAAGGCCCGACGATATCCACTCGAATCGTTCCCGGACGATGAAATTTATTATGCTTTTCGTTTTCGCCGTCATGAGTTGCTAATAATTTGTGACGACCTAGCTACCGATGACGCATTCGCTGATCACGTTTGAAATCCGTGCCTTCCGTATCGTAGATACGATAAGTTGAAAGCTAAATTTAATGTCATTTAATTTGTTCTCATTAAACGAGAAGGAACGTTCGAAAACGAGTTGAGTAACTTAAAAGTGTAGTACAGGCGAGTGTTAATTAAAACCCATGCCATGTGTAATTGTAGACTGTACCGAACAACAATAAAAAACCAGAAATTGGTAGGAATTGACGGACATAGTTTACTCGAGTTTACCAAGTTTCACTGAGAATTTGTAGGGGTTTAATTTAAAGGCGTAGCATAGCAACTGAAACAATTAACTACATGTTTTAATATTTTTAATATGTAATGTTTTAGTATTGCCTGGTATTACATTAACGGTGATGATAATACTATTTTTATTTGGAGACGACCCCGTCCCATAGCGGGCGACCGGCTATAAATACCTAATGCGCATGCGCATTCACAAAACCACGTCAAAAGGGGAAAACCCTGCGTAATCAAAATTACCCGGCGCAACTTAAAACAGGACTATCTAGTCTGTTCTCTAAGACCGACTCATGCATACCACTTGTCGAAGGCCGCTAGTCCGTGACTAGCTAGTCTGGACTAGCGGCTGCTAGTCAGTGACTAGCTAGTCCGGACTAGCGGCCTGGTCTCCGACTAGCTTAAGACCTTTTCATGCATACGGCTCCTGGTTAATTGTTTTGTTCAGACAGATATATGGGATCTGATAAACTCAGAAGTGAATCACAGCCCACACAGGAAGCGATTGCACAACCAGATGCAACAGAGAGACAGGAAGACAGACGGGTACAGATACAGGGAGAGATACGCAGACAGACCACGCTGAGTAAAGAGTCCGCTTAGACGCGAGAGAAGTGAGTCGATCCCTGGATGGGAGAAAAGACGGTGGAACTCGGGGTTCGCGCTAAAAGCTAGATTTAGTTGAAATGTAGGCTCTTATAAAGTCTAGCGTCTTCTGGCGCTATAGCAATGGTTATGGTCGATCTTAAAGTTCGTCGTAGTCTTATGTCGCTCGCTCCGTACATGTAAAGTAACTCTGACTGAACTAGAGAATCATGCTCGCGTTACTACAGTCATTGTATCTGGACAATCAAGAATAAACGTTGAAGAAAACTGAACAGTACGAACTGGACGAGAAACTATATCGTAATTGATGGTGCACCAGAATACTACTACAGTAGCATAACAATTTACAAATGTTGCACTGTAGACTTTGCATCATAATGGGTATTGAGACAAAAACAGGACAGCTGTTGGGGGAAGGGCCCGTAAGAGGGGGCCCGAAAACATTTTTGAACCACCTTACAAATTTCCTCTCGGAAGCCCTATAATACACTACATAATTATACATACATAAGTATTATACATACTTATACATAATCACACGTAGATATATACTTACATAGGCCTACACACGTACATTCACAGGTACATTCACACGTATATACATACGTACGTACACATGTACACCTATGCCAACGCAAACCGCGGAGTTGAAACAGAGAGTGCTGCTGTGTATTGAACGCATTTCGGAGTGGATGGCTTCCAACCGTCTCAGACTCAATCCATCGAAGTCTGAGTTCCTATGGTGCACCACTCTCCGACGTCAGCATCTACTCAACGACAGTTCATTCGCCGTCAACGAGGCAGTAGTTCGACCAGCCGACACCATCCGCAACCTTGGAGTACACTTCGACAGCTGTTTGACCAGGTCGGCCCATGTGAGTCAACTTGTTCGGGGCTGTTTCTATCAACTGCGTCGAATAAAGTCCATCCGCAGACTGATTCCTACCTCGACAGCCATCACCTTGGTCAACAGCTTCATAGTCTCCAGGGTTGACTACTGCAACAGCCTACTATCGGGGCTGCCTGCTTGCCAGCTAGATCGGGTGCAGTCAGTGCTGAACTCTGCAGCACGTGTCATCTACGGCCGGACACCATCCGATCATATTAGTGACCTGCTGCGCGACAATCTGCACTGGCTGCGCGTTCCTCAACGGATAACATACAAACTATGTCTGATCACTTTCAAGGCACTGAATGGCCTCATGCCAGACTACATCTCCGAATTTTGTATTCGAGTCGGAGATAATGAAAACAGATGTCGGCTGAGGTCCTCGTCGAGGAACCATCTGCAGGTCCCAAGGTCTACCACGCGGTTTGGCGAAAGCTCTTTCTCGATTGCCGGACCCACTGCGTGGAATAGCCTTCCTGACCACTTGAAGAATGCTCCATCCTTGGATAACTTTAAGAAAGGGCTTAAAACGTTTCTATTTAAATTATCGTATGACTGTAGTTAATTTTCTATTGTCGCCTGAACTTATGTACAGCGCCCTTTTCTTCGACCTCGGCCGTGTTACGGCGCTATATAAATTGTCTTATTATTATTATTATTATTATTATTATTATTATTATTATTATTATTATTATTATTATTATTATACACACACATGTACATGCATACATTCATAATTATATACTCACACATACAGTAAATTTCTATAGCGCTTCAGCACCGAAAATGGCGTTCAAGAGCGGGCGAAGGCAAACGACTCGCTGTTAACGATAATTGAGTCCTGTTCACGTCCACGTGATTTTATCCGATAAAAGGTCAGGTCAAAGGGTCAACTCGCAAGTCCGGAATAAACAAGCCACAGTCACTACTGCTTCTCTGCAATCCCGATTCTGGGCGAGGCATCGACGATTGTCCAACCGAACGACCTTTTGAGTTCCTTGCATATTATTTCAGTTTGCCTAAAGGTTCTTTTTCCGCTCATAGTGTATCCGTTATAGATAGATAGATAGATAGATATATATATATATATATATATATATATATATATATATATATATATATATACACTGTGTTCAGAAAAAGAGATTCTTTAGGAAAAACTTAATGACTTCGGCAAAACTATTAACTGAAATAAAAGTTTCTTTCGTTGCCATTTTACTATCAATAATCTTTATCGTTTGCGAACGGTTCTATTCAAATATTGTCAGAGTACTGCGTAATTATTTTTTGCCAATTCCAACTGATACCGGATAGCAGTGTTTATAGTGAGACACGGTGGTTATCGGTAACGCATTCGGTCAAAGATCATGATGTTGCGGGTTCGACTCCGTGTAACGACCCTGGGCAAGTTGTTTGCTCACAACGATGCCTCTGTTACCAAGCAGTATAATTTGGTACAGGCGTGAGCAGGGAAGTAAAAGCAAATGCTGCGATGCGCTGGTCCCGTGCATGTCCCGGACCTTGGCATTCGTCCACTGCCGGCTCAAGGGCCTAAGAGAAAGAAATGAGACCCTTCCCTACGTTCCTCATGAGACATGGGAGCTTTATTCACTACCGCGTTATCGTCCCTACACTTGGGCATGGGTGATCCACGACTTTGAGCGTGTTTCCGGACCAATAGAGGACAACATCAAGCGAAAATATGAATGCAGATATTCTTGACTCCTCTGCTATAGATGTATAGACTAGACCTAAGTGCCTAATTGGTCCGTCCTGTATTCATAGTCTTGGGAACTTACTCACAAACTATGCTTCCTTAGTGGTACGTGGAATATCAAGGTCTGGCGCATTAGAAGTTGATTATTCGAAATGGTTATACCTAGAAGAGGCGCTACACGAATGCTCGAGCAATGAATGAACAATAAGACAATGCTTTCTATAAAATAATTATTATTACACTTACGTTCAGAATATTTGACTGTACAGAGGTTGAATACAATCGACAGGATTGAGCCTAATCTAAACCCTATTACACTGTTATTAACCAGATTCTACACAAATAGTTCGTCATCTTCTTCGGTCGTCTCGTCGTCCATCTTCGACTCCTTCCTTCTTCCGAGGAACCGTCCTCTGCGTCCGACTTGTTCTTCCCAACTCTGGAATGCTCGCTGTCCTACCCAATTTCTAGCCAGCGTCTCCCAGCCTCTGAGTGTGTCGCAGCTAGGCTGGCGAACACCTCCGACCAGCCCAGGATTCGAAACCCTTACCATATTTGGTTCTATCTCTGAACGAATTAGCATATCACCCAGACTATGCTATTTTGGATGAGCTAGCCGGGCTTACTCGTTTCTGCCAATTATCCTTCAAATCTCCTTTTAAGGGAATATCAGTTACATATGCGTCATTTTCCCCTGCATTGTCTTCCCGGCCCGTTGCGAAGCTGAGCCGTTCTAGCACCAGGCTATGACGTGTGCAGCAACCCTTCCTCCACTTGCTATGCTGGATAACAGATTGACACATTCCAAGTTAGCGGCCAGCATCCACACGTTTGACTAAGAAGTCTGCCAACTTACTGAGTCACACTGGATTGCACAATGTACTGCCTTTATATAGCGCACTTTCCAGCTTGGTCACAGATGTTTCAAGTGTATTAAAATTTTAAATAATATAATTCAGTTATTGTAATTACAAGGATTTTCTATCTTCATACAGGCTATTGACTTTAAAGTTTTCTGGCCTCATCAACAAATCTGAGCATTTAGTATTAAACTTCAACCTTGAACACAATGTCTATACACTGTCAGCTACATAAATTATGCACAGAGAAAGCTCTCTTCGCAGTCCATCAAGCGAAAAACAACCGGCCTTTGTTCTCTGTCCGTCGAAAGGAGGGAGCTGAACCTCCAACTTAGCCTTGAGGTCAACAATGACTGTATTCAATACAAGACTAATCCGTAGTATATTTCTTCCTTGCATGCACCAGTCAACTAATTTGCATTCAAAAGGAATTAGGCATAGCTAGACCTGCATACCGAAGGGCTTATAAACAGGTGCAGACCGGAGTAGTAACAGCCTAAACTAAACACGGCCTAATTAATTACAACTATTCGTCACACTTGTGGTTCCTTTTTTCTGGACACTGTGTATAGACGAAAAAGCATATTCATTACTAACGACGCCTAAAGAGCACGTGACTTCGAGCTGGCTGTCGGAAACCTGAGAAAGGCCGACTAAGAAATATCCGGATATTCATTTATATAGCGTCTTTTAAGAGTCTCTCAAAGGTCATCTGAAATGAGTAGCATCTTGAGTAGCAGACCTTTCCCCACGTTCTGCCTAGTCTGTGGTTCAGCGACGGTCTTCTGGTTATTAAATTATGTAGCGCCTTTATAGAATCTCTCAAAGGTTACATATTTAATGCGATTTTTAAAATGGCCTTTTTAGAACATTTCAAAGCCAATCTAAAAATGTCGAGGCGTTTGAGCATTCTTGTCCATGGTCTCGTTCGTGGGTTTAGTGTGCAGTTAAGTGGCAGTAGCTCCAAACTCTACCTTTCCGCTGTGTCCGTTCTAAGACTGCAATATATTTGCTTGTTTCTGGCGCGGCATGTGTCAATCGTTGGCGAAGTACATTTAATTGAGACCTGCCAACAGGTGTCCGTGGCGCCATTAAGCGTAACGGACACTTGCCGTAGATCAGGCTGACACTGGGCTTAGCAGCGCAGGAGTTACCTCGTTTTCTGTATTCGGCGTTCATCGATCTTAACCGACAATTGCCAGGATTCTGCAATCCCCAAAACGTCGGAATTTAGTGTGTAAAGTGATGTGATTAATTCGTTCGTTCGTTAATTCTGAGAATTTATATAGCACCCCTTCATGATACCTACATAGAAGCGCTTCCAGCCTAGCCCCCGCGAACGAGAACAGTTTCGTGTTGGCGAAAGGTGCAGGCAGGATCCCTGGTTAGAAAGACACCCAGGTCTAGAGGGAGGTTATTTCAAGCAGATTGAAAATACGTAAAAACATACATGCATACAATGTCATACATACATACATTCACACACATTTCCCATGCAGGTCCTCTCCTGCATTTAATCGTGACTGAACAGTTTAATTGGGGAATTTGGACTTGAATATTCGGCTGGATACAATTAATCGCCTGATTATGCCTTAACACTACCTGTGCACTTTTTAAGAAGCCGAGGCCAGGACGTTCACCGTGGCCCTAGAGAAGAATCTGGATACTTTCGAACAATGGTGCATGAGGGGAATTATTCGATTTCATATTCTACGAACAGATTACCAAAGCAGAAATATACTGGCGCACGAGACAGATCCCGGTATCGAAGATGACTGAAGTACGCAGACTCCGAATGTTTGGGCACTTAGCGCTGTGCGATGGCAGGCACTACCGCGCTGTGGTTCTCTGAGTCTTAATTTCGGACTTCACCCCCGAAAAGCTGGAAGAGACCATTCAGACGACCAGTGCACGCATGGACCCGGTGTGGTTGGCAGAGAGATGGAGACGGCAAAGCTTCGGAAAGGGGCAGGCCACTAATAATGACGATAATTGTTTTCTTCTTAAAGTCTTCCCATGTTGTCAAGCACCAAATACCCAGATTATTTTTGTTAAAATGGGCTAAAATTCTTTGAAAGATTGAATGAAAATAAGCACATAACTGAATACCTCTGTTGATTTAATGAAAAGATATTGAAATTGTTTCTGGCTTCGAGTAATCAGTGTTTATCGTCAAGTGTATCGAATTAATAATATTGTCATAGCATTCCGCTAGAGTCGGAGTGCAATGACGTAACCACTGACGTCACCTGCGCGTCAGAAGGCGTAGCGACGTCATCGATCACGTGATGTTTTCTCTGGCAGATCTATGATGTTGGATACTTCATTTCCTTCCTCCTGCGGACACGGTATTATCGTCTTGTTTCGAAGACATATTTTCGTTGTCGTAGATCCCACGATAAGTTTGTCCATGAGGATTGAGGTTTCGCTTTGTTGACCGTTGTTGTCTTCTTTTGAAAAGTTTATTTGCGGGTCAGCTTGTGAAATTTCCGCTGCTCGAGCTTCTTCGTTAAAATCTGTCGAGTTATTTCGTTGGCCCCAAACTTTAGCCGTGTTCTTATCCCATTTTCGCTTCTCACTCACCGATGAAACGTCACGTTTACCCCAAACTTTTGCCTTGTTCTGATTCCATTTTCTCTTCTCTTCCTCCAACTTGTCTTCACTTTTCTCCAAAACATTTGATGATGCCTTGGTAAGTGGTTTTAACGAAACCTTCTCCTGTTTCTGCCTTTTACCCCAAACTTTGGCTTTGCTAGTACCCCATTTTCGCTTTTCTTCCTCAAATTTATCTCTCTTTCCCCATACCTTTGCTTTGTTGTTGCCCCACTTTCGTTTTTCTACCTCAAAATCGTCTCTTTCCTTCCAAAGCTTTGCTTTGTTATTACCAGATTGTCCTTTTACTTCCTTTATTTCGTCTCTTTTCCCCCAAACTTTAGCCTTGTTATTACCCCATTTCCTCTTTAGTTCATTTTGTTTGTCCCGTTTCACCCAAACCTTTGCTTTATTTTCACTCCACTTTCTTTCAACTTCGCCATTGATATCTTGAATAAGCGGTTCTAGTTCACTTATCAGTTTCTGTTGGTCTTCTTTAAGTATTTCTCGCTTTCCCCAAACCTTCGCTTTATTTTGCCCCCATTTTCGCTTTTCCTCATCCAATAGCAATCCATCTCTTTTTCCCCATACCATGGCCTTGTTTTGACCCCATTTTCGCTTTTCCTCATCAGTCAGCAATCCATCTCTTTTCCCCCATACCATAGTCTTGTTTTGACCCCATTTTCGCTTTTCCTCATCCGATAGCAATCCACCTCTTTTCCCCCATACCATAGCCTTGTTTTGACCCCATTTTCGCTTTTCCTCATCCGATAGCAATCCATCTCTTTTCCCCCATACCATGGCCTTGTTTTGACCCCATTTTCGCTTTTCCTCATCCGATAGCAATCCATCTCTTTTCCCCCATACCATGGCCTTGTTTTGACCCCATTTTCGCTTTTCCTCATCCGATAGCAATCCATCTCTTTTCCCCCATACCATGGCCTTGTTTTGACCCCATTTTCGCTTCTCCTCATCATTTATTAATTCATCTCTTTTTCCCCACACCATGGCTTTATTTTGGCCCCATTTTCGCTTCTCCTCATCATTTATTAATTCATCTCTTTTTCCCCACACCATTGCTTTATTTTGGCCCCATTTTCGCTTCTCCTCATCATTTATTAATTCATCTCTTTTTCCCCACACCATTGCTTTATTTTGGCCCCATTTTCGCTTCTCCTCATCATTTATTAATTCATCTCTTTTTCCCCATACCATTGCTTTATTTTGGCCCCATTTTCGTTTTTCCTCTTGAGATACGTCTCTTTTCCCCCAGACTCTGGCTTTGTTCTGTCCCCATTTCCTCTTTTCTTCTCTGGGTAGTGGAAAGTCATCGCTCCAACTTTCAGAATCTGTCTGAAGGTTTTTATAGTCATCCATCTGGAAATTCCTGTCACCGTCTGGCACGTCTTTGCCCGCTTCGTAACTTAATAGCTTTGCACCGAGAATTTCCCACTTCGTCTGGTCCGGTTCCACAAGAAACGTCTCATCTCTTTTACCCCACACCTTCTGGTTGTTTCGGCCCCATTTTCTTTTTTCACTTTCACACAGTTTAACATTTCGCTTTTCAACCTGTCCAGTTTCCGATCCGAATCGCCTTTTGCCCCAGATTTTTTGAATCGGTGAGTTCCAGCCGCCGTCTTGAATGTTTTCGTCGCCATCTTGCAAAACGGTATGATGCTGGTTTTCGTCGATGAATGTATTCCACGATTGTCGCAAAAACCCTTTCTTTGTTCCGGGCAGTTCGTTGAACCTGTCGCGTAGGGACCCAGGTCGTGGTAAATTCTCCGTGGATGAGGAACAGCCTGCCAGCCTCGCGTCATCCTTGGACGAAACATGGGATGCCTGAAGTGCCAGAAGCAGAGTCCACGAACAGACGAATTTCATTTCGACAGCCATCTTTCTCGAACAGCAGCTATCTGTTAAAGAATTGACAACTGTGTTATCATACCATAGGCGAAACACAACTAGACTGTGTCTTCCAATCTAAGGCGGTTTCTCATTTAAAACTAGTTCAGACATAAAGAATTAGTCTGGGTATCCCGAGTTCGTCCCAATCGCGAAGAATGCGGTTAGAGCCTCCCCTAATATGGTCAGTGTATAAAGATTCTTGAACAAGTTCAAGCACGATTGCTTAGCAGCATCGACTGATACTACATCACTAAAAATGGTGCTTTATGAAAAAAGAAAATTCACTCTGAGAGAGAGAGAGAGAGAGAGAGAGAGAGAGAGAGAGAGATTTTATTGACAACCAAAAATAATTAACAAATACAATTATAGTCTGTCACATACAGTGGTGCCAATGGGCTGACCTAAAAGGAACAAACAGTTCCTCTACGAAGGTCACCTATAAATTCTGTAACACTCGATGTGTTGTTGACGAATTTCAATAATTTTCTACACTTTTTAAATTTAAATTTAAACTAAGAGTTTCGAAATGTGAAGACGTTTACGTTATATCAATTTTCGTCAATAATTGTGGCCATGATAATTAGCTCTCTGCTATCCTCCATTTCTGTTCTTTCCATTTCCATTTCTGTCTTGGCCTGTATGCTTGTACAACGTTGTTTAATTCAATTGACTCTGGTATGTTTGTAGCATTTGCAACTTAATTAGGAGAGTATTTGAAGGTTGATGATTATACATACAATGGTAGACCGAAGTGAACGGCAATGTCTATTGGTAGAAAGAAATTGCAATTTCATCTTCATTATGTGTTGAAAAAAACGGTAAAAACAAAGGTCTTGGCGGATAATAGATGCACGTTTTTGGCCTGCCACTTACGAAACAGAGGTCTTGTGTCTACGACGTTCATCCAAGCTGACCGTCCCTGATTTTATTATGCGCTATTAAGGATTCATCCGAGCAGCTGATTGACAGAACCTAGTAGTCGTGTTTGCGCAATATTGTAGCAGGAATCTCTGGCATTCTGTGGGGTTTTGCGTCCGAACATGTTGGTCACCATTCGAAGACGCTCACTGACGTTGTCCTCTGCGGAGATTGCGTCTTTCTTGCTGATGTAAAGCGAGGAATAATAAGCCGAATGCAGCATAATAATAAAAAAAGTTAAAGTATTAGACCCATCATAATAGTCTACTTTTTGTCTGGATTTGGCAATACTGTGCTGATTATTGGCACATCTATTGAACGTATTTGAACTGATTTGAAGCTACATATCGGTAGGCGAATTGAATATGCGTGGTTGCTATAAACCTACGTAGGCCTGCATGTAGGCCTAATCCTGTGTAGGCCTATGCAGATACCATGCTCACGCTTCAAGACCCTTAAGAAAATCATTTAGTTCGTGTGACTCTTGCAATCTGTTATACCTAACTAGTTTCTTGCTGACAGCATGCCATTTGGAGATCATTTTAAATTCACTAATTCACCGATCGGCGAATCATAAAGACAGATTAAGTTGGAGGGAGATGGATCTGGGTGAGGGCCTTGTATAGGGGAAGAGACAAGCAGAAACAGGGTAACGAAGAACCTGTGGAACGGACACAGGAATCGCGGAAAAGGTCAAGTGACGCTAAGCCTGATATGACAAGCATTCATTCTGTTGGCCAAGCCGCTGAGCAGCTTGCGCTTGACTTAGTGGATGCTGTCACCGTCGGCCGGTCTGACGGGCGAGCGGCTGAATTCGTAATTGTGATGAATCGGGTATATCTGTCATAATTGAGTCCCGGACGTCGGCTTTGACATCCAAACGGAAGTCGGGATCACCACCAACTGAGCAACTCGATCCAACTTCATCGTACACCAGTCCATTGCGACAGGGTACGATTTGTTGGTGTGGAAAAAAATGGGAGATAAAGAGGAGGAGGATTAGGAGGAGGCGAAGGAGGAAAAAGAGGAGGAAGATGAGGATGGAAAAGAGAAGGAGAACTTCCCCAGCGCGGGTTTGGACTACATCTTATCGAAGATACATCTTCCCATACTGTTCACCACTGCCAATAGGCCTGTTCTCCATTGGTTCAGGTTGACTTCTGTTGAAGATACACATCTCTATGCATTTCGATTCAGCACATGCGTGTCCCTTGGCCCACCCCTAAACGCCACCGAATGCTGCCAGCCACACACTGCACCCTGGTATACAGGCTGCCCCGCGAAGTCAGGGTGGCGCGAGATGAGGTGACGGTCTCAGTAACTGAAACACGTTTACCCCATATGCAGTGGGATCGAAAGATGTGCTGAAAACTGACAGTGGTTCTAGGATGAAGCAATTGCCAAAGTGTCAGGCATCGAACCTTTCTTTTTGACAATGTAGAAAAAGAAAAGCAGCCCCTTAAGCTAACCTCTTGAGGCAGCGATGGGTATGAAGTGCTATGGGGACTTTATTTACTTAGCCCTGACAAATGAGGACGTGTGACCAGTCCTTTCCCTTGCCGCTTAATCTTCCCCACGACATTTTACGGTCAATGTAATCATTTCATAGCTGAGTTCAATCGGTGGCGCAAGTGGATCAGAAAAGCTCGAAATGTCTTTCTGGTCGGCTAGAGTATTGAACCTCTAGATCGATGTACAGCAATGCTTAAAAACGCTTTCCCAATGAACAGACTTCAGAGTTGCATTAGTATCCCAAACATAAAGCGTAGATTATTTAGCTGTTAAATTTGTTTTTGGACAAACACTTATTATTTTTTGTAGTAGATTGATCGCCTAGTAAGCAGTCCGTTCTGGGACTTGGCATCGTTGCTGCGGGATTGTTATCGTCGTCAAGGGATACAGACATGACATGACACCATGGCGACAATTTCCGTTGTGACTTCATGTGCGAAGCGTTTACTCATTTCAATTCGATGAATATGAAAAAGGTTTCATTCTGACGAAACAATACTAACTATCGATACATACATATGTGGAAAGTCAAAGATTAACACTGCTAAAGGGGTGAGCAGAGAGATAAAGAGAGCGAAGAAGAGAGATGGAGAAAGAGAGAGCGAAAAAGAGAGATGGAGAAAGAGAGTGAGAGAGAGAGATGGTAAGGGAGAGAAAAGAAGAGGAAAAAAGAAATACTAAATAATAGCAGGTGAGCAGAGATATAGCGAGATATAGACAGAAAGACAGACAGCCAGATAAGTAGATATATGTACATTGACATGACAGGCAGACAGAAAACTGATAGATTGGCCAGTACTTCAGATATGAGTTTTAATGACAAAAAACGACGGACCCAGAAAAGTTTGTGAGGCAGGAAGACAGACAGACAGACAGACAGACAGACAGACAGACAGACAGACAGACAGACAGACAGACAGACAGACAGACAGACAGACAGACAGACAGACAGACAGACAGACAGACAGACACAAACACATAATTAAGACAGAAAGAAAGAAAGAAGATAGATAGATAAACAGATAGATAGATAGATAGATAGATAGATAGATAGATAGATAGATAGATAGACAGATAGGTAGATAGGGAGGTAGGTAGGTAGGTAGATAGATAGATAGATAGATAGATAGATAGATAGATAGATAGATAGATAGATAGATAGATAGATAGATAGATAGATAGATAGATAGATAGATAGATAGATAGATAGATAGATAGATAGAGATCCCAATGAAGAAGGTGACCCTCCTTATCTCCGTCCTCATCAATCCCTCCCTCTCTTCTCTAACTCTCGACCATTCTACTTTCTCACATCTTGTCTGTACTCCTTAGAGTGCCCTGTCGTATATCTACCTCGCTTCTGTCTGTCTTTTTGTTTGCCTACGTGTTTGTGTGTTAATGTCTGTGGCTGTCTCTTCTATCAATTTGCTGTTCACTATATTCTTCTTGATGAAAGGTTTGATCGAATGTGGCCAGCGACCAATGAACATAATGTAGCTGGTACTGTGGATGCTCGCGGTCCAGCAGCTGGTGTCAACTTCAAGAGCTCCTCATAATGCTCCATCTTCATGTGGACGATGAAAGTCATCCTACTCCTGTTTAAGCCTTCTTCTTCTCTTCCTCCTCCACTCAACTTCCTTCTTATCCTTCTTCGTCTTCCTCTTCATCGCTTCTTTCTCTTATTCATCTCCTTGCTCCTCTAACTTTTCTTCTATTTCCTATCAGTCCTCCTCCTGCTCTTATTCCTTCTTCTCATTCTCCTCTTCATCCTCCTCTTCCTCGACCTCTTCTGCCTATTCTTCCACCCATTCTCTTCCACCCAATCCTCTTCCGTCTATTCCTTCTCCTGCATCTTCCTACTCTTCCGACCCGAATCTATGTCAGCTGTCGATTGCCGTCAGTTATTAAGATGGGCCGGTGGACAATTGGAGGGAAGATGCCGGGGGCGGAGAGGAAGGCAAGGGAAGAACACGGCGAGGGCACAGGTGGGTGGGTCGATGGGTCGACAGTTGGAGGGGATGGAGCTAAAAGGCCATAGCAGGGGAGGCGGTAAGGGAAGAAAGAGACGGCATTTTGAAAGACGGCTGAAGCGCTTATTTGTCGATTGTGGAGTGGAATGAAGAGCACCAATGGAAAGGCAACGTCTGTGTCATCGAATCCATTTTCCCAAGCACCAACATCGACTTCATGCGCTTCCAATCAATTCCTGCGTTAAAACTACGAGATCAATAATACACAGTGTATGTATGTATGCATGTATGTATGTATCTATGTATCTATGTATGCATGTATGCATTCATGTATGTGTGTATGCATGTATGTATGTATGTATGTATGTATGTATGTATGTATGTATGTATGTATGTGTGTATCTATGTATGCATGTATGTATGTATGTATGTATGTATGTGTGTATCTATGTATGTATGTATGCATTCATGTATGCATGTATGCATGTATGTATGTATGTATCTATGTATGCATGTATGCATGTATGTATGCATGTATGCATGTATGTATGTATGTATGTATGTATGTGTGTATCTATGTATGTATGTATGCATTCATGTATGTATGTATGTATGTATGTATGTATGTATCTATGTATGCATGTATGCATGTATGTATGCATGTATGCATGTATGTATGTATGTGTGTATGTATTTATGTATGTATGTGTGTATCTATGTATGCACGTATGCATGTATGTATGCATGTATGCATGCATGTATGCATTCATGTATGTATGTGTGTATGTATGTATGTATGTATGTGTGTATCTATGTATGTATGTATGCATTCATGTATGCATGTATGCATGTATGTCTGTATGCATGCATGTATGTATGACCAAGTGATTTATTCTGCTGGTGAAATTCGGGCGCAGAATAAGTGACGCTTTCTACTGCGTAGATGTCGCGACAACCCCCCCAAGAGCCGCGATCCTCCGCAGCCGACGAATATCTTCGCCGATAATCCTACCAGTCTTCGTCCAGCCGCTGTACCAGCCGCAAAAAACATTAATCATAATCCGATCCGACACGAAAGCGCTTACACGATCGAGGTTGCAGCGCTTGATGATGATGATGATTATTATTATTATTATTATTCTATTCATCATCATCATCATCATCATCATTATCATTATTATTATTATTATTATTATTATTATTATTATTATTATTATTATTATTATTATGAGTTATGACGATGATGGCGACGACAATGATGATGGCGATGATGATGATGGCGATGATGATGATGTTGATGATGGCGATGATTATGATGTTGATGATGGCGATGATTATGATGACGATAACGAAGATGAAGATTGTGGAGTTTTAGTGTTTTAGAAACTTCCCCTTCTCATCCGCAGCTCACCCCTCACCACGTTCACCTTTTTCATTGTCCATGTGGTCTACCCGTCACCCTTCCTATTCTCTGACGGGATTACCTCTAATCAGGATATAATCCTATTCCAGTAATCGGTTAGCGCTTAGCTCCCATGCAGCTTAGCTTAGCGCTTTGAGCTAAGCGATCGTCATCTTTCAATGGAACTTAGGCATCGTGACGCCGCATCTCCCCTGCTGCTGCTGCTGGTGTTGATGCTGGTGATACTCATGGTGTGGTTGCTGCCGCTGATGCATGTCCAGGATCAACATTAACTCCCATCTTCGCTATTATACGCTGATAAATGGCGCCGCGAAAACTTCGTCTGGCTGGATCTCCGTATATCTGCGTCTGTTTTCTCAATCGCTGTCTGTCTGCGTTCGTCTGTCTGTATCTCTGTTTCTTTGGTATTTCCGTCTGTATCTCTCTCTGTCTCTGTCCACATCTGTTTCGTCCATCCGTCCGTCTATCTATCTCTCTGTCCGTCCTTCTCTTTGTCCTATTAGCTCCCACTGTTTGCGCTGATGTTCATGTACTGATTTACACCCCTAGGCATCTGCGTATATCTTAATGACCATATATCTATATGTCTATAAATTTATTTAGCGCCAGTATTGTAGCTGTCTGTTACGCCGACCTTTCTTTTATAATCCCACCCAAAGTCACATTAATCCCATTATCATATTATGTATGTGACCACAAATACATGTATACCTATGTATAATTGTATGTGCACCACACACAATAATACACAACATACATAACACAATATATATATATATGTAAGGATATACACATGGAAGAATATATATTGCAATATTTATGTTATTTATGTAACGCTGATGCTGATGTCGATGTCGTTTTGGAGAAGATGAAGAGAATTCGAACCGTGTGCTTTCTGGCCATGTGTCAGCATCCTTTCCAACTGGCCATCACACGTGTGGCTGACTTGTAACAGACATTCTGAGTATTGACGTGTTCAGAGTTGGAGATTCGAAGAGGAGAACTCAGGACAGGATTTGTGGAAGAGGATTGTTTTCAGTTTTGAGCGAAAGACCTGCGCAGAGATTGCAAGGGGTGAGGTGGTGGTCAGTTTGTATGATGGGCCAGTTAATTGCCGTAAATCTTGCAGGAGTCAGTTCCAGAGGGGTGTAGCATGCCTAGAATACCCCATCATGTCTTACCTCGCTTTAACTCACCATGCCATGCTATTTGTCTGATCGTCCGTATCTTACCTTGCCTTATTCCTTACCTTGCCCTACCTTGCTATCTGTCTGATCGTCCATATCTTACCTTGCATTACCTTATTCCTTACCTTGCCATGCCTTGCCTCGTCTTGTGACTCGCAGACGACAGAGGAATCTTATCTGTCGGTCGCCTTTTCTTTGACGCCGATAAGCCTGTTGTATCCTTTGCATACTAAATCCTTTCAGACGTTCGACAGTGAACCAGCGCAGGCTCATCGACGCAAGGACGGAATTATATAGCGCCACAGCTTTGCGTTTAGTGATTCTAATGCCCCAAAGAATCGGAATTGCAGCCGTTTATAACCTGTACGTCGTTACCTGCCTTCTCTTCTTCTCTTCCTCTTCTTCCTCATTTTCCTCCTGTCCGTGTTTATCTAGACTACTCCTCCTCAGTTCTTCCTCCTCTTCCTCTTCCTCGTTGGTCTTCTTCTGAGACGTCTGTATATCTATTCCTATTTTTTCTCCTCAATTTTTCTTCCTATCGCTTTAGACTGTTTTTCTTTCTGTTTCTTCTTCTTCCTCTTCCTCCTCCTCCTTCTCCTTCTTCTCTTCTTCTTTTTCCTCTTCTTCTTCTTCTTCTTCTTTCTTCTTTCTTCTTCTTCTTCCCTCCTCCTCCTTTCTCCTCCTCTTCTTCTTCCTTTTTTCTTCTTTCTCTTCTTCTTCCTCTTCTTCTTCTTCTTCTTCTTGCTCCTACTCCTCCTCTTCTTCTTCTTCTTTTTCTTCTACCTCTTCCTCCATCGCATATGTCTCTTCTTCTTCTAAATCTTTCCTTCATTCTCTTCTCGTCCGTTTTCTAATGCTCGCTTTACTCTTCCCTCTGCTGCAACTCTTCTCCGCTCTCTTTCTTCTCTACGTTTCCTCAAGTGACGCTCTTTTTCTTCCTTCCATATTCTACATTCTTCAAATTTCTTTTTACTCGTCAGCTTTCATCTCTATCTTCCCTTCCTTGCCTTTTCATTGCCCGCTTCTTATACTTTTAAGTGTCCTCTTCTTCCCCGCTCACTCCTCTCTTTTCTCTTTTCATTTACCGATTATTCCTCGTCCCTTCTCTTCCACTTATTGCTCCTCCCCTTCCTCTTTATGATCCAATTCCTTTTGTGACTCACCCGTCTTAGCCCGGTTGCCATGGAGTAAACGTCAGACATGGCTTATCGGTCGTCAAGATGCGATGATGTAGCTCCATTACATGAGTCTGCGAAGTCATATAAGTCATCAAGATGGCGCGATCCCGTTAAGATTTTAATTTCATGGTCCGGGGTCGGAGGAAGAGCAGGATATCACCCGACGATGTTTTAAGAGCCACGAGACTCAAATCGAACAATCTAGGTCTCTTTCTGCCTTTCTTCTCTCTCCTTTCTTTATAACCCATCCTCCGCAGACCTCCCAACCTCTGACTGCTTTTCGCGTGCCCGTAAAAGGCGCTATATAAACGCTTTCATACACAGAAAATGGAAACTGTCGCCGTTTAATGAAATCAATCCAGGGTCCTGGTCTTTGGTCTGCCGGCGAACCGGCGAACCCGCACCGTTAACACCTTCCGTAGCGGCATTAAACCTTTTAGTCACGACGTCGTTATCACGACCGTTTCTGGTCTTAGCGACAACGACAATGGTTGTCGTTGTCATCATCGTCGTCGTCGTCATCATCGTCGGCTTATCTTTCGAACTGTCGCGATCTCATCTATCGGCGTTTACGGACGTTTTGAAGGGCTCCTTAAGTGCGCTATAAAATGTCATCAAATGCATGCGCTATAAAATGTTTTCTATTTATTCGCGTCTATGATGTACTCGCCTGATGTGAATAGGCGGCTTAGTGGTTGAGTTATTAAGCGATGAGCTTTTATCCGCAGTTCGATTCCCGATGCGTCTGGTCTGTTCTGTCTATTCAGGTCTAAACTACAGATGCATCTCTTTCAACTTACTTACTTACTTGCTTACTCATCGTAGCCTCGCTTCTGTTTTCTCTGACCCGTTGAAATTAGACCCGGGTGCCCCAAAGGATTCTGATTTTAATCGCGATTTTCGACTGATACCTTTGGCATTATGATAACGGCGCTATATAAGTCTTAAGACTAAATTAGAAGTTGACAATTCGTTGTTTACCCCCAGTAACCCTAAAATCATAGGGCATATTGAGCTATCAGAGGCGGGGTAGCAAAAGACTGATAGCCTTATCTTGCCTTATCTTTAACTTACCTTGCCTTCATCTTACTTCATCTTGCCTTATCTGACCTTGCCTTATTTTAACTTACTTTACTTTTATCTTCATCTTCCTTATCTGGTCTCATTTTACCTTACCTTGCCTCTTTTTACCTTACCTTTTTGCCTTACCTTGCTTTGCCTTACCTTCCTTCACTTTGCCCTACTTTGCATTACCTTGTCTGTCATTACCTTATTTCACGTTGTCTGCGTTACCTTGCCTTGCCTTGCTTTGCCTTGCCACACCTTATCTCCCCTTACATTGGCCTAATCTGTTCTAATTTCTTGAGCCTCTTTAGTGCTACAATTAAACGATTTTTATAGTTTCTTCGCATAATATTAAAGCCACAATTCTGGATTTATTAGGGGTCATTCGGGTCGTTTCCAGAAGTCGAATACACCATCAAACGCATTTCAGCCGGAAGCCGTTCATCCGGGTTCTAACGCTATTCAATCGTGCGCATGCGCGTCGAGTGTGTCCTGCAGTCGGTTTCTGACGAGATTTTAACTAAAGTCATAAGTTGAAATTTATACAGCCCTATTCAAGAGAAATAATTAAATAAATGAAGGATCTTCGTTATCCTTAAGAGACTTAGGCCTATCGTTGCTCTATAGAAAGTCAATACGGTCGCTATAGAAAAACGTGTACATTTACATTTAGGTTAGATGTTGCTAAAGCTGTCAATACAATACATGAAAATTGTTCTCGAAGAGGCTTCTCTTTCTTTTGCATTTACGGCGATCCTTGATAACCTTCCTGTCTTTGTGAGTTTCTGAAAGGCGCAATTTATTGTCCTCCTTCCTATAAAAATAAATAAGTTTACATAATGCAATGTATCGATTCTAACGTACGAGTTTTTCTCTGGCAGACATTTTAAATTTCAACGCCTCTGAAACGTTTCCCTTTAGAGGCGCTATAGAAATGTGCGTTCACGATTACGAATTCCACGAACCAACGAATAACGCAGGCCTAAGGCCTTTGTTTGTAAGCTGATGACGAAGCAGAAAAACTGCACAATTGTTCCGGTGTATTAAACTAAACCTTCAAGTGCGTCGGTTATTGGTAGGTCAATTAAGGTCGTCTATTCATTTGGCGCTCTTGGTCTGTGACCGAAAGGTTACGGGTTCGAGCCTGCTCAGAGGACTCCGTGTAACGACCCTGGGCAAGTTGTTTGCGCACACCATGTCTCTATCACCAAGTAGTATAATTTGGTACTGGGGATAAGCTGGGAACTAAAAGGCAAGTTCTGTGATGCATTGGCTCTGCGTCCAGGACCTTGGGAATCCTTCAATGCTGGCTCAAGGGTCTGAGAAAAGGAAATGATCGCCTCCCGTAAGTCTCCCTGAGAAAAAGCAATATTGTCCAAATATTTCAATTAAACCGCCACAAATGAAGCACCAAAGATAATCTAAAATCGTTTTTCTCAGCTTCGCAAAACGTGGACAAAGTGATTTTTAATTCTATAGGCGCGATTCAGAAGCTTCTATCTGCCCTGCAAAGCAGACTCCATAAATGACATCTCGACCCCGCCTGACCCGGGGCTGACATCTGCCGTCATTCGGGATCGATTTCCTGCCGACGCAGTGGAAGTTGGGGTGTGCCATTGTCGACAGATGGCGTATTATCCCACCATTTCCGATGGATCTGTTTAGAGGAGAAAAAGGGAAGAATGGGCGAAGGAGAGGAAGGATGAGAAGGAAGCGGAAGGGTAAGCGAAGGAGAAGGAGAAACAGAAGGAGGAAAAGGAAGAAAAGGAGGAAGAAGGAGAAGAGGAGGAGGAAGAGAAGAGGAAGAGAAGGAGGAAGGACAGGTGGAGGAGGAGGAAGAAGAGAAGGAAGAGGAAGAAAAACAGCCAGAATAGTAGAAACAGGAAGAAGGGAAGGAGGTTGAAGAAGTTGAGGAAAAGGAAGAAGAGGAGTAGAGTGTGGAGGATCATGAGGAGAAGGAGGGAGAAGGAGGAGAAACACGAGTGGAAAAGAACGAAGAAAGGCTAAATATATTTTCTATCTATGCATTTATATATTTATTTATGTACGTATGTGTAATCATGTGTAAATATGCCTAAATATATCCTTTCATTTCCTGTTGTCGCTCAAATGCATTCACTACAAAAATCTAAAAGCCTACATAGGCCCCTAATAATTTGCTTCTGATTTTTTTTGCTGGCAAATAACGTAACTTATTCATTTTACATTTCTATGCAAATTTGTTAGTGTCTAAAACCCGACTGCTTGGCTGCCTGACTCTTTGGATCTTGACCTGGAACCGAAACCATCTTGCCTTTAGATTTTGCTTTGACTGAGCGCCTGTGAATAAGCTGGTTCCCACGACTTAGCTTTCGTTGGGCGCTTGAGAAATCTCGAGATTACGATTACGATTACATATGAAGAATTATACCTATTTATCTGCATAGCTAAATAGCTTGCAAATTTTTGTAGGCATATTTATATAAGTATAGGCAGGTAGAATTGATGAAGAATGGTCTGTATTCTGGGTAAGATTTTTGAAGTTGGAAGCAAGAGTTCATCTGTGGCCAGGAGCACATTACGATTGAACTGTACCCGAAAAGCGTTGCCTTGTGTGAACGTGGCTATGTTTTCACGTCAGTATGACTGCGGCTTTCTTCAGACCAGCCAGGAGAAACTTTCGTCTGAGGCGACGGGTTCTGCCCCTTGAACCAGCCTCCCTGGCTGCTGAGCCAAATCTCGAAGTCGACATCACGCCCTTCTGAGATAAGTCTATCGCCATGCATGCAGCCGAAGGTGAAGAAGTTCTTAGAGGCGCTATATAATGTCGAGCTGCATACAAAGATGGGTCTTGATAGAAGGGCATGCCCATAATAATGAGTAGATGAATGTATTAGTTATTGTAAATATAAATGTAAATGTAAAGATAAATGTAAATTTATATAGCGACCGTATGGCCTCGACCCTACTCATTTTACAATGAATTGATCGGATGAGATTCATCACCGCTGCCCGTTGGAATGGGCGCCACGTCATATTTATGGTCTCCACGTAGGGATCTCAGGGCCGTCTTGTCCATTAGGCACAGTAGATACTGTGCGTAGGGCCTACGAACTTTATAGGGGCCTACGAAAGTCAAAAATGAGATATTGAAAAAAATTAATTTATTGATTGACCCGAAAATAAAAAAGGAAATACAAATTTAATAACCTTAAAGTTTGTACTGAAACAGTTAAGTTAAGCTGTGGTACATCACGTTAACTTTGCGGCTCTTTGCATTAGCAAAATCACGTATAATGTCCTCAAATGTCATTTCCCGCATTAAGTCGTTTTCAATTAAAAGTAGTGCAAGGGAAGATAGACGTCAAGAAATAACGTGAATGTATTTAGTTCTAATGCAGAGATGGCAGTTGGGGCCTACGAATGTGAATGGGTGCCCAGGGCCGTCGACGACCTTAAAACGGCCCTGATGGACCTTCGGTATTTGTTGACGTCGGCTTTGCTTTTCCTTAGTGCAGCTGTATTTGGATACTTAGCTATGAATGGTAGACATTGTCAGGACCAAGGGGTGGGCAGGTCCCACTTACTTACTAAATTTCATATACAAGGGGCAGGATGACAGTCTAGAGAGAGACTCGAGTTATGGCGTTTTGAGATTGCACAATGAGAACAAGAAACGCGTGAAAAGTTATTGTGTTGACTTATTTCTGAACTCTGACTTTGCGACTAGCTCGCGACAGACATTTCTAGTAGGCCTATAGTATATAGTATTAGCGTTTAACGACATCTTACGGATGCCAGGGTCTTAACAATGTTGATGGTGCTCTTACTCTGAGAATCGCCCGCTCATATGAAAACAGACGCCGCTCGGAGCGGCGCTTAGCGTTCGTAATGATCGTCCTTAGGCGTGGTAACCCCCATATTTTCCGCTGGTCTTTCCTCTGTCCCTTGCCAACGCAACCTGGCACTTCGTTGCACTCCTCTACACTGGCAATTCTTCTGCTTTGATTAAGTGTACAACCAAAAAGCACGCACTAACGTCAGTGGATATCGATGCAAGACAATGAAACACAATGATATAACCGAGGTAATTCCAGTAAGCACGCAAGTATGAAAGTAAGTAAATTCTTATAGTACATTACACTACGTAATCAGCCTCGACATCATAGAAGTCAACATTAATATCACACCACATAACACAATACAATATAATATCATGCAATACAATAAGATACTAATCTAATCTAATGACTTCTATAGCGCCGTTATCATTAGGAACAAAGATGGTCGCTTCAAATGATACCGTATCAAAAATCGTGATCCACTGGAGAAATCCAACACAAAACAATAGAACAAAGTAAGAAGATACCAAACAATACAATACAATAAAATTCGATACAAAACAATACAATAAAGTATGTTATGCATGTGGGCTTATGTAAGCATGAAACTGGCTATTCATATAGCGCCTTTCAAGAACCTAACAAGTGCGCTAAGAGGTGCCTTAAGTGCCTCAAAAAGCACTTAAAGCACCTCTTTAAGTGCCATGTACCCGACTGCGTTATATCAGCACTCGCATCGTAATGAAGTCTCATAAGGAAGATTCGGTGTATGTGATAGTTGTATTGTCAGTGCTTTCTTTCAGACGGAACGCTCCGGAACGGCGTTCCGGCACCTTTTTTCGGCTAATAAAAAATAATTTAGTTCTAAATAAAAGAATTGTGTTACTAAGTTATTTTAATTATGTAATATAATGTAACTTATTTTAATTCATTTTCAGTGTTTACAACTTTACACTGTTTTCAGTGTTTATTGACTGATAAAAATAATGAAATTTGAGCACAAAATTCCATAATTGTTCAGTTCCGGACCTTTTTTCTAGAAAAAAAGCACTATGTATTGTATTTGTCAATTTATATAGCACCAGTCACAGAATAAACTACTCAGGGACGATCAGTTCGAATGTAACTGACGCGTTACATGAATATCGTAAACGGGACTTCGTTGGTTGGATTCTCAGGTTCTACGAGTGTGCTGGAGCCCCCAAGTTGTGACATTCCCAGCTATTCGAGATAAGCTCTTATTGAACTCTGACATCATTTAGTCGAGAAGCGTCTTCGAGAGGTACTTTGAGGGCGCTATAAAATGTTAAATTACAAATGTACACGATGCCCTAAGAGGTTTCCTAGAGGAGCTATATAAAGTTCAACTACAAACGAAGAGCACACAGACCTTATTCGAGGTTCGTTGGATCGATGTCACCCTCGAAGATCGTCGACTGAGGTTCGATATCTGAATCAAACCAACGGACCGTGAAGCTCACCAGCGTGACGTTTTCGTCGTTTGCTGCTGCTGCTGCTGTGGATGTTGATACGGAGGTAACTACATATGCTATTCACTCGAGCGTTGCGATAGTCTGCCGCCAATCGTTTTGTCTGTGTGTCTGTCTGTGTGTCTGTCTATATATGGCGGTCAGGTGATGGTCATTCTGCATCAGCAACTGCAGGCTTCTCATCGGAGGGACGGAATTATATAGCGCAGTCCGTACGTGCGTGGGTATATGTGGGGAGGGGAGTGTGTGTGTGGGCGCGGGTGTATATAGCTGCGACACCCGGATGGGCTGTTGGTGGGTGAGAGGAACTGAGTCGAAACTGTTCAATGAGAGTAGTGTTATGAAGCACTCGAAGAAATGCGCTGCTGTAGTTTACGGAGGCTTAGATGGGCCTCTGTCTCAAAATCATGGCGCGGCTTCTCGTGACTCGTGCAAAACGACAAAGACGCTAACTGTTGATTAAGTTAGATTAAATTATACTGGATTGTATTAGACTAGATTGGATTATCTAGATAGATTAGATATGATACGATGGAATAAGAACAGAATTGAATAGACGGGTTATTGTGCATCTACGGAAGATCAAATGGGACAATGCAACGTGTCCGTGTGAGGCCAACGGCACTTACATTCTCAGCTACTAGGCGAGGCAATGAGAATGGGAAAACTTCCAGAAGACGAGAAAGGCAAGGTGAATTAGGAGAGGCAAAGCAAGTTGCGATGAATGAGAGGAAAGCAAAGACAGATCAATGAATGAGAATTTTGAGGAGAAAAGGAGCATATGACATTTGGACGCCGCAGCTACAATTTGGCTTATAAACCAACATAGCACTATGAAGAAGGCGTCAAAGCGCTACATAAGGCAGCAGAAGGGAAGTGACTACGACAGGAAATGATTGAATGGAGAGAAAGAGTTAGAGTGAGAAGGTCGGGTGTCTTTGTGTATTTAGCGAAGTTTCTGCTTCTCAGATGCCGCGCTTAATTTACGTGGATGTATTTGTATTTCTCTATAAATTTTCTTTGTGCGAATTAAGCTTACATAACTAATGTTCGTTTATATTCAACTACAGGCTTAATGTGTGTGTGTATATATATATATATATACATATATGTGAACATTTCTCAGTTCGGTTACATATATAAAACAGGTGAGTGATAGGTTGATATCTGCATGGATACCATCGCTGTATATGAAAAGTTACAGAACAATTTCAGCATTACAGTTTCCCAAAGTCCTAAAGAAAGCGTCCATAAACAGCTGCGCTCCTATTGTTTCACTGCTAATACACCCAGAGTGTCTTTGCTGATAATCATGTTAACAGTTAATCGAGTATTTACGAAGAAAAGTAGAAAATATTTCCATGGACTAGTTAGCAGGGATCTAGGTACTCTGACATTTGCCTCTATTTTTCCAATGAGTACAAAAAAGTCATTAAAGCTATCTCTTAATGTGCTTTCTGTAATTAAAGTGTTAGCAGGCAAGCCAGCCTGATAACTGTTGGCGACTTTAAAATAAATGGTATTTATTTCAGCTTAAATCAAAATTTCTGGATAAATATTTGAAAAATTTAGTTGAAAATATTTCAAAAGTTATTTGACTGAAGTGTACAATAATAACATGCATATAGGCCTGTGGTATACCTAGGGGCCTATATTGGTTAACTGTCAAGCATTAGGTGTGCTTCTAACATCCAGACGTGCGGGCGCCCAAACGTCCTGATGCCCAAACGGTGATTCACAAACGGTGGCGCCCAAATGCCCTGGCGCCCAAACGGTGACTCACAGACGGTGGCGCCCAAACGTTCTGCTTCCGAGTAAAGGAGGAAATAGAGAAAGGGATGGAACACGTGGTACGAGAAAAAGAGTCTGGAGATATTGTTATCTTTAATGCGAAGTTATGGTGGTGTTTCATACACCTAACGAAGGCGCTATATAAAATTTCAGGTGCATATACCTCTCTTTAGAGGCAGACGGGTAATCGATGGACCTCTGAAATCGACATACAGTATGGACGAGTATCTTAACTCAGAGATGAAAGGATGGATGGATGAATGGATGGATAGATGGATGGACGAATGAATGGATGCACGAACGGATGAATGGATGAACGGGTGGATGGAGAAATGGATAAACGAATTGATGGATGGATAGATGGATGAATCGATGGATCAGTGGATAAAACGACCATCGATTGATGCTTTAAGCATTTATGATAACGGCGGTATGAAAGTTATTGGATTAGATTAGATAAATGGATGGATGAATCAATGAATGGACAGTCGGACAGACGGATGACTGGATGGATGGATGGATGGATGGACGGATAGATGGATGGATTGACTGATGGATGGATGCATGCATGCATGCATGGATGGATGAATGGATGGATGGATGGACAAATGGACAGACTGATGGAGGTGGAGAGATGGATGGACAGACGGATGGAAAGATCGATAGAAAAATTCTTTAGATGGAAGAATGGATTGACGACAGGACAGAAGCTTTTGTTATCATCACCAGTTGGGTATTTTAGACGTCTCAGCAACGCATTCACAAAAATCTACATTCACAATTATCTACAGAAATACACACAATATACCTCATATATATTTAGCCTCTATACAAACAAATATAAATTGTATATATATATATACACTATTTTAACAAATAAACATGCATCTCTTCGGATATATGCAAAAGATACATGAAGAGCTTCTGCGGGGTACCTAAAAGGCGCTATATTAAGTTTTCTTGATACATGCATATCTATATTTATGTATGTATGTATGCATGGGTGTATGCATGTGTGTGTATGTAAATATGTGCGTACATATATGTATATATGTATTATGTAAATATGTGTGAATGTATGGATGAATGGATGGATGAAATCTATGTATGCACGTATGCATGCATGGGTGCATGTATGTGTGTATATGTACGTATGGATGTATGTATGCATGTATGTATGTAGGTGTGTATATGTACGTATGGATGTATGTATGCATGTATGTATGTATGTCTGTCTGTCTGTCTGTCTGTATGTATGTATGTATGTATGTATGTATGTATGTATGTATGTATGTATGTATGTATGTATAAGAACATTTATACAGTACCTTTGAAGAACCTCACAGAAGTACTAAATGCATACGTGTATTTTCTCCAAACGCATTCATACCTGCAAAGGCCTACTTCGGATGCATAGGACATATTTATCCCTTTGGACATAAAAGGGTAAGGGAGGAGCCTCGGGATGGGTGGGAGGGGCTGAGTGGAGGTAAAGGAACTGGAAAGCATAAGAGGAAGGCGAATACGAGCATGGAACCTGGCCTAAGGTGTGCTTTGTTCTGGGAAGAACAGGGAAGACGCAGGTGGGTAGTCTGTTAGCCGGCAGGAAGTAGGGAGGAAGGGAGGAGTGGGGAGTGGGGAGGAGGAATGGCTAACAACAGGAGGCATTTTAGATAGGACAAAGGTGCGAGGAAGGAGAAGGATACAGTCGCAGAGAGGAGGATGGTAGGAGGAAATTGAGGAAGAGGAGAACGTGTAGGAACAGAAGGACTTGGAGGAGGAATAAGAATAGAGGAAGGGAAGGAGAAGAGGAGCGAAGGAGGAAAAAGGAGAGAGAATAGGGCGAAAGGAAGGAGAAGGAAAGAAGGAGGTGACGAAGCTGTAGATGAAGATGGAGGAGGAGGTAGAACGGGAAGGAATCGCGGGATAAACGAGGGGAAGAAGAAAGCAAGTGAGAGGGAAAATAGGTGAACGAAGAAGATGGCGCAGAAAATGAAGACGCAGACAAAGGTACGAATGAAGAAACGAACGAAAGAATGAAATAGATAGTGTAAGAAAATCCGCTGAAGAAACAGGAAAGACAGAAAAACAACGGAAGAGAAAAGGAAGAAAAAGAAGAAAATTTCGGAATGTAAATTCAGATGCATTATAAGATGTAAATGTCGATCTAACAACTGAGCAAATTCAGAACGCAAGCGCAGCAGAAGCACACATAACACATTAATGATCAGACCGACAGGAACAAAGAACAAAAGATGAAGAAGAAGACAGGAGAAACGAAGAAGAAGACAAAGGAAGACAGAGACGAGGACGAAGAGTAGAAAGTAGAGACGAAAGAGTGGAAGAGCAGGAGTGGGATAGGGAGGAGAAACAAGAAGAGAAATATGAAGAAAAGGAAGAGTAGAAGAACAAGAAAAGGGGGAAGAAGCATAGAAAAAACAGGATCAACAATAACGTTTTAATTCTGCGAAGGCCTCATGACGTCGATCATTCTTACGAATCAAGATATGATTCCGTTTAAGTGAGTTCGATTCAGTGAATCCGATCCAGTGAATCCGAGTCCCCGTTAAGCACCGGTTGGTCAACATTTAATCATTTGTGTCAATGTTTGCCTTTTGTCTTTTCTGCTACCGTCTTCCGCCCCGCCCCGCCCACTCTCATCTCCCCGATCACCGGTGTTACCCTTCTCTGGTTCTTCCCTCATTCTGCACCGTGGTCGTGTTTGCACGGTGTGGTTGGTGATGGTGATTGTGATGATACGTTGCGGTTGGCTATGATTCTTGATACTGAGTTCTTTCTTCAGCGGATGGACGGACGGATGGATGGATGGATGGATGGAGGGAGTGATCGACAGACGGACGGATGGAGGGAGGGAGGGAGGGAGTGACCGACAGACGGACGGACGGATGATTGGATTCATGGGCGAATGGACGAGTGGACGGCAGTGATGGGCATACATACTGATATAACGATTTTTAAATGACGACAGATTAGGAATCACAAGGAAACGTACAGATCTCAGGAAAGAGGATAGAAAAGAGTGAAAGACAGGCTGATATCGAAAGATAGGAAAACAGAAGAAAACAAACAGGAAGTAACCAGGTAGATAGAGATATACACAGACTGATAGATACACAGACAGGCTACAGAAAGAAAAAAGAAAGAACTCAACACAGGCGGCCAAGTTCACTGAGCCCATAGGGGGCCCCGCTTTGTGCCACCTGTGGCGACAGCTACTGGCCCAACAAACGTGGTTGACAAAGAAGAAAGGAAGAAATAACAATGAAAGTAAGAAAGGTTTAAAGGTCACTGGCGTCCATAATGAACGGTCGTTTATTTCTGAACCTTTAGCAGAAATCCGACATCATGCTGCTGTAAGTGGTCCTAAATACGTCGTCTGCATTTATCTAGCGCCTTTATATTCATTTTAGTGACCTAATAGGCTATAGACTGTGTGACGATATCGGGGTGCCAACATCTTACAATCTCCCGCAAAACTCCAGATTGCAGAGTTTTGGGCGAATTTGTATAGATGTTTATTTCGAGAGGTCACAACTTGCCTATTTTAGCTCTGCGTTAGCCATCACCGCCATGTTGGAATCCGATCAAGGAGTCAAATTACTCGTTGTATGTGGTTAACGAGCTGAACTGCCAATCCAGCCTTCAGGGGTTCAAATTCCAGTCAGGACACATTCAATGGAATCCATGGCCTCTCTCTCCTCTCCTTATGTCGACGCCTGTGCTAATCGAGGAAACTGGGTGGACATTTATATATCGCCTTTACTAATATCTTCTGCTAACCGGCTCCATGTTGCCGAAGCTGAGTGATCGGGTCGACCTGAATTTTCAGCACAATAACTGCTTCATTTCCTGCTGTCAGAAATGCACCTTTTGCTTGTATACTCAGTTTACATGATTGTATACTAATCTGAGATTACTACGGAAATAATTTTAGTTTGCATATTTTCATCGATTTATCCCTGAAAAGTTTGTCTTACAATGTTTGAAGCTACGACTCTGTATTTAACTGATACGTATTTTCCCATTTCCAAGATGGCTGCGCCCACAGACATCAACATGGGAAGCTTTCGAAAGAAATCGGTGCGAAAAAGGACTCAAATACCTGGAACAAAGCCTTCGATAATTAACAGCCAGCTTCTAGCTTCAACAGGAATACCGTCGTTAGACAACATTTTAGGTAAATGAATTATATAATGCACTGCTCCAAGTAACTGCTATTGTAAACATACCACATGCGTGTGTGTTGTCAAAACAATTATATAGCGCTTTTAAACAACCTCACAGAAGCACAGTGCCTTAAGACAGTGGACACGAGTTGAGGCATTTGTAGATCTGCACGGACAGCGGAGCACAGCGAATGTGAACCCTCTAGACTCGAGACTGCGACATAAGGATGATTAACTACTTGATTTGTGCCTTACAGTTCTGACTAGCAAACAGTCCCAGCAAGAGGATCTTGAAATGAACGCTGCCCTCGGTGTTTCTCGCCTATATTCAGGTAGATGCAAGAATTTCGGCAGGTTGGCATCTACTTTGGTGGCATAGTTGTAAAAGACTAGATGTGATGTGTCCAGATCTGTGATCGGGTGGAATTTGTAATAGCTAGTGCACGTCAGGAGAAATGAGTGAGCAAGAGTCACCTCAGTGCTAAATGACAATTTTGATCAATACAGCTTGTGGAAAGTTCTTGGTCCAGAAGGACAGAAATCCTGACCTATGAGAATTTAGGTCAAGGTATTATGACATTGCTATTCTAATCATATTTAAAGGCCTCTGTTGCTATCATAATGCACAAGGCATCAATAAATGGTCACTTCAAGTGAAACTGTAGTCAAAAATAACAATTCTGTGGAGAAACCTGGTCGAAATACATTGCTATAAGTTCAATAAGCAATTAAGCATCATTAAAGTAATGCGTTACAGCCACTGTTCAAATGATTAGTTTAAATTAGATTGGATTAGATGTCCACTGAGTGATTACACGTAGCTAATGAGGTTGTGCTTTTGGTTGTTGCAGGCGGTGGAATCGCAGTTGGATCTGTGCTTCTCATTGGTAAGCATGATTGTTTCTAAAATTTATCGCATTGTAAAAAGGGCTGTACAGATTCCTAAGCTGTATCTATCCAGTTTAGCATATATTTTGCTCATGGTGGTAGCTGATTGGCTTGGCTGATTGATATGTATGTGAGGATCAGTGGACTATCTGGTAGCTCACATAAATACTAATACTAACGATTGTGGGTTACTACCTGCTTAGCAGACTCCTTGTAATGACACTGAAGCAGTTGTTCATACACATCCATCATTTATTCAGATTTACTGTGCACAGAATAAATGCAATAAATAAATTGAATAATTAATTGATAAATTGATTATTTGGTTGAATTTAGAGGAAGATGCGGGTGGAAGATACAGTCGTCTTATGCTTCAGATGTTTTTGGCTGAAGGGGTCGTTTGTAAACATGCTCTCTTCTTGGCCAGTGGAGACGTAGCCCCTCAGAAGTTCATTCAGGTCAGGCATCTTATACGTTTTCGCAAATTTCTTTACATGATTTTCTTATAACTTCATGGCTGTGACCTTTAGGTCTGGACAGCTTACAATATACAATGCCGACCATCTAGTGCAAAATTTTTTGTACATTGCTGCTTAAAGTTGTACTCTGCAAAGCACCTTTGAAATTGCCCTGTTGTTGAACTGAACTGATAAACTTTTTTGTTTGTTACATTATTCACTGCCAAGTTCTGTTTGTTCTGTCAGTTCTGTGATGTCAGTCAGGTCTAAGACTCATCTCTTTCAGCTTGCTTGCCCACCATAGCCTAGCTTCTGGTTTCTCTGACCTATCAGAATTCAACCTGGCTTCTCCAGTAGATTATATTTTGAATTGCAATTTTGACTTGAAGCAACCATTGACTGATGCCTTGGGCATTTTCATAGTGGCGTTATAGAAGTCATTAGATTAGATTAGATTAGTTTAGATTAGATAGCTTATGTGACGTTAAAGTCGTAATCTGCAAAGTGCCCTTGAAATTGTCATGCTGTATGAACTTTTTGTGTGTTACATTATATTACATAAATTACATTTTATCAGAGGTCACTTTCATAAAACTTTAACCTGTGTTTTATATGTAGAATTTCCCAGAACCTATTATCCATGATATGCCATCGGAATTGCCACCAGGTTGCCTGGCCTCCCAGCGGTTAAAGAACGAAGGCTTGAAGGCTGAAGAAGGTGACCTTACGATAGCCTGGAGATACAAAAACCTCAGCCTCACAGTTAGTTTGGTTTGAACATTTAAGCCTTCTCTGTCTTATAATCTGTAGTATTTTTAGGTTAATTACTGCTTCTGGAACATTTCGATCTTTGATATCTTGTAATCGGTAGTATTGCAAGACAGTGAATAAACCAAAAAGGGAACGAATTGCTTGTTCTCGTAAATTTAGTTGATCTTTGTTAAGAGTTTTTATGATGCAATTATAAAAAAGCGTCTCTGAGGGAGGAACCCTGTATTACAAGGATTTGGTTCAGTTATTGACATTAAGGTTGTGATTTCCTTTAGGGTTTAATATTTTTGAAGACAGTCCAGTTTAGTCTTTGTTCAAATCATAAGTGTTCCCCACAATTTTTTTCTGTCTTACTTGCAGCCATCATCTCATTCAATGCCTCAGTTCGGCCATTACTACGACCTCTCAAAGAAAATGGATCAAAATCTGTTAGATGCAGTTGATAAGACGCTGTTTGATCCATCATTTGACATCACATGTTCTCAGAGGTGCTTGCTACATTGTTGCTTACTTTTTAGTATATTTAGTCGATTCTCTTTTGGTTTAATTTTTGGGATTAGTATTTTGGATTAAGTTTTGGGTTTTGTTTTGACGGATAAACAACTGTTGGCAGCTGTCTCATGGAGACAAAGGCAAAGATGCCGGAGTCAGACAGATGATAGAATTGGCCACAAAAATAAATGTTGGATGTTCATTTTGTGCAGCGTTTCTATAACCATTTATTCGTCTGTTTTCTCAATAAAATGGTAAAGGTAGAGGTGACACTCAAAAGACGCTCCTCAGAGTTTGAAGGATCTTTCAGCTGATGTGCCAACAAGACCACAGCAGTCCAGAAACAGGACACCTTTCCTATGGTCTAAAGGGTCTATGCTGTTGACTTGTGCTTTATTTAAACTTTGGCTTATTACAGTTAATAATTTCTTCAAATTTGACTCTGTATGGTTAATAACTGCTTGAGAAATGTTTAAGCTTTATTTTTCCACAATCGGGGAACACTTGAAATGTGCCTCAAAAGCAACAAATACTGCACGTGATCAGTAGACTCTTATTGTGCCTTCCACCAGGACAGTGTTGGGTTCTTTGGCAGTCTTGGTGGCTGGTTCAACACTTTGAATTTCACTGCCCTAGTGCAATGTTCAGTGCATTCTGTCAGTTCTTTATAGTCATTCAGGTCTAAACTTAAGATTTTTCCTTACCCACGGTAGCCTGGCTTCTGGTTCTCTGGCCATCAGAATTTGGCCAGGTTTCTCCAAAGGATTACAATTTTGACTATAGTTTCACTTGAAGCAACCATAGATTGATGCTTATGCTTTATGATAATGGCGCTTTTATAAATCATTAGACTAGATTAGAAGACTCTCCAGAGAACATTCAAGAATTAAATATGTTTTACTGCAGTGCGCAGGAGTCGTCTTCTCTCAATTCCTGTTATGCCAGATTGCTTGACGCAATCTCTGCGAAAATATCAGACGGAAATTTTGGCACGAGCAGCCAGCAGGACGAACGTAACATCCTTAGAATAGGTCAGTTGTTTATATCTTGGCACTGTGGAATGCCTTTCTTAATCAAAATTTTGTTTGGTTAAACTAAGCCCAGAATCGCATTCTTGTGTGACCTTGTGCACATAATGAATTTCGATGATAAAAGTAATAATAATGATAAAAATAATAAGCTAAAAAACAATAGCATTAGATGCAGGCATAGGTTTTGCTTCTGTACGTATGTAATGGTGAATGCTGGCGCTATCTTGTAATTTTATGTAATGACAAAAAAGTTGTTTAGAGAAAGTGGAATGCTGGGGTAAAGTTCTCAAAATCAAGACAGTTTTTGGTAATCACTTTATATCTAGTGGGGAGCAGCAGAGGATATGCCACAGAAGGGGCATTTTGCTGAAATAACTTGCAAGTGGAAGAGAAATGAAGGAAGACCACAACTACACTGGATTCACAACATAAACAACAACATAACAAGACGGACTAAACATAAGAACAGCACTAAAAATAACAAAACCAAAAAGAATATAGATCATTAATTCACACCCAATACCAACAAATGGCTGGCACAACAAAATGGATGATGATGTGCAGTAAAGGATAGTAATAGTAATAATAATAATAATAATCATGATTTCTGGTTTGACTTGTGTTGAATTTGTTTTCCTAAGGAATTCATGCACTTGGATCTCCTCAATGGGATGAAGGATTGCTCACGTCAGATTCTTCGTTGAATTCCGATCCATCCATTTTCCACTTTTTGTACGCGCTGCGCAGCATCGTGCGATCAGCTTATACTGTGGCTCTTGTTACCATACCAACTCACCTTTTTCAAGTAAGCCTTTTCATTATCTGAATGTAATGTAATGTGAATCTCCTAATACTGAAAGTTGTATTCTTCTGTTTTATATAAGACAGTGTAATCATTCAATTATTATACATTACAGCAGCCTACAGAAATGTAGTAGCCCTGGAGTTCTTTATCATCATCATCAGCATCATCATCATCGTCCATTTTGTTGTGCCAGCCATTTGATGGTATTGGGTGTGAATTAATGATCTCCATTCTATTTGGTTTTGTTATATTTAGTGCGTTCTTGTGTTTAGTCCGTCTTGTTATGTTGTTGTTTATGTTGTGAATCCAGTGTAGTTGTGGTCTTCCTTCTTTTCTCTTCCTTTGGATCTTACAGGTAGTGCATTTTATGGGATTTGTTTAGTCAACATAAGTCTACAGAGGTGTAATCCTGGGTTCTTAGTATTGGTTAATTGTAGTGTAATTTAATGCATAATTTATATATAAAAATAAATACTAATACAACTGTATTTCATACTGCTCTCCTTCGAACGCTGAGAAATGAGTGTCGACGACGCAGAGCAGTTGTGCATGAAAGACTTGCTCGAGATCCCTATACAGTGACCAACTCAGAGGAGGGTAGAACCTGTACTCTCCATGTTACAAGTCAAGCACTCTAACAATCGGCTACCATGCCTCTTGAATCCAGCACCTCTTCGAGGTATTTGTACACAGAGGCAAATAAATGAGACTGAAGTTACCAGTAAATGAAAAGAAATGGAAGACAAAGTTCAAACAAAAATATATATAACCAGGAATCTGATCGTAAAATCACTGCAAGTTGATGTTTCAAAATTCACCTGGTTTTATGTACCATTGGTCCATATTTGCTCCAAAGTTCACCCAGTTTTATTGATAGTAAGTTGAATTTGCTCCAAGTTTATCTGTTTATCAACCAGATGAAGCTGAAACCATCTTTGTTTGGGATCAGATAACATGACATAGAGTATGCTTCTCAGCCTTTAAAATCTTTGTTTGAATGGGTCATAATTGGTTTCTTTGATTTTATGCAGAATTCATCTTTTGTGTCAAGACTGGAGAGACTGGGTGATACGGTTGTGCGACTAGAGTCATTCATTGGAACGCCTGTGGAAAACAACCCAGCCCTAGCAAACCATAAGGGTAAGTGTAATATTGTATATATGTCCATGTCATGTTATGTAACAAACATTTATACAGCGCTTTTCAAACACCTCTCAAAAGTGCCTCCCATGAATTGTTGCTGTGAACTGATTTTTAACTGTAGTCTTGAAAATACTGGTGTTCAATAAAGTATCTTCAGTTCAGTTCAAATCTAAATGGTTGGCGGTTGATGAGCTGCTGTGTTGATGAAGAAATGGTTTTTCTGGTAAGCATCTAGTTTTTCTTGGTATTATTCTTAATGACGTCTTGTAGAAAACTTGTTTGTTAATGATATTTACTAAAACTTGGTTTGATTGTTACACTGGCATGTTAATCTTTTTCAGGTCTTTTTCATGTAGTCAAGATGCCAAGACTCAACTGTTTGGCCACTCATGACTGTGATACACAAGATCTTGCATTTAAAGTTCGAAGGAAGCGATTCACCATTGAGGTTGGCTATTGTATTGTATTTTTTTAACCCTTTATTTATGATTCACTTCTTACTGAGAAACTTATGGACTGCCAATATGAGAGCCATACAGAAATAGAAGTTGTAAGAAATCAAGCTGGGACACTGTTGCCTCTTACTGTTTAGTTATTGTGAATAGGTGTTCTTCACAGTCAAGGCAAATTGGTAAGATAAGGACTGAGCCAGGTTCAGTTCCAAGCTGAAATTCAGAAAGACCAGCAGGTAAACTTGAGTTTCGTAAGTTGAAGCGAATGCTGTAAAGTTAGCTACATTGGTTAACACGTACGTTAAGGCACCTCACTGTGTGAGGATTCCGGTTTGCATACAATTGTGGGTTATTTCAGAGATTTGATCTCAGGCTAGCATGCATGGGGACCTTAAATGGCATGGTGCCTATTCAAGCAAGCAGCAGTAGTAAGGCTCTTACCCAATAAATTTGTTGAAATTAAGCAAGGTGGAGGCCATGTGGTTGCTATAGAAAAGCATACAGATTTGCATTTACTGCAAGCAGATAAAATAAGGAATTGGTTTTGTTGAATGCATTAGCTTTGACTGATTGACAGTTATTTGCTCTTGGTCACTGAAGGGATAAGTAAAGTAAAGCTCCCTTGTGGAGTGAAGGGGAGGCGCTAATTTTTTGCGCTGGTTGGCCTTAGAGCTGGCAATGGACGAATCTCCAGGTCCTGGACACGGGGCCAGTGCTTTGCAAGACTTTAGGTTTTCTTCCAAGCTTACACATGTATCAATTCTAGTGCTTGGTGACCGAGACAAGCTGTGCAACCAACGTGCCCAGGGTTATCGTATGTAGTGCACTGAGCAGGCTTGAGCCTTCAATTGTTGGATTACAGACCAAGTGTGTTACTGAATAGACCGAAGTGACACTAATGGTATAATTAATATGCATTTTGTATATATATATGTTAAATTTTATTGTTTTCAGAAGTTACATCTCCCTCCTGCTATATCCGAGACGTCACCTTCAAGTAGTGCACATGAGAAAAGCAAGCATCTGTTTGCACAGAAAGAAGGAGCTGGAGAGCCTGCCTTTGTGTGTGGCAGCACGTCTTCGCAGAATAAACTTGATTTTTAATTGGAGAAATTTGCATCTAATTCTCTTTGCAGCATATGAAACTTTTCTGTTTTTGCACTTTGCAACATTCACAACTATTTTTCCTTAAAGGAGAAATGGGTTGCTATTAAAAATTATTTTGTCATTGTTTTTGCATTGTTTTTTTTGTCTTCAGAGTATGGAGAAGTAACTAATTTAAAGCTTTAAGTCTCTCCTAATACAAATCTTGTAACTGATCAACCCAAACCATGTCTTACATCAGCTACTTCTGCCAGTTAAAACCCTTAGTTGTTCCCTATGGCCCCACACCCATGATCATATTATTCCTTCTGCTGATAATTTAGCACGTAAATGTTTTATTAATAGGATGTTGTATACATATTAAGTTTTTCTTGTGTTATTAAATACTTGTAAACCGATGTGCAGTTAGCTATTGGTTAATAAAGAATATACTTACTTACTTAATTAATTAATTAATTTCAAGCTTTAACATACAAAGTCTCTCCTACTACAAATCTTGTACAGGTTGCAAATCCAGGAAATATCTAGACGATAGTATTGTTGTCATTGCCATATGCACGAATTGTTCTATTAAAATGTTAAAATATTGAAAATTCAACTTCAATACTTTTTATTACAGAGATTTAAATTGTTTCAGAATCAACTTTTCAGAATAATTGGTTTAAGGTTTATTTGAAAATGATTTTGATTTGGTAGTTACAATAACCAAATAAAGAAGCACAATTTGTAAACAAAATTTAAAACTATATCACAGTATTCAGCTAATGGTTTTTTTATAAGGAATTGATTTTAGTAGGGTTACGTAGTACTGGCGCATCAATATTGCTTCACTGACGTCATTAAGTGGGAACCTATATCAATAGCGCTCGTGGTGTCTGAACCATAACAAAAGATTTTCATTGGCGTTTTCTCGAGGTTTCTTTCAAAAGCAAATCGTAAAATTACTTTTTAACGAATTTAGCGTGTAACTCTCAGGCAAAATACACAGTTGTGTAGCATCGGTTGAGTGATTACGCATCTGACTTGCAGTGTACTTGATCGACCTTTTGAACGCGGATCTTGACGATAGTAACACGTTTGTCCCACATTTCATTTCCTTTTATATATTTTATATTCTAGCAAATTCCGTCCTTGCTTCCAACTGCCATTCCGTCAATGGCGAGCGGTTTTGTTTCGTTTTTCTCCCGAGATAAGGTACGTCTGGTTTGACTCTTATTATTGTAGTACTTAATAAAAGGAGAAAGCTAATACTAGTTATTTAGCGCTCGTTTTAGAAAACTGCCCATAACTTGACTGTAGGATTACTGAAGACGAAAAAGTGAATTACTTTCAAAATTGTGGAGCATTTTCGACTTGCATTGATTATCTGTCCGATGAATTTCAATTCACTGAGCAAATGCCTTAAAAATTCGTTAGATATATAAGTTCTTAACATGCGTTGCGTGTGACGATAACGGCGCAATAGATGTTACCAATTCCTGGTCATGAACCAGGATAGGGAATGTGGCAAGGTGACCTCAGTGTGGGGAATATGGCAAGGTGACCTGTGTGACTTGGGTTCAACTCCTGGGCATGTCTTGGCAATTGTCAAACTGTTTCAAAGGGCAAAGATCAAATTGTCAGCATCTTTAAAATAGGATCTTTGGTAAATTATGTGCCCCAATGGATGAAACTGAGGACAGGGCAACCAAAAAATGAAGAACGTTAGCTAAGAAATCATCCTCTTGAGACAACCCCATTAAACATGCACCACGCTGTCTCCCTGGCTCGACCCTTGTATTCTGACCTGGAACCGAAACTGACAAAACAACCTGCCTTTTACATGTTTTGTGGTGTCTGAACCGTAACAAAGATATTCATTAGCGTTTTCTCAAGGTTTCTTTCCAAAGCAAATTGTAAAATTGCATTTTAACAAATTTAACGTGTAACTTTCAGGCAAAAATACACAATTCTGTAGCATCGGTTGGGTGATTACGTATCTGACTTGCAGTGTACTTGATTGACCTTAATGTGATTAAGCACCAGTGAATAAGCAGATTTCTGCGTCTTGGATTCAGGTGTACTGACATTGCATGCGTTGCAAATGTTTTAAATAAAAAAAAGAAATAAAAAAAGAAATGACAGCTTTTCATGGCACTGAGAAATTTCAGAGATTTACATTACGTTGCATGCCTATCTTGCAGAGCCCTTTCCCTGTTAACCCTACCTACCCCAACCTCACCCTGAAAACAATTTTCATAACTGCTATGAATAGCTGGAATGATATCAGCTGGTCTACTTAAAAACAAGAGGTTCTGAACAGAGTTATGCTTGGAATTTTGCTTGGAGTTCAGTCCATTGTTCCTGCAGGTGTTCAGGCAACCATGAGTAGTAAATATTCGCCAGGTAATAGGTGTGAGTTTGTTCCTTGTTGTAGAAGAAAGTCACTCAAGCATTTAACGTTCATGTATTTATTTATGCATGCACCTTTAGTGTGTCATAATATCTAGGAAGTACTAGCCTGATCGGAGGGGAAACGGAGCATTTTGGTTCAGGCCGCAACAATTGCAGGCCTGTGATTTATATTTGTTATGTTGGCTTTTGGCATTCAGTTCATTTTTGCATTTAAATGTAACCAGAGCAAAATAACGTGTAATTGTAATCACAAATTTATATAATGCCACTTTGTGGTGCTATATAAGTGTAGATATGGCCTTGGCTGCTTTTAATCTCTGCTGGAGTGCTTGTCCAAAATATGTATAGATGTATGTGAAGGTCTATGTACAGTGTGCATGTATCCAGACACTTAATGTAGCACCTGTTACTCGCTTAATGCACCTGTTACCTATGTTACATAAGTTATGCCTACCCTGTGCATTTGCCTGGCCACAGTTTAACCACGAAGTGCAAATTGTTCATTTTGAGAACACATTGATCACTTAAGTTTAAAGCTTTGAAATAGAAATTCTCTCCTGCTACAAAGCTCATAATTTAGAAACTGAAATTCACAAAAATTTCTAAACTAAAGTAAGGTCAACTTCAATGACCCTGGCAGCCATACCACATCATTATTCTTCGAATCCTGGAAATATGTAGGAGATAGTATCATTGTCATTGCCATATTCGGGAATTTTTTCATTAAAAATATAAATATATTGAAAAATCAACTTGGTGTCATATGACCTGAATACTTTTCATAACAGAGGTTTGAAGTCTTTCAGAAGAACCAAGTTTTAAGAATAAATGGTACTAAGGTTTATTTGCAAATAACTTTAGTTTGATAGTTACAGTAACTAAATAAAGAAGAAAAATTTGTAAAAAAATGCAGAATGGTTGTCAATCACACGATCAATGGATTGATGGAGAGATGGATTGAAGGATATCTTGATTGATGGATCTGTGATTGGATGGATGGGTGGACAAACATAATGACTGATCACAGAACATAGGGGAGGCATTCGTTTCCTATTCTTCAGCCCTCGAACTGCTCCAAGGTCCTTGACCCAGGGCCAGTGCATTATCACAGCGTTTGTTTACTTCCGGCTTATGCCGGTGCCAAATTTTTACTGCTTTGTGAGAGAGACTCACATGTGCAAACAACTTGCCCAAGGTTGTTACGACAGACGTGAACCAGTAATCTTCAATTACTGACCCAGTGCACTTACTGCATGTACATGTGCATGTGCAGATTGCGCATATGTATGTTTGTGTGAAGTCACAAATAAAAATTTAATATATATATATATATATACACATACATACTAGTATATGTATATATATATATATATATATCATAGTTGTATGATGTATTCTTTGTTTAATGATGTGGTATGTCTGCCAGGGTCATTGAAGTTGACCTCACTTTTAGTTTAGATATTTTCTGTGAATTTGAGTTTCTAAATTTATGTATTTGTATTTGAACTTAATTGCATCACACATATACGGTATGCATATAGTATATGCTTGTATATATACACTTATTAATATATATACCGGTATATCTATATATAATACATTTATGTAGGTGTGTTTGAACTTAATTGTACCATGTCTTATGATGCATTGTATGATTGTTTCCTGGATTTGTGATGACTTCGTCATGCCCTTTGTTTTCATTTAGGGTTTATCCTCTTGATTTTATACTCACGGTTGTTGAGTGTGTGTGTGAGTGTGTACGTTTGTGTGTGTGTGCACAACTGTGGTGACTTCTTTTTATCTGAGCACTGTTTGCTTACTGACAGACTTAGTGTTTATTGACTTTAAACGTCGTTCCATCTAGCGTAGGCAGCCTTTGTGCTATACATAGGAGGTTATGTATTAAGTGGCTAGATATGTACATACATTCATACATACCGGTACATGCAGTCATGCACTCTTACCTGCCTACCTTTTTAGGTAGATGTGCAAGCAGCGCTTTTGAGAGGTTTGTAAAAGACGATTTACAAACGGTTTCGTGCGTACAAACATGCACCATAGGAACACACCTACAGTGTACATTTGATTTAAGCCATGCTGTTGTCTAAACCAACTACTGTGTTGTTTTGACATAAGAGATTATGTCTGCTTCTTGAAGGCAGAGAAGCAAAAATGCAACCACAGGCCTCATACAGCTTCAGAAATAATATATTCCAAAATCAGAAGTGATTTCTTCTAAAATCTAGGCCTCTTCCAACTTAAAAGCTTCCAAAAATCTGAAGTGATATCATCCAAAATCAGAATTGATCTCTTCTAAATGCAGAACTTCAGAAGAGTCTAAGAAATACGGTCTTAGTCATTAAAAAGTTGTAGGACAATGCAGTGATGTCTTCTAAAATCAGAAGAATATTTTCTGAAATCAGAACTTTAGAAGAGTTCCAAAAACGCGAGCTTAGACGCCAAGAGATCGTTAGACAACCGGTGGACTCTCTCAGGTAATTAAGCCTAATTATCTAGGCGCCTGTGACCACCCGAAGGACAGCTGCAGCCAAGTAAGCCACTCCTGATGACATGAGTCATGGTTTGTCATTTCCTGTTGACTCATGGTGCGTCTGGTCATCCGGCAACCAAATTGTGAAGAGTAAGAAAGGCCACATGCGGAGTACTTAAGGGGCTAATCGTTTCAGCGCAGAGGCAGTTAATTATTTGAGTTCCTGTTAATAATAACTGGCTTGGTCTGCATGAGAAGAGTAAGGCCGAGGGCAGAATGAACCTAATTGAGCTGTGGCCAAAGTGACGCTGCACCCTTCCCTGTTTCTCTTTCCTGTCACTCTCAACATCCAATGATTAGCTTTTCAGTGTGGTTCCGATCAGACTTATGTGAGTCCTTGAAGACTTATGTAAATCCTTGGATACTTAACATGATTCCTTGTAGACTTATGTGACTTCCTGTATGTTTATGTGAATTCTTGGACACTTGTTTGATTCCTTGTAGACTTATGTGAATCCTTAGGGACTTATGTGATTCCTCAGAGACTTATGAGAATTCTTGGACACTTACATGATTCCTTGGAAACTTGTGTGATTCCTCTGAGACTTATGTGATTCCTCTGAGACATATGTGAATTCTTGAACACTTATGTGATTCCTTTGAGACTTATGTGATTCCTCTGAGACATATGTGAATTCTTGAATGCTTATGTGATTCCTTGGAAACTTATGTGAATCCTTAGAGACTTATGTGATTCCTCAGAGACTTATGTGAATTCTTGAACGCTTATGTGATTCTTTGGAGGCTTATGAACATCCTCTTAGATTTATGTGATTTGTTCATATACAGTAGCATCTAAATTATACAGGGTCTGTGAATGCTTGGGACATTTGTAATATGATTTCTTGTCAGCTTATGCAATTGCTGAGAATCATAAGTGAAGTCTTATATTATTTTTTGCAGCTGTAATTCCTAGTTGACAAGCTATTCCTTTTAACGTCACTTATGTGATTCCTTGTAGACTTTTCGTCCTGCAAAGAAAAATATCGATGAGGGTACGTTGCGCTTTGAGCTTCATAAACGCGCCAACGCATCTCTTCATTCGGGTCTTGATCTGAAACAGGTTGTAAAATTACCTCCGAACGAAGATCTCAACGACTGGATTGCTGTTCATGGTACAGTCTAAGTCGATTTTCATTGTAGAATTTCTGTAGAACTTCTTATTAAATGTAGTCTGTCATTCAGTGATCATTTTTAAGGGAAATTTAATGCAGTTTTGGGTTGTGACCTTCTTTTTAACACAGTATTGTTTTAGCAACAGCTATAACAATATTGTTATAGCAACAGCTACAGTAATACTGGAAAGAAAATGAAGAGACATATCAGGTGTATTATGCGATGTCAAAATGCCGGTTCAGCTCAAAGGAAAGGTATACAAAACAATGATAAGACCAGTGATGATATATGGAGAAGAAGCCCGGACATTGACGAAAGAGGAGGAGAAGCTTGTGGAGAGAACAGAAATCAGAATGCTGCGATGGATACTTGGAATCTTATTGAAAAACAAGAAAAGGAATGAGAATATAAGACAGATATTGGGGTGGCATGTATATCTGATATGGTGCGAGAAACCTGGTTGAGATGGTATGGTCCTCTGATGAGGAGAGAGGAGGGAAGCTGCATTAAATGAATTATGAGAGCAGTGGTTTACTGACGCTGCAGTTGGAGATGAGAAAAGAAGAGATGGGGAGACATGATTCAACAAGACCTAAAGCTCCCTAGACTGAAGAAGGAAGATACTGGAGATAGAAACAAATGGAAAAGAAGGATCTGTGTGGCTGACCCCTCTCCTACGAGGGATTAATTCCAGCCTAAAGGAGAGAGAGATTGTTATAGCAGTGGGACTGTATGTGGCTCCCAAAACTAGGATTATAGCAAAGTTCTAGCATAAGGTTGTTGTGTTACACATATTTTGTGATTTTGCTTGGCCTCTTGTGTTTTGTGATCCCAAGATATTGGTGGAGAGCTCTGAAGACACCGAAGATTCGACTTATTAGTTCCCTGCTACTTCATTGCATTGCAGTGCATTTAGTTACTGTAACTTGCACTCTTTTTTACATATTGACTCAATAATAATTATTGCTTTCCACGGTACTTTTGCTCCACCAGATTTTGACAATTTCTAACCATTCCAGAGTTTTTTCATTCTGCAGAGAATTTTTTAAATCCTGAAAGATCGATCGTGTATACCGTGGGTAAAAAATAAGTAATAATACCAAGTACCTCGATCACTGTGGGTGCTGCAGCTGAGCAGGCAGATATTCTCAAAAATGCTAAATACAGCCAACTTCTTGCCACTTACCACTTTGTCCCTCTGGCCTTTGAAACTCTTGGTCCTATAAATAATGCTGGTCTGGCCTTCATCACAGCAACGGGACAGAGCCTCAGGAATTTCTCTGGAGAAGCAACAGAGACGATATATCTTTTTCAACGCTTGGTATTGACAATTCAACGCTTCAACGCAGTTGCTTTCCACAGCACATTTTTCTGCCAGAACTTGACGAGTGGCTGCCGTTCCAGATGCTTTACCTTTTCTGCAATAAGTTTTTAAATCCCAAGGGATAGTATGTACTTTGAGGCCAAAAAACGATATTAACAGGAACAACAGTAATGATAATAATTTATCTGAGATGGCCGCATCCTGTTCACACACTGCTTTAAGCACTTTTGGTTTTATTTGTTTGTTATTCGTTTCCTCCGATCTATGGTTGTTTTCTCAGTCAATTTGTATCCCGGTCCTACAGTGTTCTTTGCTCAGGTTTTTTTGTTTTTTTTTTGTGTTATTTTTTTGCAGTTTATGTTGCTTTATTCTCTCACTTTGCGCACTGAGCAATAATAGAAATCTTTGACGTCATTCCTCTGTGATGACCTCTTGAGCAGGCAGGAAAATCCAGTGGTGTTTGTAAAGACAACTCCATCTCTGTGATGTTCTGTTCCATGAGACAATCCCTGCCCCAGAGTCTGACCGTCCACCATTGGCTGTGCCATCAGTCGCTGACTTTGGGGATGAATTTATTCAGGGAGAAAAATGCAGCCCGGCTTGACACCACACATGCTGATAAGGAGGCTCGGACACTGCCTCAAGACCTGATGACCTCAACCCAGAGGTCAGCCACCGAATCCTCAAACACATCCCTAAGGGCGCATGATTGGACTGTTCACAATCTCAAACAAATATTTTCAGCGCAATGTGTTGCTGCCCGCTGACCTTGATGCTAGTGGGTGCTGCTAGATGGTCAACCCGGGCTAGTTTGTAAATGACCTACGGAGCGCTGTATTCGCTACCATGCTCTAAGCGATATCATATGGCACTGACTCCAAGGTGCAGATGTATCAAGCAGGAATGAGCCTAAGCGACTTCTATGGGCTGACGGCAAGCAGCCCGATGGTGCTACACTTATTCCTAGGCATGCTGGTAAATAAATGACCTGGGTTGTTACATTGGTCCATACTCGTGTCACTTCCTCACTGTCACAGACGGTGATGTCAGCAGGTTCTGCAGCTGAACAGGCAGCAGTTCATAAGTCTGCCAAAGATACACTGCTGCCTACACCCCACATGTTTATTTCCACTGCCTTTGAGACCCATGGTTCTATAAATGCTGAGGATGCAGAATTTGTCTCGAGTTGGGATGTCTCATTTCAGCAGTCTACAGAGATGGATGCGAGACTCACTTCCTTTTCCAACATCTTTCCATCTGTGTCCAGTGCCACAAATGCCATTGCATTCAGGGGTACATTTTCCGATGGCTGTGAAAACTACTGGGACATTGTCTGATTTTTCAGAAATCAATCATTTTATACTCATAGCCTAATTTTTTCATTCCTGAGGGATCAGTTCTTTCTTGGGTAAAAAATATAGTAATGATAATAATTTGGATAATAAAGAAATTTCTTACTGTTTGTTGCAGTCGTTGATTTCTTCAATCGAATCAACGTTATCTATGGAGTCGTCAGTGACTTTTGTTCCGAACAGTCATGTCCCACGATGTCTGGTGGACCAAAGTGAGTAGGAAGTAGTTGTCCTATCACCCTCATTCGAACTTCCTAGCATTACTGATGGAGTGGCGTAGTTGTCCAGCGGTTAGCTTACTAATGACTTCTACAGGGCAGGTATCAGATGCACAGGTCGCTTCAAGTGAAAGTGTCGTGAAAATTACAATCCGTTGGAGAAGTCTGGATAGGCCAGGGAAACCAGAAGTCGGGCTTTGATGAGCTACAGTCCATTGAGCTAGTGGGTAGCTTATTGGACTGTCAAGCCAGAGGTTCTAGGACACAAAAATATCTTTCAATATTTATTTTCCACTAGCACTGCCTAGTGAGAATTCAGATGTAAACAGAGTAAATGGGCTACAAACTTTCAGTGGGAGGATTAAGAAATCGGCTTTCAAAAGCTGCAGTAGGGCTCAGCCCCCTCACTTGCTGTGCCAGACTTTTTGTGAGTGTGGTTCAGGACCTTTCTTTGATGTAACGTTAAGTAAAGTAAGACTCCCATGTCCTATGCAGTGGAATGTACAGGAGGCACTCATTTCCTACTCTTAGGCCTTTGAGCTGGTGATGGACAAATCCAAAAGTCCAGGATATGAGGCCGTTGTATCACAGAACTTGCTGTTTACTTCCTTTCTTGATGTGTCTCTACGTGAATGTCCATTTGTATTTTCATTACCATTGTAGGTACGAGTATCACTGGTGCGATGGCACTATGTACAAGAAGCCGACAAAGCTTCCGGCTCCGAAGTACATTGAGCTGTTGATGGAATGGGTCGAAGGACAGATCAACAATGAAGATATCTTTCCAGTCCAAGTTGGTCAGTTTCTGCCTTTTGTTCGTGTCTGTCTTACCCGGCCGCACTACTTAATGTCGGTAAAAAGCAGACACTAATGTGGTGTAAATCATTGGGGTACAATTTTTGTGAGAGGACGTTTGGTGATGACGTTGATAAGACTACTGCGTGTCAAATATTTTTGGAAGGAATGTTTCCTGGTCATTCTTTGATTATTCTTGAAATGTCTGATGACATTTTCTGTTTAGCTGTTTTCGGTTATCAGCATAACTCATTTTCTGGTGGAAACTGTGAAAATATTGTTGAATAGTGGCGGACTTCACTGTGAGACGTCATTTTTCTTCAGCCTTCTCAATCATTTGTCTGCCTTCTTCATTTCTTCATCCCCTCTCTCCATCTCTTCATCTGTCTTTTCCATCATTTCGTTTGCCATCTCCATTTCATTGTCTTTCCTTCTTCTTCCAATTTTTCCCTCGCTACGAGTTCTTATTGCGTTTTACCAGGTGTTCCATTTCCGAAGAACTACATTTCAAATGTGAAGAAGATCATGACGCGACTGTTTCGTGTCTTTGTTCACATATACATTCATCACTTTGACAAACTGGTTGGCATTGGCGCGGTTAGTCAAGTTTTATGACATCTACAAACAATGGATTTACTCCATACGTTGATTGGCATATTCTGTAGACAAGCTTAAATGATTTTGATAGGATGATTAAATTCAGCTCACTTTGATCCACCAGGCGTCATTTGATTGAGTGATTGAATTATTGATTAAGTGAGTGATTGATTCGTAAAGTTTCCTTGTCTTAGTAGAGTTAATTTTGTCAAATTTAATTTAAATGATTTTGATGATATAAATTAGTCTAATAATTTTAGTACATCTTATTCAAATAAATTTAATTTTACTTAGTTTTATCGAAACTGATTCAGTCAGTTATTTATTTGGTCATGTTGCAGGAACCACACGTGAACACGTGTTACAAACATTTTTACTATTTTGTCACGGAATTCAGCTTGGTTGATAAGAAAGAACTCGAGCCACTGGTTAGTAAATGATGGCTGTAACGTCTAATCTAAATGATTAATTAGACTTTACATTTATAAAATTTTTATAAATTATCAGCTGATTGCTCAGCTTAGTGTTCTGTTTGGTTAGCTCACTGGGCCTGTGATTCGATGACTATGAGTTCAAGCAGGTTGTGTGCAATTACCGTGAACAGATTGTTCAAAAGCACTTGTCTGTGCCACCAACCAGCAGAATTTGGTACTAATGTAAGTTTGAAAGTAACTGGTAAATAAATAAATGTAATGTGTACGTGCTGTTATAGTGACCCTATGGCCTTGACCCTACTCATTTTTCAGCACATTGATTGGGTGAGATCCTTCACCACCACTGCCCATTTGAATGGGTGCCATGTGAGTCCTGCAATGCGCTGGCCTCATGTCCAGGATCTTGGAATTCATGCACTGCTGGCTCATGAGCCATTGAGATGGAAATGACATGGGAACTTACGTTACCAGCGAAATGTACAACTGGCATGTACATACATGTATTTGAACCTTTATGGTATTTCAAACAACTGATGGAATGGTTCTTATGTAGCAAATAGAAACATTAACACAGCTACATATGACATTTAGTTAGTCGACTGTGGTGCAGCAGTTGGCATTAATTAATTAATTAATTCATTCATTCATTGATTGTTGCTTTTCAGAAACTGATGACAGAACGACTTTGTCACTGAAACCACGGGGCACCAGTCCATCATCAGAACTCACTAGATTATCAGTGCAGAAGATTGCTTGACTTGCAGGGACTCCTCCTGGACTCTGATTTTTACTCAAAAGTCTTTAGAAGAACTCTATTTTGGAGATATCCAGTATGTACTTTTTTATACATGGGTTCATATTTTTTTTGTTATTTATGAAAACCTGAATTTCGAGAGGAATTTGGATTTGTCACGTCTTGGATTTTAGATCAGATTTTTAGCTTATTTAGTTTATCTGAAACAAATGTCGTTTTGGTCTTATTGGATATTATTCAGATGGAATTTTGATCGAGTTTAGCATTTTCTTAGAACATTTGAAAGTAGTTTCACCTGTTTAGGAATCGGCTGCCAAAGAGACTTTTGGAGTGAAGCAATAATTTTACTGCAACATTTCCTAGCATTGTCTAAGACCTTGTTGGAACATTCAGTGCGGTGTCAAGCTCTGTAAATATTTGTAAGAATGCGTTTACAGGATTAAAGTTCCCCTTTTAACATGCTTCATCAGATTAATATAATTTTCCACTGAATTATGCGATGATTTAAGATGTTTTTGCTGTACTTGTGAACTCCACACAATTCCTAATTTATGAGGGTATCTTTTTATTAAAAGTATTTGCTTTGGATCTTAGTAGCAATAATCTGCTTTTGAACGGTTTGCAATTTATGAAGACAACAGTTGCCTTTGTTTAGTTATCTGTAAGGTTAGGTAAGGTAAGGTAAGCATTCTTTAAATACTTGCCTCTTGCAGCAATGTCCCTCAGCAGTGCCAGAGACTGAGGGAGTGTAATGGTCCTAAACTGGCAGTAGGATATTTTGATGTTTTGTCATTATATCCCAGGTCGTGCTATAGCTCTGCATGTGATCTTCAAATACTGCTCAGAGATGTTGGCTTGGTGTTAAAGGATATTTTGGTGTACGTTGAATACCTAGACAGTCTTTTCTTAAGTGTTAAATAGTATGACAATGAATTGTCAGTTTCTCATGCTCTACCAGGCTTTGAGCCCTTGATGCAGAGGTAAACAGTAAATGTATGTGGAGTTGTATGTAAACCCGTAATCCTAGGCAAAAGTTGGTAGCAGCTTTTAATTTTGACTTTTAGTGCCGGTACATTCTCATTTGCTTGAATCGTTTTTGCATTTATTCCAATCAAGATACTGTTACTTAAGAAAAGCAGATGCCTAAATTCTTTAACCATGTTTGGAGTATGACAGAGGCTTATTTTATCAGTGAGGAGAGAGTGAAACCAGATTGTGTAATCGTGAAGTTTACTGTAATGTAAGAGTAATACAGTGCCAGATAGCAGGGGTTAGCAAACTGTACATCTGTTAATGTTCAGAGTGCATTTTCGTGATGTGTCCCAATGGTTTTTTACCTTGCTGCGTTTTTGCTCAGTCGTGTGTTGTTTATGAATACAAAGAACTTGTAGTAACAGTTTTTAGAAGATTTGCCCTGTTGCTGGTCTAGCCTAAGTCGTTTACTTGTGCTCGGTATTTAATTTTCACTGGAAATTTACGTATGGAAATAATTTTCCTTACTGAAAATAAATTTACTAATTGAAAATTTACTTTTTGGCAATAAATGTAGTTACTACCTGTTTACATGTGTTGCCAAAAATTTCATTTTATCATTAGATTTACTTAAATTTTTCTTTAAAAAAATTAATCCCTTATTTACTACACTGTACAGTATGTGGCTCTTTGAAAGTTTTGGTAACCTAATGGTTAATATGCTGGGCTGTCAATGTACACGTAGAGGTTTGGGGTGAAATCCCCACCAGAATGTAATTTAATCTAATCCAATGACTACAATAGCACTATTATAATGCCCAAATGGCTGTCAAATGAGCACGCAGCTCTGTGCCATGATGCCTGTTCTTCCCCAATACCTTTTGTCGTTTATGTATTTGAAGCCCGAACTCCGAGTTTACAGCTCCGCATACTAATCACTAGAGAACCTTGCACCCATAATTTCGTAAATGAATTAAATTTTACACAACATTTGTGCAAAATATTTTTTGCACTAATAAAAACACAGAGCAATCAATTTTACAATCACTGGAATAAAGTTATCAAAAGCAGGAAAGGAAACCGAGCGGTATTAATCAGTTGGAAAAACATGGAAAATTGGAAACAAACTTTGCAGTTACATGAAACATTGGGAAAAATCACAGAGGAATTCTCTTATATGGAATCCAGACCTTAATAATAATAGGACATCGTCAGTTGACAATGTAGGTCTAGCACTTTAAACATACAGATAATTCAATATTATTATTACTCATAATAAATATTATAGCATTACTGTTGGTTTGCACACGGTGCACCCAGTGGGTTGCAGGGTCACAGTCAGTGGCAAGTACTTGGCTCTACGCTGCTTTGTCAGTTAATGGCACTATGCTCCTGAAGTGTACTACTGTATGGATTTGTGATTGTGCATGAGAAACCCTCACAAAGTCCGCAGAAATCAAAACCGAGTTTGATACAGCATTGGATTGGGCAATAATTGGTTGCTTTTGTGACAGAAAATGCACGTTTCTATCAGAAATAGTAAAAACGTTACCATTTTTAAGATGGAGGTGTCTTCATGGCTGCTTTTGAGAAATGCAAGTTAAAATTTACCATAACCATGACTCAACCTAAGTCATGAATGTTTGAGAACAGCACATCCAAGCACATTCATACTACACGAAGGCCGTCGTTATCAGTGAAATATCCATTAAGAACTGGGTAAGAAAAAATTGCATAATATCGATGTACTCCACTCCTAACTGGGGCACCAAGGGACACATTAAATTAAGTTTAGCTGTAAGGACTTATAATTTGCAAGCTAATACAAGAAATATAAATATGCAAAGAACTCATTTTGCCTATTTTATGCCTGCTAGCTTTCTGAGAAGGTTTCTCGCAAATTTACTTTGCTGGCTTTGTGGGGGTTTCCTCATGCAAGGTCGCAGCTGTGCAGCACATATTTTAAAAATACTGAATGCACTCCTGAGTCGGTGTCATTAGGTTTCGGTGATGAAGTGTTAAACACCTCCAACCACAAACCCACTGACAAAAGCAAGTACAAAAAACCAATACTTGTCATGAAAGAACGAGCGACGGTAAAACATGTTCTAAAAAAGTGAGAAATTCATTACAAAATGCAAGCATTTTCTGTATAAAAGCAAGAAAAGCAAAGAAAAAGAAGAATCGATGCAGATGTTGACTTTGAATTTTCCAAAAAACAGAATGCGAATGGGAGTTTTGTCCAAAGATGTATGAAATCCACCAATCAAGCTAAAGCAGTACGTGGCTGACGAGAAATCCTTGAAATCGGAATTTCGTTTTTATGCGCAAATCTCAGGCTTCATTTAGCAGTAAACCTAAAAAGAGAACAAACAATTAACAGTGACATGTAGCAAATAAGAAACAAACAAATGTGTACAGCACTTTTTGAAGTACATAAAATGCACTCCATTAAGTGTCTTGATACATGCATACATACTTACCTACATAATAATTGTAGCTATTGCTGTAGTTATTATTGTTGCTGATGTAGTTATTGATATTGTTAGTGACGTATCGATACCTACTGATACAAAGCAAATACAGTGCTTGCTGCAGAGTAAAACATTTGAATGTTCGTTCATCCAGGGACGGATACTTCAAGGATCTCCCGATGGCAACGACTGTGGTGGTGATCATGATGATTAAGTATTATCTTTGCTCGCCTATGCTGCAGAGAGCAGCCATGCGCTATTTTGGTAAAAGTCCCTTCTGGGGAAATCCTCCGTTGCTCCCCGTTTCTCCATTTTCCATCACCTGCCCCTCCCCATTCCTCTGCCCATCCTTCTCCCTCTGTCGTTAGCTATGGGCTATTTGTCAAAATAAATGTCTTATTACATACATCATGGCAATGAAGCCAGCTGTAGTAGTTAAATGCCGGATTTGATAGCCAACAATAGCGAATAAATGTCTACAGTGACGCCAGTGTCCTTGATGAGCGAGTATGCTGTCATGGCTATAGCCGATGAGGCTGAACTGGTTCATAATTTTTATAATTATGAAATTTAAGATTATGAAACTTATAATTTGGAATTTGGGTACTGTAAGTCTGTAACTTATTACTGTACTATACATTGGCAAGTTGAACAGTTATACAGCTTTATAATGAATAAGAGGGGCAGGAATACGACACGGAAAAGACTTCTTGGTTCAACTTACAATGGTTTTAACCTAATAGCTGCTCTTGAGGAGATGGTCCCGTACTCGTTCCACCTCTAGTCGACAGTTGCCCGGCTGTTGACCTTCTCGGTATGTTCCTATGATCACACCTGCAACAAAAAAAGGAATACAGCTCCTGTGATTCACTAGACGTACATATGCAGGTGAAATATGGTGACCAACATCCCACAAAAAGGTTGGAAGCAAGAGTTTCCAAAGCCATGGGAATGAAATGATGGGAGCCAAGTAGTTGGCAGATCTGTGCAAAGAAACTTGCTCAGCCTGCGGTACCTGCTGATGTCGTGGTGTGTACAGTATACGATCTTGCGTCCCAAACTACATACTTTCCTTCTGCCCAAGGAAAACTAGAGAACATCCAGAGGCTAAACAAGGCCATGGTGACCCTCCCGGCCAACTTTCACCACAGAGTTATTGATGTGGACTAAATTTCAACACCCAATCTGAGGCCAATTCCCACTTGTACTGCCTTATTATTTTTTTTACCCGAGGTAAGTGTAATCCCTCAGGAAAAGAATTACGCTAGGAGCTGTTAAAGGGTATCTGGAAATCAGGCCTCATTCTCAGCCACACCTGAAAAAGAGCCTCAAAAAGCAATGGTTTTATAGCACTAGATGTAGACAGAAAGGCTGAAGAAGGAAACTGATCTTATGTGACTCTCTGCAGATGGTCGAAAGGCGACGGCCAGCCTCAAGGATATTATTACTACTACTACTATTTATTATTATTATTATTATTATTATTATTATTATTATTATTAACATGCAAGCACGCTGGGGGACTTACATTTATCCGACCGTGCTATTGAGACTCCTGCTGGGCCTTTCTTTCCCTGAATTTGCGATTCGTCAGACTGAATGTAGAGGAACTTTTGTCCTCCGAGCAAAATTCCCGATGAACGCAGCGCATCGGGATTGCGAAATGCAGTTACGATCGTCTTCACTTCAGCTGCACTCACCTACAGTTATCAATTTATCGATATTATAATAAAAAATTCCACAAAAAACTAGTGTCTTGATTGCCGAAACCTTGTTAATTTATTAATATTTTGTTTTTATTACGCTGCAGACTCAATATTAACAGTATTATTTACCTTGATTTTCACACTTCTAGTACTAGCGTTTTAATGCTGTAGGTGTTGTAGTTATAATATATTATTATCATTATTGCTGTTATTATTACAGTTTTATTATCTTCCTTATTGTTACATTGCTCTTATATTTGTTATTCTTATTAAGGTAACAATAATTCCTTCCGAATGAAAAAATAACGTTTACATTAACTAGCCTCCCGCGCAGAGCATTTGCAAGCCAGATGGGCTACATGTCTGTCTGGGGAAAATTCTATGTTGCTCCCCGTTAGTTATTTGCCATGAAAGCAAAAGCCAAAAAACTTCAACAATTTTGAGAACTTTGTTGCACCACGCTGCCTTTTTCCAAACCGCCTTTGTTTTCATATTATTCGCCACAGAGCGCTAGCGTTCACCATCACAGGCGCGCCTTTTTGTTATCATATTATTCGTCAGATTGCGCCAGCGACCATTATCACATCCAATCGGGTCATAAAGGTACGCGTCTAACGTTAATGGTTAAGATGTGTGTGTGGTGTGTGCGTGTGTGCGCGCGCGATGTGATTACGCAGACTCTTTGTTAAGCCATCTAAGCCGTTCGTTTGCAACGTCTGATGTTGCCGAGACTGGTAGGAAGTAGGAAACGAAACCAGATGTTGCCAAAAGGCCTGCGTGGCTGAAACCGGTTAACCCTCACCCGACCCCGTGTACTAGTTTTTGTTCCACCCAGACACGCAAAGAAAGGATTTCAAGCGTAGCCCGGGAAAGACACGTGCCGTTCGACCCAAATCAGGGACTCCTATTCTTCCCTCTGCTTCTCCCCTAAGATTTCAAGAGCTTCCTCTTCTTATCTTCCTCCTCAACAGTCGTTATTTTTTCAACTGTCGCTTCCTCCTCCTCTTTGTTTTCCTCCTCCTCCGTGCTCTATTGATCCTCCTCTCCTCCGCACCCACTTCCTTGTCTTTCTTACCTTCTTCCCATTGTTCTATCTAAACTCCTCTTCGTTCTTCTATTCCTCCCTGAATTAATCAGGCTTAATGTTCAAGTCCTTTGTTCTTCTCTTCTTTCTCCTTCTCCGGCTCTTCCTCCGCCACTACCACTTCCTCCTCCTTCTCCTACTTCTCTTCCTTATTGATCATCCTTAACTGTACAACTAGACCTCGACTCATGCTTACCATGACACGACATGCTCACCATGACCATCGACTCATCGTGCTTACCATGCTCACTTTGGCAACACTTTACGAGTCCTCCTCATTCCTCTACCTGTCCTCCTCAACCTCCCCTACCTCTATTCCTCCTGAATTCTGTTCTTCTAATTCTGCCCCTCAAATTCTATTCCTCCCCAGCTATCCTCGGATCTACGATGCGAATCCGACTCTTCACCTCCTCTTTCCCTTCCACATCCTCCTCCTAGATCTACCCTTCCTCCTTACTGCTTAGCCATCCTCTCAACCACGGAGCGAATTTGACTTACGTTAAACTCGGGACTTTGCGTCCAAACTCCGAAGTCTTCCAGACCGCAGACTGCTGCTCGGTCCACGTTCCCAGTCGTCAGAAGGCTGTCTCTGTAGGAATCCCACGACATTTTCAGACGAAGTATAACCGGTTCGAAGCCAATGAAGGACTCGCAGACAATGCCACTATGACCTGCTCTAATCACAGACTATCGCAGACCGATTGCCTCGTGCCAAATTATAATGCACTCAGCGCAAAGAATGACTAAACGGTAACCGGCAGACCGTTTCACCGCGCACCTTCCAGACTTTGTATTCATGCGCCAATAGAATCCCTTTCTGTGTTTAGAATTATTTTGAAACTCAGACAGTAAAAACTCTAATCAGGGTGTTCTTTTTCTAAAAGTAAAAATTGTCTAGTAATTTAAAATACGCGCTGAAATTTGTCGCGCGCTTTACAGGGACTATTTTTTGCATCGGACGACTAGGACGGGTGATGCGTCCCTGCGTCTGCACTGGATGATTGATATGGATGGACGGACGGGTGGATGGATGGGATGAATGAGCGGATGAATGAATCGTCCAGGCGCCTGTTCTTGGACGCGGAGGAAGGAGGGAAGCAGAGATATAGCGGGAGGGGAGAGGAAATGATGCCGGGGATATGCAATTTGGCGATGCACAAAGCCCTGCAGTTCATTAGCCTCTAGCTGGACGGGCTGCTCCGGCCAACCACCCGCTCCCTGCGTCCTCGGTAGCAGCTAAGGATGACTCATTGCTGGACAACTCTTCGCATTCCGGAGAGTCCATGACGTACGCATAGACAGACAAACAGACAGACAGACAGACAGGCAGACAGGCAGGAGGCAGACAGACAGACGCGAATTGATTTCACAGCTGGGGGCCTTTATTCGGAGCGACAATCGATCTAGTGCCTTGTATAAAGAAAATATGGGGCTACAGAAGTAATGTGCTTATATTAGTTCAGACCAGGGCAGAGTAAATCTAATCTTAATTGTTCGCTAAAAACCCGATGTCTACGCTTCTGCGAACTGTCTGAATACATATGTAATGTAATAATACTGTAGAAATGTCGAGTTTACGATTACGATAGCACCCAGAGTTTAATGGAGTCATGTGGCTGCCAGGGCAGCTGACGTCGACCTGTCTGCTTAGCTGGCCTGGTTAGCCACACGCGTAGGTCAAAGAGCCTCTATGCGTAAGGATCCCCGGTTCGAATCTCGGACTAGCGCGGTCCGTGCACGGGAACCATTCAAACGGGCAGCGTTGGTGAAGGTTCTCGGACGATTAATTCACTGAAAAATGAGCAGGGTCGAGGCCTTCGGGATTACCTGAGCTTGAGATCCCAGCGATAAATCATCCCCAGTTCCTCGGACTGAATCATGAACGCCAGAAACGAATTTCTACCGAGACTCTTCTGAAACGCGCTAGGTGGCCATCAACCCATGTGAAACCCCTCGGTATATTGGAGGAGATAGACGGGACAACATGCCATTCGTATCTTAACCCCGTTGGGGCAAAGTTCACGCTCCCCAAAATTGTCTCGTGGTTTTAAGATGCGTCACTACGGCGGCCCATTCGGGCCATACAGGAAAATTTTAAAAATCGTATTTAGTTTGTGTAGCTGAGGTTCAAATCCGGTTGAGTAAGCGATAAGTTTTGACGTTAGGTGTCGTGTCGGGAAAGTAAATTCTTCTTAGAATTCTTACTGCTTTTGTGCGGGCTTTCCGCATAGATAAAGAAGTGTCTCCTTAAAGTGACGCTATAAATATGTCTCATAACATTACATTACATCATGGCATGCGTGATTTCGAATTGCATGCGTTATAATAATCTTTGAGAGATTCATAACAGGTTCGTAACGCTTTATAAATACCCACTTGAATGCGCGAGGTTAAGTAGTAGGTTGTAAGAGGAGACTATGGATTCTAGTTTCCCCTTAGATGGTTTCTCCAGAGAGGGATGAAGTTTTATTCCGACAGGTGCAGTATTTCATTTTGTGAGACAGACAGACAGACAGACAGACACACAGACAGACAGACAGACACACAGACAGAAACATTGAGAGAGAGAGGAAGAAAGAGAAAGAGAAAGAGAGAGAGAGAGAGTTATGAGGGGTACTCTGACAGCGGTGACCCATAAGCCTTATAGAAATACTGGGTGAGGGCTTTCAGAAAGAGAATTTCATAAAAAAGCGAGAGAGACTGGGTCATGTCTTTCATTCAAAACTGAAAACACTCATCTTCCAAAAACCCAATCCTGATTCATCCTTTCCCTTTGTCTCTCTTTCACTCTCCGCTCTAATGCAACCACCATCCACCGTAACGGTCTGATTGTCTTCCTGCCTGACTCTTGGATCTTGACCTGGAACCGAACCTGCCTATCGATTTTGTTTTGACTGAGCGCCTGTGAATAAGCTGGTTTCCGTGACCTACCTTTCATTGAGATCTGTAGAATTTAGAGTTTGCGATTACGATTACGATTACTGTGAAGGTACCAGAGCAGGTTGTTCACTCACAATGGCTTAGCACCACAGATTGATGCTTAGTCACTATGTAGTGGCGCTTAATAAATGCAGAAATAATAATAATATATATAATTATATATCTATATACACACATGCATACATCCATCCATACACATATATTCAGCAGATGGCAGCACCAAGTAATTAATTTTTTGGCAAATTATTCGCTAGATGTCCCTATGATTTTTACAGGATATCTGCCCCGCAATCACCCTAAATGTAAGTGTGGTTGTTTATCTATATGGACCGTATGGCCTCGGCCCTGCGGTTTTTCAACGAATTTATAGGGGTGAGATCCTTCACTATCGCTGCCCCTTTTGATGAGGTGCCACGCCATCTAAGGTCCCGTGTAGGCCCCATACGGGACGCATCTCAAAAATGATTTCGACTGCCTGCGGAGAAAATGAGACGGCGAATGGGAGGACTGGCTGCCCATCCTTATACGCCGAGACTGAGAAAATGGCTTTCTTCCTACCCTCCTTCGAGTGTGTTTGTCTATAATAAAGATACGGTTGGGGAGATACTAATAAAGATACTAAAAAGATACTATTGGGGAGTAACACTTCTTTATCTTCCTGCTCCCATTTTCACATTCTTGAGGTAAATGGTTTCGCCGGATGAGGGCAGTTGGTCGCTATGTCCACTCCCCAATTCGTGTAAGGTAATCGTAATTGTAATCTTCGGATTTCTTCAGCGCCCAAGAAGCTAATTCGTGGGAACCAGCAAATTCACAGGCGCTCAGTAAAAAATTAAACTGGTGAGGCTGGTATGGTCAGGTTCGGTTCCAAGTCCCGGTCCAACGGTAAGGCAGGTAAACAGACAGATGACTCCGATGGATGGTTGCCCCCTGATGAAACTATCTGGGTGACAAAACTCTGAGAAGCTCTGATTGGGTTGACGAATGGATGGTTTCAAATGGATTGGTTCAATGGCTAAGTGGGAAGGATGGCTGAAGAGTGGGTTTGCACTGGGTGCTTTTGGTCGATGAATTGGAGGATTGGGTTTATGGGTAGGGTTTATGGGTAGGTGAATTTGGGTGGGTTTGTTTGAATGGCTGAAAGGGAAGGCTGGATTGACAACTGGGTGGGGTTTGGTTGTGTTGTTTGAAAGGCCAAGTAGGAAGGATGGGTGGGTTGGGGTAGGGTGATTCGAACGGCTGAGTGAGTGGGTTGGATTGAAGGGAGGGCGAGATAAGGTGTGCTGTAACCGCATATGTCGCCTTCAAATGGATTCGAACAATATGGAAGCAAATGGTATGGTACCTAATCAAGACACGCATGACTTAATGCACTCAGCGTTTTTCCATTCACATCCATCACTTCCATCGCCCCTTCGTCGCCATCCTCCCCCTCCTGCATCCCAGTCTATCCTCCTCCTCCGCTTCCTCCTCCTCTGCTCCTCCATTTCCTCCTTTCCTCTCCGAGAAATGGCAACTGAGTGGAGGAGGGTCTGTCGTTGCCACGAATTACGTATTCAGCAGACTTACATGGCATACATCATCTCAGGTTACATTACCTCACGTTATCTGCCTCTTTGTGCTGTGTGTGTCTGTGCTCTCTCTCTCTCTCTCTCTCTCTCTCTCTCTCTCTCTCTCTCTCTCTCTCTCTCTCTCTCTGTGCGTGTGTGTGTGTGTCTAGAGCTGGAGACTTTATAAAATGTAGACGACGACAGCGATGATGTTGACGACGACGACGATGAGAGCAATTACGTTGTTGATTGACTGGTTGGTTTGGTGGTTGGTTTCTCCGTCCGTCCGTCCGTCCGTCCGTCCGTCCCTCCGTCCTTCCTTCCCTCCCTCCCTCCCTTCCTCCCTTCCTCCCAGCCTACCTGACTTCCTCTCTGCCTGCCTCCCTCCCTCCCAGCCTACCTGACTCCCTCTCTGCCTGCCTGCCTACCTCCCTTCCTCTCTCTCCTTCTCTCCCTCACCCTCTCTCTCCCTCTCTCTCTCCCTCTCTGTGCGTGTGTGTGTGTGGTGTTTGTGCCTGTCTATATTGCACTACATATAGGCTGATGGTTGGATGGGTGGGCGGATAGATGAATTGGTGGTTGGTTCATTGGATGAATAGACATACAGCCAGACAGCCAGCCAGCCAGCCAGCCAGATAGACAGACAGACAGACAGATGCAGAGGCAGAGACGGAGACAACTGACTGACTGACTGACTGACTGACTGACTGACTGACTGACTGACTGACTGACTGACTGACTGACTGACTGACTGACTGACTGACTGACTGACTGACTGACTGACTGACTGACTGACTGACTGACTGACTGACTGACTGACTGACTGACTGACTGACTGACTGACTGACTGACTGACTGACTGACTGACTGACTGACTGACTGATAGCCTACAGGAAACAGATATTTCTAGCCTCGGCTCCGTACTTAGTCGATGATTACCACTGACACTTTAACGGGAGAGATTGGCAACGCGTGGCTGATAAAGGGGCTTTCCTAAGTTTTCGCTTATCACCGCCAGAGGTAGAGAGTCAATCAGCAAATCTGGAACAGCTTGCATGAGCTACGGAAGCTCATTGGTGACATTCGTTTGACTTCCTCAGTTATTTCTCATCCTCTTTTTCTCTTTGTCTCCGTCTCTGCCTCTGCATCTGCCTATTTCTCTTCCACTGTCTCTGTTTCTGTCGCTACCTCTTTCTTTGTCTCTGTCTCTGCTTCTGTGTCTCTGTCTCTGCAAATGTCTCTGCTTCTGTCTCTACCTCTTTCTTTGTCTCTGTCTCTGCTTCTGTGTCTCTGTCTCTGCCAATGTCTCTGCTTCTGTCTCTACCTCTTTCTTTGTCTCTGTCTCTGCTTCTGTGTCTCTGTCTCTGCCAATGTCTCTGCTTCTGTCTCAGTCGCATTCTGTGCCTCTGCTTCTATTATCTCTTTCTCAGTCTCTCTGTATATGCTTGAGTGCAGCGATTCCTGGATAGGCTGAAGCTGACTTTCGCAGAATCTGCTCCCTTCATCCCACACAAACAAACAAACAAACACCAGCACTCTGTCGGCAACACAGAAATGACTACCAAACAAATTACACAATAGACCAGTTATTGCGCGCTTCGGTATTACGCGAGTTGGGTTATAACGCGGTCGCTGATGGCTTCCGAATTTTAACATAAATTTCTACGAGAGTACGTGCTAGCGTTCAACTGTTCTCGCTGTAATATTGCACTATTGGAGAATGACTTTGATGACACCTTCAGTTGCTGTTGCCACTTATTTTCATGTCCTGTCTGCCTAATGTGAACAATAATGCATGAACTAATATATTTCCGCGTTTGGCAGAAGCAATTTTACGCCGTCGGGGACAACTCGCTTTAGCAGCCGCGGGCGAACACATTACCTTATTAGTAGCCACGCATTCGTAGTAATCAATGAAACCAATATTTGGCCAAGAATTCGGCCATTCTACGACTTTTTCACTGCACAGAAGGACGACCACGTGTGAGCTCACGTCCCAAAACCTTCAAGTATACATTACAACACAAATATAGCTCATTTTTTATGCGAAATTTTATAACGCGGTATTCGAGATAATGTGGCAGCGGACATGGACCCAAGTTCCGCGTTGTATCGGGTTTGTTGTGTATAATCAATGAAGTAAATGCTGTTCGAAGCTTAAGATGAGTGTAATACAGACATATGACTGCTCAGAGGATATACATAAGTATGTATTTATGTAACAGATATGCTGTTATTGCTTTATATAATATATACGCAGTACATATAATATAAAAAGGAGGGTCATCAGCAGTATAAGTATAAATATGTATAGTTATCGCTGTATATATATATATATATATATATATGTGTGTGTGTGTGTGTGTGTGTGTGTGTGTGTGTGTGTGTGTGTGTGTGTGTGTGTGTGTGTGTGTGTGTGTGTGTGTAGGTATTGCTGCATGTATGGCTTGAGATTTGTGTCCTACTCTATGCAGTCGGTAGTGGGACCATAAAATCTATGCCCTAGTAAACACGAGATCACGTCCGATAGTAAATGACCAAATTATGTAGCGCCTGTTTACATATGTTCTTAGCAGGCGCTAAAGAATTACTCGGACGCCAAAGTACCATCTGTGAATGCGCCATTAGTTGATCCATCCCTCGGCGACGAACGACGTCAGGGTTGGCTGACTAATCTCCTCCCAGCATCTTTATTAGCATCGGATATTACTGCTCTGCCGACGCCGTCTAAGCTGCTTTTGTACTCTGCTTCGGGAGGAACCAGCTGTCACCACCTCTGGTTTTATTCGCCCATCTCGTCTCAGCAACCCATTCCCGCCACAGCAGGATGATGATGGCTATGATGGTGATGATGATGGCTATGATGGTGATGATGATAATGATGATGGTGGTGACGATGATGAAGATGGTGACGATGATGATGATGATGAAGATGGTGATGATGATGATGGTGATGATGATGAGCTGCCACTACCTCGGCTTTCATTCGCCCATCCAACCATCCAACCAATCATTGCACTCATCGTCGTCGTCATCATCATCATCGCCGTCGTCGTCTACTTTTTATAACATCTGCAGCTCTATTTCAACAGAAGTATCAAGCGAAGATGCAAATTTGCTGCCTTGCCAGACTGAATTTCAATCGCTCAGTCAGTCAGTCAGTCTAATCTGGACGCCATCTAAGTTATTTGCTGCAACATTTGCTCTGCGGGGCTTGAAATGGATCGATTCGTCAGCCAGAGCCGCCATCTTTCATCGTTTAGACGACTTCGTAGGTCAACGAAGAGAAACGACGCAACTCACGCAACATGAACGAAGATTTTAGGCCTAATCGTTGACGGAAAGTATCGCAGCCACGCAAGACCCTCTGCTTCTGTCTGTATCTGTCTCTGTCTGTCTCTGTCTCTATCTCTCTGTCTGCTTCACTCTGTCTCTCTGTCTGTCTCTTATCATAGACACACTGTCATGCAAGATCCACTTTCTGTCTGTCTGTCTGTATGTCTGTCTGTCTGTCTTGTCTGTCTTGTCTGTTTGTCTATCTGTCTCCACCTATATGTCTGCCTCTGTCTGTCTCGGTCTCTTTTATTATAGACACAAAGCCACGCCAAATCCTCTGCCTCTCTGTCTCTGTCTATCTCTATCTAGTCTCTGTCAGTCTGTCTGTATCTCTAACTGTGTATATATATATAAAAATTGCCTCTCTATCTCTGCTTTCTGTCTCTCTCAATCGCCCGCTATCTCTCTGCGTCTCTCTCTTTATCTCTGTCTGCTTGTCTGCATGTCTGAGTTTCTGATTTGCTCATTCACTCTCTTACTGCGTCGCTCTTAGACCGTACATAGTGCGTGACGATGTCAACCACTATTTGCCTTTTCCGTATTATCGTTTGCCCATTTCCCTTTGCAGAATTTCGTCGCCTTGCGCAGCATCATGATCACGATCACGCTCATGATCATGATCATCATGATCATCATCATGATGATGATGATGATCATCATCATCATCATCATCATCATCATTAACAACGACAGCGACAGCAGCAACAACACTGCTGCCGCCGTTATTGCTGCTGCTGCTGCTGCTGCTGCTGCTGCTGCTGCTGCTGCTGCTGCTGCTGCTGCTGCTGCTGAAGATGACGATGACGCTGAAGATGATAGAGTCGCTCTGTCAAGCGTCCTACTCGTAAGATCTTTTGTGGAAATAGACTTCTCTCTCTCTCTCTCTCTCTCTCTATATATATATATATATATATATATATGACAGCAAGTATATTGGCTATATATTTGTATATATATATATACTATCGATTTATAGACAATGGTCCTCTTATTACAACGCCAGATGGCGCGAACTTCAGAAGGCACACACAGATGTGACAATAGTAGTAGTGGTAGTAGTAGTAGTAGTAGTAATAATAATAATAATAATAATAATAATAATAATAATAATAATAATAATAATAATAATAATAATAATGCTTTAGTTTTAAAAATAATAATAACAGATGATAAACTTTCTTCTTCGCTTTTCTTCGATGTACTGGTTCTTTCTAAATACGGCAATTTATAGACAATGGTCCTCTTATTACAACGCCAGATGGCGCGAACTTCAGAAGGCACACACAGATGTAACAATAGTAGTAGTGGTAGTTGTAGTAGTGGGAGTAGGAGTAGTAGTAGTAGTAGTGGTGGTAGTAGTAGTAGTAATAATAATAATAATAATGCTTTAGTTTTAAAAATAATAATAACAGATGATAAACTTTCTTCTTCGCTTTTCTTCAATGTACTCGTTCTATCTAAATACGATTTGGTGACACGAGCGCCAGCAGAACAGAGACACATTTGCATGTCGACTGCGATCCAGATCCCAGACGTCATGGCTCACCTTCCTTCCCGCACGCTAGCCACTAGGCTGGTCAGTCTTTAATGGAGACGTTGTAATGGACCATACGTCACCGTATCCTGCCTTCATTAGCCTATAGTTTACACCCGTAGGGGGATTCGTGCGTAGCTAGCGGCACAAAGCGATCGGCGAGCGGATGAAGGACTGGTGCTGCACCATGCGGCCGGTAGGTGAATGCGAGAGAGCGGGAAAGAAGGCGTGTAAAGGCAGACGACAGACGACACAGGAGAGAATTGCAAGAACGGCTGCGAAAGAATTGGCCAGATCGATGTAAGCTTACGACAAGAATTGTGTCGTCGTCATCATTGTCATCATCATCATCGTCGTCGTTGTCGCCGTGATTATCTTCATTATTAGTAAGTTAGTTGTTATTATTTCTTATTATTGGATCTCTTCTTTAAGAGATTATATTCCTACATATGAAAGAGGACGAAGGTGAGTAAGAGCAGGAGCAGTACTCGGAGGAGTAAAGATACTTGGAGGAGGGGTTAAAGCTTCCTCGTTCTGCATACTTATTTTCTTTCTCTTGTTTCTTCTCCACTGTCTGGTTCTCCGCCTCGTTTTCTCTATCCTCCTTCTCCTCTTATTTCTCTCCATCCTCCTCTCGCACCTACTCATCAATCATCCTCTTTTGTTTCCCCATCCTATACTCTTTGCCTTCCTCCTGTTTCTCTTTATGTATGTATGTGTGTATGTATGTATGCATACATGTATCAAAAACTTGATATAGCGCCGTTTAGTAAGCTCACGAAGGCGCTATATCCTTCTCCTATTTATCTTCCTCCTTTCGTAATTTATTTTATCCTCCTCTTCCTCCTTCTTCCAATCCTCCATATGTTTCTCCTCCCATATACTTTTCCTCCTTTTTATTCTCCTGATCTCCTCCTCATTCTCCCATCTTCCTCCTTCTCATTCTTCCTATCCTCCTCCTCGTCATTGTCTCCATCTTCCTCCTCACTCTTCCTATCCTCCTCCTCATCATTCTCCCCATCTTCCTCCTGCCACTGCATCGTCCGTTGTATGTAATTGGGTATCGTCTGACAAAGAAGCAAAGGCTGTCTGCGGTTACCTGGTCCTCGCGGATTAGCGTTGATCCGGCACCCGGAAGGCACGTACCCCGCCAAGAACGAACAGCAACGCATCGGGTTTCGACGCCAATCCTCTTCCTTCGCATTTCCCCACCTTCCTCTTCCCCACTCCTCATCCTCTCCTTTCGTCAGCCACAGACGCATACGCACGCAAATACGCACACATACATCCATATATACACACACGCGCATGCACACAAACATACATACACATACACGCACGTGTACTGCACGTGCGGAATTACTCGCTGTGTGGGTCCCTCCGTCTGTTTATCTGTCACAAATTGCGCTGTGTTTTAAGACCTCACCATTTGAGCTGTAGAGCTTACCTTATTGGCGCGTGCGATGGATTAGCTGTTGCTCAATGCGAACGAGAAGGAGGTTGACTGTGTAGGGGGTCTTAAGTCAGCCGCTGTATGAGAGACCGTCTTGAAGAAGAATTCGGGGATTCGAAGGGGATTTCCGGTGGACGGACTAGAGAAGCGAAGTCATGATTAAAGTGACAGGAAGCTGAGCAGCTGGATCAGGAGGATGTAGAGGAGAAGCAGAAGGAACAGCCGTCCGATTGCCCGAAAGACCATGTAGCAAGAAGTCTTGAAGAGGATGTTTTGGACCTGGCTTTAAAGGAGGCAGGCGATTCATGGACCTCCAAACTGTTCAGATCTACAGTTCCTCGGTGTCGTCAACCGTTACCTCAAATAACTACTACGCTATAACTATTACATGCAGTTAAGACGGAAATTGCCTAAACACTCGAAGTCTAGAATTAAACTCAATTAAGTATGCACTAGCGCATATTAATACTCTTTAAATACATACATTCATTAGCAAAACAACCAATATATACACGTAGTTTTGCTAATGATAAATCTACACTTAGGTAACGGAAGACTATAAGAGAAGTTAAGCGCTTCTCCACTTCTCCGGCTTCCCATCACTGAAGTCACGGCCTCCCTTCTCCAGTCCGTCAAACGGAAACCCCCTTCGAATTCCCCGAATTCTCCTTCAAGGCAGTCTCTAATGCAGCGGCTGACTTATAAGGGGCACAGACGGCCTTTTTCACGTTCGCCATGAACATCAACAGTCAATACTTTGTACCCGCAGCAACGAAAGAAATACGGCTCACAACTGTAAATGTAAATGTACATGTCTTTCTACAGTGATCGTATGGCCTCGGCCCTGCTCATTTTTCAGTGAATTTGTCGGGGTGAGGTCCTTCACCACTGATGCCCTTTTGAATGGGATTCACGCCATTTAAGGTCCCCGTGTACGGACCGTGGGTAAGGTCTTAAACTATAGCGCATTTTGTGACGCTGCCAAACTATCTGAAATGAGGCGCTCATTAAATGGTCAGTTATGTTGTAACATCAAACTCTTCGCACGCAATACCGGCACTTCTTTTCATTGTTGCGTACATTCCTCGATATGTTTTATGTCTTTTAGTGAGAAACCGTGTCTGACAGAATACTAGGACTTGGTTTCAACACAATTTTTCTGGCTTTGCTTGATACATCGTCACATGTGAGTTCGTCGATCAGCGCCTCCCAGGTGGCGACTCTAGGTGCTATACAGCACCAGTTGGTTCAGCTAGGTGCTATCAAGTGTATCCTGGTGAATTCTGGTGTCATGCTGCCAGACAGTGTCTTTTGAAACCATTCAGTGTCCAAAGCTTCCTTGTAATTCCATTAGGTGTTAGATATTGTCTCATGGTTCCATGCGCAGCTAAGAAGTATCTCTGTCATTAGGCGACATCGGATTCTGTTGCCTGCAATCGGTGCACACAGGTGTATTTTGGTCTCGACAGTTAAAAGCAGGTCGAGAGGATTTTAGAGAGATCCACTTTTTTGGTCGCACTGGTTGACAGCAAATTTTGTTTTCCTTACATCCTAGTCGATTTCATTTGATTCCACACAATTCCATTCTGTGTCATTTGGTTCCATTCGGTCCCAATCGGTTTCATTCGGTCCCACTCGGTTCAATTCGGTTTCAGTCGGTTCCATTCGGTTCTAGTTGGTTCCATTCGGTTCTAGTCGGTTCTATCCGGTAGTTGTCGCGATGATTTTTTCCTGGCTTCCTCCCCTAATCGACAGTGTCAACGATACGTTCCAGCTGGACTTGCTGGGTCGTTGCCTCAATTCTTCTTCAGACACCGGCTTCTTCCTGCCCCTCGGCCTTTCCGCCGGCTTTTCCTCCGCCGCTGAAGAGAGCACCAGTCCCTACAGCCGCCTTCGGATCGTAGTCGATGTCTACCTCGTCGGACTGCTCTGCATCGTCGGCCTGGCCGGGAACGCTCTAACGATCGGGGTCCTCCGTCGCGACCGCGACAAGGCCAACTCGACGAACTGCCTGCTCCAGGCCCTGGCGGTCGTCGATTCTCTCTATCTCGTCGCCTGCGCCCTCATCCAGCCCCTCAAGACGATCCATGACAGCACGGACTGGTTGCCGCTACTGGCCGACCACTTCCCACACATCGAGCCGTTCGTCTGGCCACTCGCCTCCTTCGCCCAGACGATGACCGTCTGGATCGTGCTGCTGGTGACCATCGACCGCTACTTGGCTGTCTGTCGCCCCTTCAGTCGTCACCTGAGAACTCGGGGACAGGTCCAGGTGGCAGTGGCCGGGGTGGTACTACTCGCGGCCATCTACAACATACCGCTGTTCTTCGAGCGCGAGATCGTTTACGACCTTGACCAGTGTAGCGGACGTGTAAAGGTCAGGGCAACGGCCACCAGCCTGCGCTACAGCCAGGTCTACTACATCCTCTACAAGACTTCCTGTTATCTGGTCTTTCGAGCAATCGGTCCTCTGGTCCTTTTGCTCGTTCTCAACGTCCTGCTGATCCAGGCGCTGCGTAACAATCGCGTCAGGCACCAGTGCCACTCCTCGGCGGCATCACGATCGAAGCATCGCGAGAACCTCACGCTGATGCTAGTCGTCGTCGTGACCGTCTTCATCACCTGCCAGCTGCCCGACGTCGTTCTGCGACTGGCCATCAACCAGACCGTGACGATGCCACGCCAGTCGCTCGAGCGTGACTTCTATCGCTACGTCAACGCCGTGACGAACGTTCTTCTGACGCTCAACTCGTCCGTGAACTTCATCATCTACTGTCTCGTCGGGAAGAAGTTCCGCCGGATCTTCGTGAAGACCTTCCTGAGCTGTTGCTGCCGCGGCGACAGAGGGATCGAGTTTGGACCAGGAGGAGAGACCTCTGAGATGCGACCATTGAGAGCAACGGCTGCAGCAGCAGCAGCAGCGGAACTCCACACCTACACGGCTCCACCTGCATCAGCAGCCTGCAATATGATAACGGAAGTCTAAGAAGACAGAGGCGCATCGCTTGAATACTTTAACCTTCGACTCATAAAACTATCAACCAAACATTACAACGGATGAACTTAGGCTAGCATATGCGCAACGCTTTTGTGACGTTCCTCGAAGGCGCTATATTATGTCTAAATACAAGCATACACACATACATTCAAACATTACAAAGACACATACATGCATACATACATACATACATATATACAAACATACATACATACATATATACAAACATTACAAAGACACACACATACATACATACATCTATACATACATACATACATTCAAACATTACAAAGACACATAAATACATACATCTATACATACATACATACATACATACATACATTCAAACATTACAAAGACACATACATGCATACATGCATACATACATATATACAAACATACATACATACATATATACAAACATTACAAAGATACACACATACATACATACATCTATACATACATACATACATTCAAACATTACAAAGACATACATACATACATCTATACATACATACATACATACATACATTCAAACACTACAAAGACACATACATGCATACATACATCTATACATACATACATACATTCAAACATTACAAAGACACATACATACATACATACATTCATACATGCATGCATCAGACCATTTGAGACATCTTAGAAAGGTGCTGTATGCATATCTAGATACATTAATGTATACATTGTCGAAAAGTCTACGATATACACGCATTCATAAAACGGCCGATAATTAATCAAACGGCGGTGAAACGATGGACTCGTGAGGCGTCTAATTGCAGCCTACGGCGCCTTGTCGTTATCCTGCAGACACAATCACCCACATAAACGAAAATCACTATAGCAATTATTTAAGCAGTTCATCTGACATAAATACGTACTATACAGTCACTTATATATATATATATTATATATATATATATATTATATATATATAACCGACCAACCTTCCCGTCTAACTGTACTAAATGGATCAGATATATATCTATAGTCTAGACCTAAGTGCCTAATTGGTCCGTCCTGTATTCAGAGTCTTGGGAACTTACTCACAAACTATGCTTCCTTAGTGGTACGTGGAATATCAAGGTCTGGCGCATTAGAAGTTGATTATTCGAAATGGTTATATCTAGGAGAGGCGCTACACGAATGCTCGGGCAATGAATGAACAATAAGACAATGATTTCTATAAAATAATTATTATTACACTTAGGTTCAGAATATTTGACTGTACAGAGGTTGAATACAATCGACAGGATTGAGCCTAATCTAAACCCTAATACACTGATATTAACTAGATTCTACACAAATAGTTTCGTCATCTTCTTCGGTCGTTTCATCGTCCATCTTCGACTCTTTCCTTCTCCCGAGGAACCGTCCTCTCCGTCCGACTTGTTCTTCCCAACTGTCTGGAATGCGCGCTGTCCTGACTAATTTCTAGCCAGCGTCTCTCAGCCTCTGAGTGTATCGCCTCTTGGCTGGCGAACCCCTCCGACCAGCCCAGGATTCGAAACCCTTACCATATTTGGATCTATCTCTGAACGAATTAGCATATCACCCAGACTATGCTATTTTGGATGAGCTAGCCGGGCTTACTCATTTCTGCCTATTATCCTTAACATCTCCTTTTAAGGGAATATCAGTTACATATGCGTCATCTTCCCCTGCATTGTCTTCCCGGCCCGTTGCGAGGCTGAGCCGTTCTAGCACCGGGCTATGACGTGTACAGCAACCCTTCCTCCACTTGCTATGCTGGATAACAGATTGACACATTCCAAGTTAGCGGCCAGCATCCACAAGTTTGACTAAGAAGTCTGCCAACTTACTGAGTCACACTGGATTGCACTATGTACTGCCTTTATATAGCGCACTTTTCAGCTCGGTCACATATCCATGTATCCGTGATACCTGACCCATTTAGTACAGTTATATAGATGAACGGCTTAAATAAATGCTACAATGATTTTCGTTTATGTACGCGTGTGAGTATATATACGTGTATATATATAGTAGGTACATTTAGTACAGTTAGATGAGAAGGTTGGTTGGTGGCCCATTTAGTGCAAAGTAACTTCTATCTAATTGGCCAGAGACAAAGACAGCGACATGAGAGAGAGAGAGAGAGAGAGAGAGAGAGAGAGAGAGAGAGAGAGAGACAGAGAGAGAGAGAGAGAGAGAGAGAGAGGCAGGAAAGGAGAGATTGGGGAGACGGAGAAGCGGGAAGGGCAGGGAGAAAGGAAGGTAGAAGGGAAGGGAAATGGAGATGGAGAGACGGGGAGCAACAGTGAATTTTCCTCAGAACGGACATTTTGCCGAACTAGCGCGCAGACAATCTGAATATTAGAATATTAGAAATGACGTGGACAACCAATGAATGAATTACTGACTGAATGAATGAATGAATGAATTGATTAATTAGTGACTGAGTGACTGAGTGACTGACTGAGTGAGTGAGTGAGTGACTGACTGACTGAATTAAATAATTAATTAATGACTGACTGACTGAATGAATGAATGAATGAATGATGAACGAACGAACGATATCGATAACTCAATTGCTGTACTGGTCGCAAATGAACTTTGACATTTAAAGTTCGGTTGAATCAACTGACCCATCTACACTGGCAGCGCCATCTACGAAAAAATTAAACAGAAACTTGAGCGATACTCATACACCCTTAACATGACAGGCATATGCTACGCACGTGATGACGTGATACGTCAAATTGCAGGTGCGCAGCTGGTAGTCAGAATAATTGACAGGACTGGCGTCACAGTGTTTCGTATCAATTATGGAGGGTCCGATGTCACGCAGTTTTTATAGGTTTGTTACCCCTCCCCTTAAAAATTAGGTTAAAGCTTTGAACCTCCTCGTTAAATTAAGTGTAGATTAACGGAGATAAAATAGACTTCAAAATTTCATTGTTCTTAATTAAGGTAGCTTCCAATTTATCCACATGTTGAGTATCGATTTTTGCAGATTAAGTAAAGTATTTATGCTAAAAATATTTAGTGTATATATAATATATTATATTTTTTATATATTATAGATATTGATTATCTAGTTTGTATATATAAAAGCATGAACTTATTCCGGATTATTTAAGAATTATTTAAGAATTATTTAAGAATTACTGTATAGTTTTCGTGTGATGTCGCATTTCAAGAACCCATTCACACATCGTCACTCAAGTCTGTTCCCCTTGTGACCTCATTTATCAACGGCGCCTTCTAGATCATTGACTCTCGGGCCCAAAGGAGAGGTCCATTATCCTCAGCTGAGTCAACAGCTAGTTAATGCACATGTAATTAGGATAATGATGAAGAAAAGTGGAATCACTGTCACCTGATGTTTTTTTAAACGTTGTGCATTTTGAACGCGCGAATAGTTATTCTTAGCGAGAGGCGGTCAGAGGTAATAGTAGGATTTGTGTGAAAAGGAAATGCTCACGATTTAAAAATGAGACATTATGCAGTGATGATATAATATATGAGAAGTTGTGATATGTGAAAACACTGGTCAGATGATATGCTGTCGGTAATGACATGCGCGAAGCACATGACACCTTGCTAATGTTAATTAGCAAGGTGTCATGTGCTGAGACAGCAGTTCTGTAGTTGATTCGCTGTTGATTGTATGCTCTGATTATGTTTATTTTGTCTAGTAACAGACAAAATAATTAAACGCACCTTAAATAGACAAATCTTTAACAGCAACGACTGATAACAGGCGATTCTTAAGCATTAATATTTGTTGCTTACTTCTGATAAAATCGGAAACTCGATCAGCAGCTCCATAACCATACTCCATAATCATACTCCATAACCATACTTGTAACCATACTCCAATACTCCATAACCATACTCCATAACCATACTGTAACCATACTCCATAACCATACTCCATAGCCTTCCCCCAAAACATGAGTTACTCAATATTTTCCGGTATGCCTACATTCAAACTAATCCTGCTCTGTGCCTTCATAAGCTTAGCTTGAACCAATACAAAATATTATAAAAATATTATTATTGATATGGCGCTTGTTGAGATCGATGTTACTGACAAATAACAGTGATGAAAATCAGTGTCACGCAGTTTGAATCGCCGATTCTGGAGGAGGAATGAGATACGTTGGGGTATGTTTCATGTCCAGTATGCGACATGTACCTAGATCCTTTTACGAGGCTGTCAGAAACAGCTAGCTGGCTGGGAAAGAACAAAATCAGAAATTTGAATGGGAAGGAATAGAATCAGAAACTCGAGAATCTGAGATAGAGAGGATAGTGAGGCATCTTCCTCTTGTGGTTCTCTGCCCTCTAGGCAGGTTCATACGTCCAATGGCGCCAGTCTTCACGGTGCTGAGCATCTCTTTTCAATCCGCTGTATCCATCCGCTGTTGCTGGACTGGATGATCACGGATGGATACAGTGAGGCATACTGCTGATAAATCCTTAATATACAGAGTTGGGTCGGTGGTAGCGTAGCCAATAAGCCTAGCCTTTGACCGCTGGCTTGGTTCAAATCCCTTGTTCCTCGTGTCGAATCGATAAGAGACGGCATACCGCGAGCATTCATTGGAGTCTTTCAACTGGATTTACATTTAGCTGACTGAAATAATTTCCTACTGAAAATAGAACATATCTGGGAGCTCAAGTGCTAAATCAAATAAATCTCTGTTGTGCATGGGCACCTTTTGCCGACCCCAAATTTTACCGCCCCACACAGCCGCCTCCCCGGTGGGAACTAGGCGTTTATCGCCGGTGCTGGAAAACGAATGATAATATTATATTCTGGATATTCTGTACATAAGAATTTAAAATAATTTTTCTGTAAGCTGCGTGCGAAGTCAACGGCCATGGCAGCCACAAGATTTCGTTAAATACTCGATTATACCAAAAAATTCCGCTTTGTTTAGATATCTTTAAATCCGAGGTTACAAGTCTCCTCGAATGTTTTCAGGTGATAGTTTGTTAAAGCTGTGGACGCATGTATATAGTAAGCTGGACGATAACAAAATGTCGTTAAACACTAATATTAATAACAAATGCTATTTCTTTTGACAACTTTAAATCGCCTCTCTTGGAGCCTCATAGCCTAATCATTTTTGTTCTATCTCAAGTATCCTCACATTTGACACATTGCAGGATTCGTGAAAGGTAAGGTAGGATCAACGTCAATAGCACTGGCAGCCATTAGATGTCGTTAAAAATTTGTTACCACTCCTACAGTTTGCATTATTATTACTATTATTATTATTATTATTATTATTATTATTATTATCATCATCATCATCATCATCATCACCACCATCATCATAATCATCATCATAGGCATCTTGTATGTATGCTCTTCGGCGTGTGAGTGCCGGCTGCGTAACTTTTCTGGTTTCCATCGGTTTCAGGGCTGACAGTCTTGCGGAATTTACTATTTGGATTTAATGGGCTTCTTAATGACCTACGTCAGGAATTTCTTAGTCTCTCCCCCTCTTTTCCGCTAGAGCTTGAAGGCCTTTCTATTTCCCAGTGCTTCTGGGTTGTCGGGCCGGGAGCGCCTCTGAGCAGTCTATCTTGAAGTGGCGCTTTATAAATTTTCGATTACATTACGTGATCATCACCACCACCACCACAACCACCACCATCATCGTCATCATCATCATTTAGTAACTATTATGGCGCCGGAGTCTAATATACAAGGCATCAAGGGATGGCGCACTAAACCAAGCCGCAGTCAGTTTAGTATTCATGGCGGAGAGTAAGTTCACTCAGACAGAGGGCAGAGAGACTGCAACCTAAGGTGGATAAGCAGGCAAACAGGAAGACGGTTATTATCCATGATAGTCTGGATAAGCCAACAGTTCACTGGCTTAACCAGACGGACCAGCGTATAGTCCATTTTATTTAATCTTCACTCGACCTAAACGACCAGCAGCTGTTGGGTCCGTCACTAAAATGCTTTACCTTTGGAAAAGGAAGTTGTAGTTTGCTGGATTCAAATAAATTGCCGCAGAAATCATTAAAGTTGTTTGACTAGATGTGCTTTTCTGGAAGTTCAACGTAGCGTGACGTGGCCAAATTATGCTGCGCAAGACTGGATCGAGGTTGTAAAAAACGCGGCCACTAATGAGAAATGGTTCATTTATTACATTACATCACATTGGATCAGACTGCATTGCATTATTTTACATTATAAGAGCAAGGCACAGGGTCTGGTTGAACTCAAGGGATGGGAAGAAGAAGATTAGTCCCTTGAGATGACCCTCAGAAGTAGCCATGCGGGGGTTTATTGTTTACTAGAGTGACAGATATAGGCAACCCAATAAATCCAATAGGCTCTCTCTCTCTCACACACACACACACACACACACACAAACTCTCTCTTCTCTCTCCTCACTTTGTCCGTCTGTCTGTCTGTTTGTCTACCTCAAACTCTCTCTCTCTCTCTCTCCGACTCTCACACACTCTCTCTTCTCTCTCCTCACTTTGTCCGTCTGTCTGTTTGTTTGTCTGCCTCGCTCTCACTCTCTCTCTTTCTCAGCCATCTAGCGAATTACAGTGGTGTGCAAAAGTCTGGAACCACCTACGAATTTTGACATTTTTTCAACTTTATGACCTTTTACTGTAATTTTTTCATTACCCCACTAAATTTTTTTGTGTTTTTCGTTATAAGGAATATATTTGGCCATTATAATCAACTTTTTGACCTAGTTTGGCCTTAATCTTCTAATTTTTTTGTTGAAGTTACCATGTTAATCGCTTAGCGTGTAAATCTCCTAATTTGTACACATGTACGTACATCCCTAGGCAATAGTGTAAAATAATTAGTACGTACATGTATGCTTTAAAACAGGCCATGTGTGGTCTGTATTCCTTCGTAATCATTTAGGTGGCCTTGAAAAAGGCCGTTTTGTGTGACCGTGGTGAATTAGTATTTGGTGGGCCACCCTTTATTCTTGATCACCTGTCTGCACCGTTTCGGCATCGGGTGCACAAGTTTGACGAGGTGATCATGCGTGACAACGCGATTCCAGGCAGTAATGAGCGATTCAATTAGCTCACGCTTTGAAGTTGGGCGCTTCTTTGAAATTTCCAATGCCACCTTGTGCCACAGATTCTCGATGGGATTGAGGTCTGGAGATTGCGCAGGCCAGTCAAGTGACTCAATCTTGTGCTGACGCTTCCAGTTCATCACCAGTGTGGCTTGGTGGCAAGGTGCGTTGTCATCTTGGAACAGGAACCGGCCTGGAAAGAGCTGCTCCGCTGATGGCAACATGCACTTTTGCAGTATTGTGATGTACTTCGCCCCGTTCACCATTCCATCGACGATGTGCAAGCGTCCCACGCCACTGGCAGCCATGCAGCCCCAGACCATGATCTTCAGAGGATGCTTTACAGTGACATTGAGGCACTCAGGCTTGAACTGCTCTCCAGGAAATCTCCTCACGTAGGCGTGGGCCTGATTGCCAAACAAGCAGAAGGTACTTTCATCGCTGAAAAGCACCTTCTCCCACTTGTCACTTGTCCAGCTTGAGTGTTTCCGCGCCCACTCGATCCGTTTCTTCCTTTGTACGTCACTCATCAGTGGCTTGTTGCGTGCCTTGCAGCCCCGCAGCCCAAATACTTTCAGGCACCGACGACGAACAGTTGATGAACTTGCACTGACGTGAGACGTATCTGACCACTCACGCAGTAGCTGAGGCGAAGTCAACTTGCGGTTGGTCAATGACAAGCGTCGAAGAGCACGGTCCTGGTGTGATGTTGATACACGTGGACGCCCGGACCGAGGCTTGTCTACCACCGAACCCGTCGTGTTCTTCTGCAGGATTTTTACAACGGCGCTGTGACTGCAGCCGACTTTGCTGGCAATCTGGCGGCATGAAAAGCCTTCCTCCCTCAACACTGTCACACGAACACGATCCTCCAACACCAAGCCCCGCTTCTTCGTCATGGTCGATGCAGAAAGTGTAAGAAACCCAAAAGAGCGCGCCAATTTTATAGCTGCTGTCTTACCTAGACACCCTGGACTGTTATTGGCTGGTGAAAACTGCCTCCTGATTGGTCAGAAATAATGCGCGCTGATTGGAACATCTTGATCCAGTTTCACGCAGGATTTGTGAAATTTACAAAAGTTGTACTAAGTATGTTTCAGAACTTATACTTCTGTCAAAAACAGAAATAATTGGTATTAAAAAGATGATTATAATAGCCAAATATATCAGCCATCTAGCGAATTACACCCAACTACTAGTATTGTAATCTCGAGATTTCTACAGAGCCCAAAGAAAACTAAGTCGCGGAAACCAGCTTATTCGCAGACGCTCAGCCAAACAAAATCGGTAGGCATGTACATAAGGTCAAGTTCGGTTCTTGGTCTCGAGCCAGAGGTCATTCTGGTATACACTTAGGCGGCTACGTGAATGGTGTTTAGAATTGGAGCGGCGAGGGAGGTAAGGAGAAGAGGAGAAGGCAGGATAGGATTTGCTGATTAGTAATGTTTTCAGTTTTGAGTGAAAGACCTGCGCAGAGATTATAAGAGGTGCAGTATGGTGATTTGGTTGGATGGGTCAGTTAATTGTCGTATTTCTGGCGAAAGTTTATGTTAAATATTATAACGACTATCACTGCACTGTTATTCAAAAGATGGCAGTAGCAGTAAGGGTAGACGCTTTGTAAAATGTAGTTTTTTAGATGTAAGTTGATACGACAGCTCGAAACGTTATTTTGATTATCAATAGAGAAAACTGTACATTCAAAAATCAAATCGATCAGTTTATTCCAGAGGGCTGGAGCAGCTTGAGATCTTGAGCGATTTGGAAATTTTAAGGTTGCATTACCTGCAAGGCGGAGAAGTGCTACGGCGGAAAATGGCGGTTGATTGGAGTGATTGAATTACAAATGACGGTTGAAGATTGGATTTGGAGGGCTAGAGTACACAAGATCAGGCTGCAAGGGAGAGGACTGGTCACTGGCCTCAAATGCCTAGGCGAGGAGAAATGAAGTCGCTAACACCTCATATCATGGCTGCCTTTCGGGCCAAATTTAAGGGACTACTTCTCTTCTTATAGTTGTTCTTCCGCCATCTGGCGAATTTGAAGCGTAATTCCTTGGACGTAACTTAATTCCTTGGACGTAACTTAATTCCTTGGACGTAACTGTCATACATTATGCAAAAGCATTTATTAATTCCTGGGTAAACTCACGGACGTCACAGCAATCATGGCCCTAATCTAATCTAATCTAAGCTAGCCTTTAAATGCTGCTATATAATGTACGAGGCATCAATTGACGGTCCCTTGGAAAAATCAGAAGTTACGGTTATATAAACATATCTAACAATAAGTAGTAGTAGTTGTTGTGCGGTAGTGGTAGTAGTAGTAGTAGTGGTGGTAGTGGTAGGAGTAGTAGTGGTAGTAGTAGTAGTGGTAGTAGTAGTAGTGGTAGTTCTTGTGTAGAGCGGGAACCGGGGCACTTTGTATTACTACAGCCCCACAAACCGGGAACCGCAAAACCCCACGTTTCGGAATTTCATTAAATTTCGGATTGCCTGCATGCAAATTGGGCACTTAAGGCCGAACTGCTTAGCTTAACTGTCCCCGTTTTGGCCGAAAGTTTTTCGTTTCACTACAGCCGGCAGAAGTTTCTGATGCCAGACTTTCCCCAAAAAATGGAGGAGGGAGAAGAGAGCGAAATGGAGGAAAGGGAGGAAGAGAGCGAAATGGAGGAAAGGGAGGAAGAGAGCGAAATGGAGGAAAGGGAGGAAGAGAGCGAGAAGGGCAGTTGCAATTGTAGTTCAACTTCAATCAATACAGGCTAAATTTGCATGTACAATAACCTCTTAGGGTGCCTTGATCAATAGATCTATTCAGCCTTCAAAATGTGGTTCTGCTAGGTTTACAAAAGCTGTGTGCGTAGCCAGACTTGTTTGGCTCACGTATAAACGCTTCATATGTATCTACATGAATAGAAATGGTAAAAGTTAACCGTCAGTTTTGTCCCTATCTTGATACTCGAAGCCTCGAAACTGTTCTCATTTGTGTATATATTTTGCCTTAATGCCAACTGGATCTATATAAGAACTATGCTTCTTAAGACAAGGATTACAGAATTATCCAAATGCTTGAAACCATGTGTACAAATAAGGCATGGACTCTTCAGTTGAGCACACACGCATATTTTTATTTTTATATATTTCTAGATATACGCATATGCATGTGTATATATTTGTATATATCTGTATATATCTGTTTATATCTGTATATATATATAGTTAGAACATATATTTTGAATAAATGGCAATTGGAATATAGTAACACTCAAAATAGCAATTTCTGTTAGATCATTGTATCCCTTGGTGGATATTTCTGTTAATTATACTGATCCTAATAGGCAAAAAGAAATCCAATTAATTCGTCTATAGTTTAGGTTCTGCGAATTTGAATGCCGTGCCAATAAAGATGAAACTTCAGTCAACTGATCTGTGTAGGCCTACTGCCTGTAATGTTAAGGATGATATATTTAATCTGTTATTAAATTGCCATTAAGAGAACATGTCACGAACACTTCGAGATAAATGTGTAGCAAACCAATTGGATTTTACTGTACTTAAACATTTTATGCCATCATAATTTGCAAAACGATGTATGGTCTGCTTCGTAATTTTAATGGCGGTTGTATCCTGTAAATTTATTGGTGTTGGTGTAGCAAGTCTAAGATAATTTTAAAAATATATTGTCTTGACTCCAGAGATTGTATAGCGTTGACTGCTTTTCAATATATGCGATAAGTGTAGATTGATTTAGTGTTTCCATTTTCTTTGTGAATGTTAAAGTTGGTTGACTGTTCAGTTAACACCATTGTAAAGTATTGTGTGTCTATTTCGATTAGCTATACCTACATACAGTACACTTAAGCTGAACTGAGTCGCGTGACTAGCTGAGGGGACGGGTTGTAAAATTGGTGGAAGGGTTGGGCGGGGTTAGGTTGCGCGACGCTATTTTCGGCGATTACTTATGAAATATATACTTATATCTATAACAGAGCTAATATCAGTAAGTTAGCAAGTATGAAAGTTAGTTCAGTTCTTGTAGTAAATCACACTACGAAGTAAGCCTCCCTGCCATAGAAGTTATAGTTTAGTCAGTTTCTGACACAATGGCAGCGTCACATCTAGGTTTTACTTCAACGGGACCAAGTGAAGCTGCAAACAGGGCAGTCTCAGCCAAAAGGCTAAAATACGCCACTCTAGCCCAAACCCACTGTTTTGTGGCGGTCGCACTGGAGACCAGCGGCGCATGGAGTACGGAAGGATTGGATTTTGTGTGGGAGTTAGGACGAAGGATGACAATGGCAACCCACGATCCACTGGAGACCAGCTACCTGCTTCAAAGACTCTCAGTGGCTGTCCAGCGTGGGAACGCCATCTGCTTCTCCGGAACTCTACTATGAACATATAGGATGATGATGATGATGATGATGATGATGATGATGATGATGATGATAATAATAATAATAATAATAATAATAATAATAATAATAATAATAATAATAATAGTCTATTAACGTTGCTAGCCTTTGCAACTACAAAAGCAATGCTTTTGTTATAGCTGCATTAGCTGCTAACATTGTTAGATACCACCATTGTTACGTTGGCCGTTATCGTCGCCTTCGTCTAATTGGCCTTTTGTTAGTTAGCTTTGTTGACTTGGATAAATGGCAACAATTCTTTTTCCCAAGAGATATTCAGCATTTGACTTCTGGCTAGATCAATTTCTGCTCCCTTCAGCGCCTCCGTAAACCCCTCTCCCTCGAGTTCTTTTCAATGCCTGCCTTCCATTTCCTCCCTTCTACCGCATTCTTTTGAGTCTAACCCTCTGCCTCTCTGCTTCTCTACCTCCCTGCCTCTAACCTCCCTCTCTCTCTCCCCTTTCCTTTTAGCATAGCATATCATAATATAGCATAACATAACATATCGTATCAAGGGTTTCTAATTGTTCAGCAGACATGTAATCTATTTTTGAGCCATTGCAAATTAACCAGGAATGTTTATCAGACAATTCGTCACAGCTTCTTCTTAAAGGTTGTGATATTGTCCAGTGTGATAATATTGTTATCATAACTAGTCCACAAACCTATAACTCTAGCGCTAAAGAATTTCTGCTTTGAAGTTCCTTTCGGTTTCTTAAATAATTTACAGCAGTCGTCTTTTTCCGTGCAAATTCCAAGGAACTTCGCCACTGCTCTGCCTTCTTTTCAGTGGTGATCTAATAAGCTTCGAGTAGGTCTTCTCTATTCTTCCTTCTCTCTAATGTTGTTAGCCCACACCTTTTCAACCTTTTTGCATAGCTCAGACCCTTGTGACCCCAAACCAGTTTGGTATCTCTTATTTTGATTGAACTTATGCGCAGTCCGCGGCCATTTCGGTCGTTGACTGCCTTTATGTAATTTTGAGGATTATATCGTCTAAACGTGAAATTTTCTTGATAATTTTGACAGTATTGATGCCGAGTCTGCGTGTCGGAATTATTTTTCGTTTTCAATTCGGATTTACTGCGTTTCGGGGTTTTTTTTGTTGCTTGTTGTCGTGACCTTCTGTGACTGGTATGAACCACATAGAGAAGGGTGACAGATTTCTAGCTAGAGGGTCAAACCTCAGATCTGCTGACCTACGTATACGAGTATACGAGGGGAAATCTTGGATTTGGTGGAAGAAGGGTGAAGAGAGTCTGGTTCGGCACCTACTGTCAATCACAGAATTGCTCAACTACCTACCGCCCGGTGGGAGACGAATACCTTTCCTGTTTACACACGGCGGTTCGAGGAACATCCGGATGCCGTGTCATCTTCCACCTACGAGGGGCTGCTGGACAGTGAGAGAACTGTGAGCCATCGGCGGCGGATTGCATCGTCGTTCCTCATCCTCAGTGCTACATGCTTCAGGAACTCTGAACATGCTGTAATCTTTCAGGTCTAGTTGGAAATATGTTGGTAGGATCTGTATGTGTGTGTGCGAGCTTGACACTGGTTGCACTTCTAGTTATCACAGCAATGTTTGGATGAATGTTCTGCAATGTTCTGTCTATATGCTATTTGACATCGCTAAGGCTAGCGCATAGACAGTCTTTGTTAGTTTCTCTTGAAGCGGCTCCATACAAATTTCTGATTACAATACGAATCCCAGTTACAATTCCCTTGCCCTCTGCTTCCCACTCTGGCTCTCTGCCTCTCCCTGTCTCGTGTTCCATCCCTGCCTCCCTGGAGGGCAGTCGCAATCTCTTCTATGATAACGGAGTCTTTGGTCAGATGTCATCTTCCAATCGACTGCTGTCGTCGAAATTCGATTGTCGATTGGTCAGACGAGAATTCTCGCGACACTCGACAAGAATTCCCTTTCTCCAGCGACTGTCCTTTTATCTGACCCGGTTTCTGACTCTTTCTCTCTCGCTGCCGCTGTCCTTGTTCCTATCATTGTCTTTGTCTTTGGTCTTGTCCCTACTTCTATTCCTGTCTCTGTCTCTTCCGCAGCCTATGTCTCTGTTTATGTCCCTCTATCTGTCCATATTTCTGTCCCTACCCATGACCGTCTATGTCCCTTTTTCTTTCCCTGCCTAAGTCCCTGCTTATGTCCCTTCTCGTGTCGCTGTTTTGTCCCAGATTTAATCCCTTCATCTGTCCTGTCTGTCTGTTTCTAACACCATCCTCTTATGAGTCGCAGTTTGCGGGACATTATCCGACTCCTACACGACCGTCGCCGACATGTTCTTATAGCGCCTCAATCCCTCGAGAACGAACGATGGAGATTCTGCGGGGATGAGGAAGGGGAAGATACACAGGCAGGGTAAGAGAAAGGAGGCAGCAGGACGAAAGGATGCAAGATAGGGGATGGAGAGAAGACAAAGGGAGAAGGTAGGAGAGAGGCACAGGCAAACTGCGACTAAAGGGACGGAGGCAGAGAAAGACAGGGGCAGAAACAGGGACAGAGAAAAGGACAAAAGCAGAGACAGATGTAAAGATAGAGGTGGAGACAAATTGGACTTATGCAGAGACAAAGATGGCATTCTCAGGCAGGTATGGAGGGTGAGAGTGAGGGGGAGGAAAGGATGGTCGCAGGGAAGCTGGGAGGAAAAGTGGGAGTCGTTCAGTGGAAGATCGATACCGAGAGCCTCCCAAGAAATTCGAGAGGCACCGGAGGCTGGTCGCCTGCCCCAGCATTCCCAGCAGCTGCAGTAGCACCATCTGTTGTCGGTTTAATTGGAGGCAAGCGCTATATAAGTCAACCAGATTATACATCACAGATGGGCAGCAACAAGCAGATCCTTTTCTTTTGTTTAGTCTGTGGCTGAATATAATAATAATAATAATAATAATAATAATAATAACAATAATAATAATAACAATAATAATAATAATAATAATAATAATAATAATAATAATAATAATAATAGTCTATTAACGTTGCTAGCCTTTGCAACTACAAAAACAATGCTTTTGTTATAGCTGCATTAGCTGCTAACATTGTTAGATGCCACCATTGTTACGTTGGCTGTTATCGTCGCCTTCGTCTAATTGGCCTTTTGTTAGTTAGCTTTGTTGACTTGGATAAATGGCAACAATTCTTTTTCCCAAGAGATATTCAGCATTTGACTTCTGGCTAGATCAATTTCTGCTCCCTTCAGCGCCTCCGTAAACCCCTCTCCCTCGAGTTCTTTTCAATGCCTGCCTTCCATTTCCTCCCTTCTACCGCATTCTTTTGAGTCTAACCCTCTGCCTCTCTGCTTCTCTACCTCCCTGCCTCTAACCTCCCTCTCTCTCTCTCTCTCCTCCTTTCCTTTTAGCATAGCATATCATAATATAGCATAACATAACATATCGTATCAAGGGTTTCTAATTGTTCAGCAGACATGTAATCTATTTTTGAGCCATTGCAAATTAACCAGGAATGTTTATCAGACAATTCGTCACAGCTTCTTCTTAAAGGTTGTGATATTGTTATCATAACTAGTCCACAAACCTATAACTCTAGCGCTAAAGAATTTCTGCTTTGAAGTTCCTTTCGGTTTCTTAAATAATTTACAGCAGTCGTCTTTTTCCGTGCAAATTCCAAGGAACTTTGCCACTGCACTGCTTTCTTTCCAGTGGTGATCTAATAAGCTTCGAGTAGGTCTTCTCTGTTCTTCCTTCTCTCTAATGTTGTTAGCCCACACCTTTTCAACCTTTTGCATAGCTCAGACCCTTGTGACCCCAAACCAGTTTGGTATCTCTTATTTTGATTGAACTTATGCGCAGTCCGCGGCCATTTCGGTCGTTGACTGCCTTTATGTAATTTTGAGGATTATATCGTCTAAACGTGAAATTTTCTTGATAATTTTGACAGTATTGATGCCGAGTCTGCGTGTCGGAATTATTTTTCGTTTTCAATTCGGATTTACTGCGTTTCGGGGTTTTTTTTGTTGCTTGTTGTCGTGACCTTCTGTGACTGGTATGAACCACATAGAGAAGGGTGACAGATTTCTAGCTAGAGGGTCAAACCTCAGATCTGCTGACCTACGTATACGAGTATACGAGGGGAAATCTTGGATTTGGTGGAAGAAGGGTGAAGAGAGTCTGGTTCGGCACCTACTGTCAATCACAGAATTGCTCAACTACCTACCGCCCGGTGGGAGACGAATACCTTTCCTGTTTACACACGGCGGTTCGAGGAACATCCGGATGCCGTGTCATCTTCCACCTACGAGGGGCTGCTGGACAGTGAGAGAACTGTGAGCCATCGGCGGCGGATTGCATCGTCGTTCCTCATCCTCAGTGCTACATGCTTCAGGAACTCTGAACATGCTGTAATCTTTCAGGTCTAGTTGGAAATATGTTGGTAGGATCTGTATGTGTGTGTGCGAGCTTGACACTGGTTGCACTTCTAGTTATCACAGCAATGTTTGGATGAATGTTCTGCAATGTTCTGTCTATATGCTATTTGACATCGCTAAGGCTAGCGCATAGACAGTCTTTGTTAGTTTCTCTTGAAGCGGCTCCATACAAATTTCTGATTACAATACGAATCCCAGTTACAATTCCCTTGCCCTCTGCTTCCCACTCTGGCTCTCTGCCTCTCCCTGTCTCGTGTTCCATCCCTGCCTCCCTGGAGGGCAGTCGCAATCTCTTCTATGATAACGGAGTCTTTGGTCAGATGTCATCTTCCAATCGACTGCTGTCGTCGAAATTCGATTGTCGATTGGTCAGACGAGAATTCTCGCGACACTCGACAAGAATTCCCTTTCTCCAGCGACTGTCCTTTTATCTGACCCGGTTTCTGACTCTTTCTCTCTCGCTGCCGCTGTCCTTGTTCCTATCATTGTCTTTGTCTTTGGTCTTGTCCCTACTTCTATTCCTGTCTCTGTCTCTTCCGCAGCCTATGTCTCTGTTTATGTCCCTCTATCTGTCCATATTTCTGTCCCTACCCATGACCGTCTATGTCCCTTTTTCTTTCCCTGCCTAAGTCCCTGCTTATGTCCCTTCTCGTGTCGCTGTTTTGTCCCAGATTTAATCCCTTCATCTGTCCTGTCTGTCTGTTTCTAACACCATCCTTTTATGAGTCGCAGTTTGCGGGACATTATCCGACTCCTACACGACCGTCGCCGACATGTTCTTATAGCGCCTCAATCCCTCGAGAACGAACGATGGAGATTCTGCGGGGATGAGGAAGGGGAAGATACACAGGCAGGGTAAGAGAAAGGAGGCAGCAGGACGAAAGGATGCAAGATAGGGGATGGAGAGAAGACAAAGGGAGAAGGTAGGAGAGAGGCACAGGCAAACTGCGACTAAAGGGACGGAGGCAGAGAAAGACAGGGGCAGAAACAGGGACAGAGAAAAGGACAAAAGCAGAGACAGATGTAAAGATAGAGGTGGAGACAAATTGGACTTATGCAGAGACAAAGATGGCATTCTCAGGCAGGTATGGAGGGTGAGAGTGAGGGGGAGGAAAGGATGGTCGCAGGGAAGCTGGGAGGAAAAGTGGGAGTCGTTCAGTGGAAGATCGATACCGAGAGCCTCCCAAGAAATTCGAGAGGCACCGGAGGCTGGTCGCCTGCCCCAGCATTCCCAGCAGCTGCAGTAGCACCATCTGTTGTCGGTTTAATTGGAGGCAAGCGCTATATAAGTCAACCAGATTATACATCACAGATGGGCAGCAACAAGCAGATCCTTTTCTTTTGTTTAGTCTGTGGCTGAATATAATAATAATAATAATAATAATAATAACAATAATAATAATAACAATAATAATAATAATAATAATAATAATAATAATAATAATAATAATAATAATAATAATAATAATAATAATAATAGTCTATTAACGTTGCTAGCCTTTGCAACTACAAAAACAATGCTTTTGTTATAGCTGCATTAGCTGCTAACATTGTTAGATGCCACCATTGTTACGTTGGCTGTTATCGTCGCCTTCGTCTAATTGGCCTTTTGTTAGTTAGCTTTGTTGACTTGGATAAATGGCAACAATTCTTTTTCCCAAGAGATATTCAGCATTTGACTTCTGGCTAGATCAATTTCTGCTCCCTTCAGCGCCTCCGTAAACCCCTCTCCCTCGAGTTCTTTTCAATGCCTGCCTTCCATTTCCTCCCTTCTACCGCATTCTTTTGAGTCTAACCCTCTGCCTCTCTGCTTCTCTACCTCCCTGCCTCTAACCTCCCTCTCTCTCTCTCTCTCCTCCTTTCCTTTTAGCATAGCATATCATAATATAGCATAACATAACATATCGTATCAAGGGTTTCTAATTGTTCAGCAGACATGTAATCTATTTTTGAGCCATTGCAAATTAACCAGGAATGTTTATCAGACAATTCGTCACAGCTTCTTCTTAAAGGTTGTGATATTGTTATCATAACTAGTCCACAAACCTATAACTCTAGCGCTAAAGAATTTCTGCTTTGAAGTTCCTTTCGGTTTCTTAAATAATTTACAGCAGTCGTCTTTTTCCGTGCAAATTCCAAGGAACTTTGCCACTGCACTGCTTTCTTTCCAGTGGTGATCTAATAAGCTTCGAGTAGGTCTTCTCTGTTCTTCCTTCTCTCTAATGTTGTTAGCCCACACCTTTTCAACCTTTTGCATAGCTCAGACCCTTGTGACCCCAAACCAGTTTGGTATCTCTTATTTTGATTGAACTTATGCGCAGTCCGCGGCCATTTCGGTCGTTGACTGCCTTTATGTAATTTTGAGGATTATATCGTCTAAACATGAAATTTTCTTGATAATTTTGACAGTATTGATGCCGAGTCTGCGTGTCGGAATTATTTTTCGTTTTCAATTCGGATTTACTGCGTTTCGGGTTTTTTTTGTTGCTTGTTGTCGTGACCTTCTGTGACTGGTATGATCCACATAGAGAAGGGTGACAGATTTCTAGCTAGAGGGTCAAACCTCAGATCTGCTGACATACGTACGCCGTATACGCCGGGAAATCTTGGATTTGGTGGAAGAAGGGTGAAGAGAGTCTGGTTCGGCACCTACTGTCAATCACAGAATGGCTCAACTACCTACCGCCCGGTGGGAGACGAATACCTTTCCTGCTTACGCACGGCGGTTCGAGGAACATCGGGAAGCCGTGTCATCTTCCACCTACGAGGGGCTGCTGGACAGTGAGAGAACTGCGAGCCATCGGCGGCGGATTGCATCGTCGTTCCTCATCCTCAGTGCTACATGCTTCAGGAACTCTGAACATGCTGTAATCTTTCAGGTCTAGTTGGAAATATGTTGGTAGGATCTGCGTGTGTGTGTGTGTGTGTGGGTGTGTGTGTGTGTGTGTGTGGATGTGTGTGTGTGTGTGTGTGTGTGTGTGTGTGTGTGTGCGAGCTTGACACTGGTTGCACTTCTAGTTATCACAGCAATGTTTGGATGAATGTTCTGCAATGTTCTGTCTATATGCTATTTGACATCGCTAAGGCTAGCGCATAGACAGTCTTTGTTAGTTTCTCTTGAAGCGGCTCCATACAAATTTCTGATTACAATACGAATCGCAATTACAATTCCCTTGCCCTCTGCTTCCCACCCTGGCTCTCTGCCTCTCCCTGTCTCGCGTTCCATCCCTGCCTCCCTGGAGGGCAGTCGCTATCTCTTCTATGATAACGGAGTCTTTGGTCAGATGTCATCTTCCAATCGACTGCTGTCGTCGAAATTCGATTGTCGATTGGTCAGACGAGAATTCTCGCGACACTCGACAAGAATTCCCTTTCTCCAGCGATTGTCCTTTTATCTGACCCGGTTTCTGACTCTTTCTCTCTCGCTGCCGCTGTCCTTGTTCCTATCATTGTCTTTGTCTTTGGTCTTGTCCTTACTTCTATTCCTGCCTCTGTCTCTTTCGCAGCCTATGTCTCTGTTTATGTCCCTCTATCTGTCCATATTTCTGTCCCTACCCATGACCGTCTATGTCCCTTTTTCTTTCCCTGCCTAAGTCCCTGCTTATGTCCCTTCTCGTGTCGCTGTTTTGTCCCAGATTTAATCCCTTCATCTGTCCTGTCTGTCTGTTTCTAACACCATCCTCTTATGAGTCGCAGTTTGCGGGACATTATCCGACTCCTACACGACCGTCGCCGACATGTTCTTATAGCGCCTCAATCCCTCGAGAACGAACGATGGAGATTCTGCGGGGATGAGGAAGGGGAAGATACACAGGCAGGGTAAGAGAAAGGAGGCAGCAGGACGAAAGGATGCAAGATAGGGGATGGAGATAAGACAAAAGGAGAAGGAAGGAGAGAGGCACAGGCAAACTGCGACTAAAGGGACGGAGGCAGAGAAAGACAGGGGCAGAAACAGGGACAGAGAAAAGGACAAAAGCAGAGACAGATGTAAAGATAGAGGTGGAGACAAATTGGACTTATGCAGAGACAAAGATGGCATTCTCAGGCAGGTATGGAGGGTGAGAGTGAGGGGGAGGAAAGGATGGTCGCAGGGAAGCTGGGAGGAAAAGTGGGAGTCGTTCAGTGGAAGATCGATACCGAGAGCCTCCCAAGAAATTCGAGAGGCACCGGAGGCTGGTCGCCTGCCCCAGCATTCCCAGCAGCTGCAGTAGCACCATCTGTTGTCGGTTTAATTGGAGGCAAGCGCTATATAAGTCAACCAGATTATACATCACAGATGGGCAGCAACAAGCAGATCCTTTTCTTTTGTTTAGTCTGTGGCTGAATATAATAATAATAATAATAATAATAATAATAATAATAATAATAATAATAATAATAATAATAATAATAAAAATAATATTAAGGCGCTTTCGAAGCAGACGACGACGGCGATGAAGAGGAGGGAGTTGGTGGTGCTGGATGTTCGCCCGATCCACACCGGAAGTTCTTGCGCCCCATCGAAGAAACGCCCACAGAACGCTCTACACTTACGCGACCGCTAACTCAGGGTTGCTTCTTCACCACGGCGCTTAAAGACAAGATCACGCGATTCGGAGGTGCAGCTAGTCGACCTGTTTCCAGTGTGCCAACCAGGACGCCACAGCAGCTCTAGTTGCTCCAGCAACAATAGATTTGTATCATAATTGAAGTGACACAATAGATTTGTTTCATAATAATAATAATAATAATAATAATAATAATAATAATAATAAACTTTATCCGGGGTTTAGATGATCCCTCAGGATTTAAAAATGCCGAGACGGCTAGAATTTATTATTATTATTATTATTATTATTATTATTATTATTATTATTATTATTATTGCTACTACTATTAATAATAATAATATTATTATTATTATTATTATCATCATCATCATCATTATCAATCATCATCATCATCATAATCATCATCATCATCGATCATCATAATCATCATCATAATCATCATCATCAATCATCATCATCATAATCATCATCATCAATCATCATCATCATAATCATCATCATCAATCATCATCATCATAATCATCATCATCAATCATCATCATAATCATCATCATCATCAATCATCATCACAGTTACCACTGTCATTATCATATTGTCATTGTTATTTACTATTTAACATCCCAACATTATCGATCGTGAATCCGTATCTGCTACATAATTCATCTTATTTTTTCTTACGACTTCTAAAGCGCCAAGATCCAGGGCACGCATCTTCAATCAGCTCTTCAGCAGCCGCACTCAGAAAGGCGAATGATTTGAGCATCCACACACCAGCATCCAAGTTACTAGGATCTGCAGCAGTAGCAGCAGCATCCAATGCATTCGGCGCCTGCGTTTTGCCAGAGCATCTCTGTTCGCCTGTGTAGGTCAGTGGATGCTGTTAAAGCCGCGGCTGCTGCAAAAAGTGGTGGTCGTTCTAGTGATGATAATGCTACATACATGCTGTCGCGCTGTAGGATTCGTCATCTGTTGCCGTAGCTAACGGCATCTCAACGACGGAAACTGTAAGTAGTTCAAAAACTGATACCTTCGTCTGTGTCTCAGTCTCTCTGTCTCTGTCTCTATTGTGTCTCCGTGTTTGTCGTTGTCTCTCTCCGTGTCGCTGTCTTTATGTCTGTCTCTGTCTCGATCTATCTTTGTCTCAGTCTCCATCTTTGTCCTTGTTGTTTTGTCTCTGTTTGTGCCGTGTCAGCGTCTATGTCACTGCTTTTGTCCCTTTCTCCGTTCCTATCCCAGCTATCTGTTTCAGTTTTTCTCTGTCTCTGTCTCTGTCATTCTATCTGTCTATGTCTGTCTGTTTCTTTCTCTCTCGTTCGTACTGATACCGATACCTTAGCATCACGGTCGATTCGTCTTGTAGTCTTCTATATGCTGCTGCTTCAGAGACAGAGCTGCTGAGGCAGCCACTCAGCCGTCTGTCTGTCGGTGGTGGCAGACAGACTGACGATGGTGTTAGTTACTCTGTCGCCAGAGTCTCAAGGTGAGTGAGGTGAGGTAAAAATACTGCGATCAGACCCTTAGTTGTATACCGAATACATGCATAGAATACTAGACGCGTACATGCGAGCACGCGCAACCACATCAAAACATAAGCCACACACGTATACATACGTTAATGCATGCCACGTTAATGCTTTCATTCATTCATTTCTGCATTCATTCATTCATTTGTTCGTCTTCTTTATTTTGTTCCTTGTTAAATTCGTGAACTCGTTTCTTTCATTCTTCCTTTCATTTCTTGTCGTTTGTTTGTATATAAGTCTATCTGTCTGTCTGTCTGTCTGTATGTCTGTCTATGTCTGTCTGTCCTTCTGTGCGTCCAACCGTCTGTACGTACGTATGTACGTGAAAGGTTTTGATATTGGTTTTGGTCCTGGGTAACGGATTTTTTCCTAGTCTCTTTCGGGCAGTCTCCATGAGTGGATGACTTGTTTGGTTCTTCTGAGCCAATTCTTGTCATCGTCTGTTGATGGATGAGGTGTTTTTCTGAAAAAACTGTTGGTCAACGTTTTATTTCTACGTGAGTCATGTTACGATAATAGATAGCTTCGGAAATAAACCACTTCAACTTAAAGCTGATATTTTCTTTCATATTCCTGCTATGTGTGTATGCATGTGTGTATGTATCTATGAATGTATATATATGCATGTATGTATTCATATATGTATGTATGTATGTATGTATGTATCTAATTTACTCTAATGACTGCTATAGCGCCGTTATTGGAAAGCATCAGGCATCCATGAAATCAAGTGGCTTATGTACGTATGTATATTATGAATATTTCCATAGCGCCTTTTAGGCACCACTGCCCTGGTCACATACATAACTATAAACTGTTTGGCAGTAAGACACCCTTGCTGTCGGCATTTATTCAAGACGTGTCTTCTAATTGACCTACTATCTGAAAAGGTAAGACAACTGCTTGTTTGTTAAGGCCACAGTAATTGTGCAGTTTTACCAGACACCTGGTAAGGGTGAATTTATTCTGATATTTGTATAGCTTCGATGCTAATCGTAGGCACGAGACGGAGTATGTTTACAAGACGAGCCAATTAAGAACATTGGTGCTTGGTTCTGCCAGACAATAGTTCCTGGAGTCTTTGGTGGCCAATTACAGATGCTAATTTCAGATATGGTTGATCCTATCGATAGCGTCTTTACTTTATCTTTACCTTGGTTACGACGGCGATAAGGTTGCTAAGCAAATTCGAGATGTCAGGAGATGGAGGCTTTAGATGTCACAAGATTGAAGCTTTAGCCAGTGAGTGAAATGTCCAGAAACCGCAGACACTGCTATGGCTTAAATGACCTCACCATTATATTGTCTGATAAATAATAGAACGCTTTGAGACTTAAACTGTCTGATAATGAAACGCTTTGAACTGGTATCAAAATACATTAATTGATGCCTAAACTCATACACTTTTGTCTAAGTACATCAAAATGTCACATTATTGTCTAGCTATTACCTACACAGGTCATCATATTACAGTTACTGTAATGATTGTTCTGGCTGTTTTTGTGTCTCCTCATACCAGATATTACTCTCAGAGTAGGCCACAATTATTGAATTGTACTTAAAAGGCGCTACATGAATATCAAAATACCTGTGTGCGATCTATTACCAAATAACTAGACCTACATTGGATTCGAACCGAGAGATGAAAGAGAAACGCATTAACAATGTCACTTCCATGTGAGTACATGTGTGCGTGTGTGACGTGGTTTCATTTGCAGACGAGATTTGCATTTCCGGCGGAAAGAAGGAAACAGTTTTGCGCACCAACGTCACCATGGTAACCCAATTGACCAGCTGACCACGGCGACTTGACCTGAAGATCGATGTCTAGCCGCAGCAGACACTTATGTGGCTCCATGAAAATCGATCGGTTGGCTTAGGTCTTTTATCAGAAAGGCGATCATTGTGAATGGCAATCAGACATTTAATAAAACTAACAGAAACTGCAACACTTTGTTTATGTTTTCCTATTTGTATGAAGCGCCAATATGTAATGAGAAACAAAGAATCAGAGGGACAGATGCATACAGGGACAGAGGACAGGACCGCAGAGAGACAGAGGGACAAAAAGAAAGACTAAACAAAGAAATAGAGAGAGTCAAAGGGTCATGTGCATAGAAGGACAGAGGGCAGAGGGACGAAAGAATGGCGGAAGCGAGGACAGGGAAGGGGTGACCGGATTTTATGGCCGTCGCCCTTTCCGCTTTGTTGAACAGGTTTCAAGACGGAAACATCAGAGGAAATGAAATCAGAGCCGAAAGAAACTCAGACAGACATGCACACATCCACAAACATACGCAAGCATACATAGGCGCATATACACACAGGAAAACGACGCAAGCATACGCAAGCATAAGCAAGCATACGCAAGCATATGTAAGGATACACAGACGCATAACTATTCAAATACATGCATATATATATGTGTATGTATGTATCGATTTATGTATGTACGCATGTATGCATGCATGTATGTTATATCAATGTATGTATTTCTATATTGATTTATTTATTCGTGTAAATATTTATTCATCGACACAACTAGATTTTTGTTGCAATGGTTACATAAAAATAAATAGATAAATAGATAAAAGAAATAGATAAATAAAGAAATAAAGACACCGAATGCGCATGAAAATTCAGCCGCTTTATATGGGATTCGGAATTGCCATGGCTAAGGGCAAAAGCAACAGAGGGCGCCAGAAGGGACATTCGGATCCCTCCCTCCATCATAATTTCTGTTATGCTTCTGTCGCACGATTTATGCAGCGCATTTTATTTTGGGTTGCAGCAACTGGTTTATGTGGCCGTAAAAGAATTTATATGCGCAGCTTCGTCCATGAAAGCGCATTAGAGGAGATGTCAAATGTCGGATGGTAGAGGCGGATTGAGGCAGAGTAGAATGGAGAAAGACAGCCAGAAGGATAGAGTGAAAGAGGTACAGAGAGAAAGAAAGGGAAAGCAGTAGAGGGAGGTAATGTCAAAGCAGAGGTAGACAGAAATAGGAGTAGAAGGATGGAGGAGTGAGGGATAGATGGATGGAAGGATAGGAAGAGATAGGAAGAGGAGAGAGAGAATGGAAGAGAGAGGGATAGATGGAAGAGGAATTGAGGAGAGAGGGATAGATGGAAGAGGAATGGAAGAGAGAGAGATGGAAGAGGAATGGAGGAGAGAGGGAAAGATGGAAGAGAAATGGAAGAGAGAGGAATAGATGGAAGAGGAATGGAGGAGCGAGGGATAGATGGAAGGAAGGATAGGAAGAGATAGGAAGAGGAATAATGGGACGGAGTTAGACATACTCTATACATACTCTATCCCACTCTACTTTCATTCCTTACATTTCTCAATCCCTCTTAACCCTCAACAGCAGTCTGTCTCCCCAACCCTCTCTCTCTCCCTCTTGTCCTCTCTCTCTCTTTCTCTCTCGCTTCTCTCTCTCTCTCTCTCTCTCTCTCTCTCATTCTGTCTCATTTCAACTAACTGTAATTCATCTCTCAAAAACTCTTAGCCCTCCATACTTGCTTCATCTTCCACTTTTTCTTCCATCGTCCGCTGCTACAATCACTCCATCCATCCATTCCTCCATATCAGCTTCTCTCACAACTCTTTCTTTCCAAACTCTATCGCCATCCCTCTTTACTTTCATCCGTCCATACTTGTCCATACTTCTTCCAACCCTCCCTTTCCACTCTCACCAACCATCCATCACTCCATCCCTTCACAACATTCCCAATCTCTCTACCCCCAACCCCTCCCAAACTCCGAGTCTTAATCGGACATCCCGCTCGCAATCAGTGGCGCCCCAACCGGCGTCTTTTACGGTTGCAGTTGCCCGGATGTGGGCGTGGCAAGCACTGAACTCAGCGACAGAAACACGCGCCGCGTGCAGCGCTGAGCTCAGCGATGGATATTTCCCCAATGACCAAATGAAACTGAGCGCTGATATGGATTCGCTGCGTGATCTAATAAGCGCAGAGATATTCGTCTGTTTCATTGTCTGCGACTCTCTATGTATGTTTCTGTTTGTCGGTGACTCTCCGTGTCTCTATTCTGTTACTCTTGGTTTTTCTCGGCCTCGCTTGGGCGCCGAATCCCTGCCTGTCGGAGTATCGGATGTCTGTCTCTTTCTCTTCTCTGTAGCGTTACGCTTATCCTTTGTCGAAACAGGTAATCGTAATCTCGAAAATTTCTAAAGCGCTACTTTAAAGCTAAGCGCAGGGCATCAACTTATTTACGAGAGCTGCGTCAAGTCGGAAGGGTTATCCAAAGATATCGTGTGAGGAACACAAAATCCGGTTACCAGAAGACTGGAGAGAGGAGGAGAGAGGAGGAGAGAGGAGGAGGAGAGAGGAGCTGTTAACGATGGGTTGTGTTTAGGGTGACAGAAATGAGAGCTAATTCGATGGATCAGAGTAAGATTTCTTGAACAGGTGGGGCTCTAGTATTGAATGGGAAGCCTGATGGGTGATAGACAGAGGGGCTTTTAGACAGATGATGGCGGGTAAACGACAGAAGATACAGAGGAACGGAGAATTTGCAAAATTCAAGAGGGAGATCGTTCCAGAGTGTGGTATGTGGATCAGTAAGACATAGACAGTGCAAGTGTAATCTGCATTAAGAGGATTCACGTCCTACAGATGACTTCAATCTTTAGATAAAGTTTGAAATTATTATTATTCAAATCAAACATGAATAAAGCAAAGACCTTGATATACCTATTCCCATGAGTTAAAATAAATATATAATTATCTTGTCTAATTCGTTGAAGGGCAATAATGTGATTTTTCCATTTTGCAAGAGACGATGTCACTAAAAATGTAAATTTATGGGTTTTATACAGCGACCGTACAGCCTCGACTCTGTTCAGTTTGCATTGAATTAATCACTAGAAGGTTTCTTGCATCGGATGCGATGAGTCCAAAATGGAGATTCTTTAAGTAGCGTTCACAGTTCGACGAACTCTGATGTTGCAGGAACTAAATTATAGCCAGTGCACAGGTTGATCTTTCAAAGTATAAATCCGGGAAAGAAGCAAAGACTGTAACGATTCCTTGTTGCTATTCTGAATGTACATTAGCTTAGTCACATGTACAAAAATCCGCAGTATCGCTAGTTCGACCTTTCAATTGTTAGACCGTTTTCTACTCGAATAATTAGGACCTTGTCGATCCTTTACAAATAAACGACCTTTGCAACTATAACGTAATATAAGTCTTAGTTTTATGTGTAACCTGATATGTTGAATTTGGGATCAATAAAAGAGTCAATCAATCAATCAATCGATCGATCAGTTACACAAAGAACTCGATGGCCGCCGAGTCTAATATGTTCACTTCGTCGAGTTCTTTACGAATTGTTCACTGAAATCGATCGATTCCTTCAACTTCCTTGAAGTCCGTTGCGTTTCTTTTATTTAAACTAGACCTGGATTTTGATTCGACGTGGCGTCATTAGTTTCCATAGCGACCGGTGACATTATTAATTCCGTTATCATTGATTTTAGTTAAAATGATAGATTTTCATTCTGGTTTTACATATGTTTATTTATTTATTTATTTAAAGCACTTGCAACGCGTGCAATGTTAGTGCGCATGAATCTGAGGCGCAGAAAGTAAATCTATTTAAATTAAATTAATTGTATTGAATTTTATCCCTTTGGTGACAAATCATTATGTTAAGGGTGCCATTTTAATTAAATTATTTATTTATGTTAATCATGTTGTAAAATACTTTGATAAACAACGAGTTACTTGACCGGAGTGAATTTGCTACAGTCTCCTTCGCCGTCTCATTTCAACTCTTACTGTATCTCTGTCTGCTTCTTTCTCTCTTCCTGTCTGTTTCTCTCGGTCTCCGTGTACCTTGGTCTGCCTCTTTGTCTGTTCTTTGTCTGTTTATGTCTTTCTGTCTATCTGTGTCGATGTGTGTCTGTTTGTTTGCCTATAACTCAGCCTATAACTGTGTTCGGTGTTGCCAGTCTCAAGCCTGGATAAAGAAGGAGGGCAACGCTATTCATCTTCGTTATGGTATAGCGTCGTTAAACAGAAGCTACTATCTGTATGAAAGTCTATCGATCTATGCCAATGCATATCTGTCTATCTGTCTGCCTGTCTTTCTGCCTGCCTGGTTGTCTATCTCTGTTAATGTATGCACGTATGTATGTATTTATATGTTAATGTATGTATGTACGTATGTTTATATATACTTATGTATATATGTATGTATGTAAGTATGTATGTATGTATGTTTGTATATTTGTATGTATGTCTTTCAAAATCTTTTCACGTACGACACTTTTATGTAGCGCCGACTTGCAGGACGGCTGGGCCCAATTCAGATTCTGCGCAGCTCGGTCGAATGACACCAACGACAGATTTATTCTGACTCTAATGTTATTAGAAATTCAGGTTACGATTCCGCGATCTGTTATCCGTAGCTTCCACTCTGCATACACTTCCAAAAATAACACTGGTGTTATTCAGCAATTGAGTTAAGGTCAGATCCAGGAGGACGCGTGAAGGAGGTGTTAAAGGCCTTGGATTTCCCAGTGAAGGTCATGCAAAAGTCACTGCAGAGATAGCCTTGTAACTGTCATGCCAATTTTCTTCTTTTTCTTCTTCTTCTTCTTCTTCTTCTTCCTCTCGTTCTTCGCGTTCTTCTTCTTCGCGATCTTCTTCTTCGCGTTCTTCTTCTGGAATTCAAGTTCATCTAGAACTGATCCAGTACACACAAAATTAATACAGAACTGATCTGATCTGCTTGCAGCATACAACGGAATCGATCTGATATATATTACGTAATTCTTCTGTACGTAGACACATCAGATCGTGCAATTTATTTCCCTATACATATATAGCGCCACCATCTAATGACAAGACTCAACAATAGAGCTGAGCAATTCTGCGTAAAGTACTTGCTGGATATCTTTACACAGTAACCGAGGGTCGAACCCTCCGCAGGCTCCACGTTACAAGAAGGACGCTGAAACCAATCGACTACCATGTCGCATGCATTGTCTGCGACACGGTGGTTTATTCGTTTAGCACACTGGGTCTGCCATTCAACAATTGTGTTTTCGAGTCTGCTGAGCGAACCCGTGTTGTTTGCGGACACTTGAATTTGTCACGAAATTGTAGAACCTGATGCCGCCGTAGGATGGGAAGTACACAGCACAGATGTTGTACTTGATACTTGTACTCGAGTAGAACTCGAGTACAGTTTAAGAGTACTTGTGTTCGTACTTGTACTCGAGACCAAAGTACTTTTACTTGGACTCGAGACCGGATATGTGCGATAACAGTTCTTTAGATTGGAAACAAGCAGCTGATTAGCAAACTGATAGGCTTATATATATTCTACTGTAATTTAGTCATTATGTTGTGGGTTTGATATTTAATATTTTGTTGATACAGGTCGGAGTTTAGATGGAGTACGTCTTGATTAAAATTTGCTTCTGGAAACAACGATAGGTCCTTCTGCGCCATACAAATCTAAGCTACACAGCAAGTGAAAAAAGTAACTCCTTGAATTATGTCCATCTAAGAAATAAAGTAAAAGCAAAGTATTCCATATCCCACAAGGGAGACGTAGGGGAGGCGCTCATTTCCTTTTCCTTAGGCCCTGGAGCCGGCAATAGACGAATCCCAATGTCCTGGACACGGGGCCAGTGCATCGCAGGAATTACCGTTTACTTCCCAGCTTCTACGCCGGTACCAAATTCTACTACTTGGTGACAGAGGGACGGTGTGCGCAAACAACTTGCCCAGTGGCGTTATACGGAGTCGAACCCGCAACCGCATGGTCACTGACCAAACGCGATACCGAAAGACCACCACCTTTCCGCATAAGGCATTGCTGTCTGCAATTAAATTGTTCAGCACGTCATACTGGTGTAATGTTTGATTCTAACCTGTCTTTCAGTGAACACATTGTCTTGTTTGACAGTAGTTTCTCTGCTGTGGGCTGGGAGCACCTCAGCGGAGTTTATTCTTGAGGTGGCGCTTTATAAATGTCAAATAACAATTACATTAACTCAGTATATAGGTCAACCCACTACCGTATTCATGACGTCTGAAGGGTCAGAGGTTACCTTCCCAATGGTTGTCTGGCAAATATCCTGGTCTCCAGCCGTCTTGACTGTTGTAACTCGCTGCTTACTGAATTTCAAAAGCTAATTCATGAAGAGTTAGAAGATCCAAACAACCCTGACCACAATAGTATTTCCGATAATAAAATTGCTGCCTAGAAAAACGAATAATAATTTCCAAGATCGGACAAATTTGCTATAAGGTTATATATTTTAGCTAGCCTCATTATCTTCGTCCTAGGCTGATTTCCAAGACTTGTCACTAATCAACCAGGTCCCTTGACTTTCTCAACTCTGGCTGTAAGGACGACAAAGACAATTCTTGATGGGCGTGTCTTTCCGTTGTTGGCCCCAGACTGGATGGATTGGAACTGTACCAGGGCTATACGGATATACTGTAGGGCCTAATCACTTCCATCTAAAGAGCAAAACGAATGAGGAAAGTATGAATCACTCCGCAAATGGAATGCTCAAGTACATTTCATCCAGACTTTGACCACAGCTGTTCGGATTCTGGTGACATTGTGAGCCGCAGTAGCGTATTTTGAACGTTCTTTCAGAAAATTGAATTAAAACTTATCAAATCCTTTTGACGGTGCATGTAATGTCACAGGAGAGTTTAACAACGGAGGTCAACACCTGACTGCTGGAATCGAGCACTCAGATTAACCCCGGGAGATAGGATCTGTTCTTTTGGAATCGATCTAGATGTGGAACCGACCGTTTGCACCGAATTCCCAAAGCATTTTCGTTGACAATGACGATGGTGAACTCATAAACAACGCGGATTCAGCGGTTGATTAAGAATTCCAAGTACACAATGAGATGCGGGGGGGGGGGGGGCGGGGGGAGAGTGATGGAAAACGATACGATGCTGATGATCATGGTGATTACCATGAACATATTTGTTACAATGACGACAAAATCATCATCATCGTCATCATCATCATCACCGCCATTATGATCATCATCATCGTCGTCGTCGTCGTCGTGTTAGTGGTTGTCATTGTCATAGTCATAGCCATCATTGTCGTCTCTATCAGCATCAGTATCACGAGCAGTTGTTGCTGCTGATGCTGGTGCTGATGTTGAGGTCACTGCTGGGCCAACTGTATCGATCCGCATCGGATGATAATTTCTGAACTAATGCATTGGGTGCAGTTGTTTGGCTAATTGCATTACTGCACTCTGTCGGGGAAGAATGACGCAGACAGACAGGCAGACATACAGACAAACAGACAGTTAGGCTAGCATAAAGGCACATAGGCAGGCACGCAGAGAGGCAGGGAGAAAGGCAGGCAGACAAACAGAATAAGAAAAATGCGTGCTGAGACAAGCAGAGCCAGAGACAAAGCCAGACAGAGACACACTGAGACAGACTCAGACAGACAGACAGACACATTGAGACACGGAAAGACAGTCGGGCATACAGGAAGAGGCAGATAAAGTCAGACAGGGACAGAGGGATCCACACATATAGAGACATAGCCAGTCAGAGGACGCACAGAGACAGAGAGAGCGACAGACAGCCGGTAGACTCCGATGGAAGTCCCAAGACTTCTCTGACGCATCGAGGCAAGTGTCAGACGCTCTGCGACTTGCAAACGGTGTTATTTAATTAACACTTTTAAGGACTAATGGTCTGTCAACGGCCCAGGCAGCAGCTGTTTCCAGAAAAACATCAAAGCAGGACGAACAGATGGGGGGAGAATAGAAGGAGGAGGAGGACGACGACGAGGAGGAGGAGGAGGACGAGAAGTAGCAATATGAGGAGATGGATTGAAGAAGGAAAAGGAACAGGAAGAGTATAGAGGAGGAGTAGGAATGGGAAGGGAATAGGAGAAGGAGAATATAAAGGAGGAGTAGGAATAGGAATGGAATAGGAGAATGAGAATATAAAGGAGTAGGAATGGGAAGGGAATAGGAGAAGGAGAATATAAAGGAGGAGTAGGAATAGGAATGGAATAGGAGAATGAGAATATAAAGGAGTAGGAATGGGAAGGGAATAGGAGAAGGAGAATATAAAGGAGGAGTAGGACTGGGAAGGGAATAGGAGAAGAAGAATATAAAGGAGGAGTAGGACTGGGAAGGGAATAGGAGAAGGAAAATATAGAAGAGGAGGAGGAACAGGAGAAGGAGGATAAATAGGAGGAGGAGAAATAGGTGGAGAAAGAGAGGAAGGAGGCGTATTGGGAGGAGAAGGAGTGGGATAAAGAGAAGGAGTGGGAAATGGATAGGGAAGAGCAGGAATAAGACGAGCGAAAGGAGGAGTATTAAGAGGAGGAAACGAATAAGAGGAGAATGAATAGAAGGAGAGATAGAAGAAATAACATTAGGAGGAGTGGAAGAGGAGGATTTAGAGGAGGAGGAGGAACAGGAGGAGGAGGAGGAGGAGGAGAGTTGACTGGAGGAAGGAGGAAAGGGTAACCAGATGTGAACTACAAGTCGATATGATACTCCAGGGTCCTTCAATATCTGCATATTGGTCCTTTGCTCTCCTTTCCCCTCCTCTCTCGGGTCTTGTGGCAACCGGACTTGTCTCTTGACATGGCATCTTTGGACAACCCCGCTGACTAGACGCAGCGATCGTGAATAAGCTGGTGCCCTGCGCTTAGCTTTTAAGTAGAAATTAGAAATTTGGAGAATAAGTTAACGATTGGTTGTTGATCCGTCTCCTTCACAATAGCCTCCTCCTTCTCCTTCTCCTCCTTCTCCTCCTTCTCCTCCTCTTCCTCCTTCTCCTCTTCCTACTAGTTGTCGTAGTCGTCATCGGTGTCGTCATCATTATCTCCATTTCTTCGCTGGCGAATTCTGTCAGTGCCAGTACGGTAATAAATCGACAATGATAAAGATGAGAATGGTTTTGGTGATTTTTGTCTGGTGTCGTTGTTTGTATGAGTTACAGCAGAGATGATGATAAAATGAAATGGTGTTAGTGGTGGTGTTGGTCGCGATGCTGGTGTTGTTGTTGTCGTCGTTGTTGTTGTTGGTGGTGGTGGTGGTTGGGCGAATGTGGTGATGGTGGTGGTGGTGTTGATGGTGGCAGAGATGATTAAATGAAATTATGGTAATGGTGGCAATGGAGGTCCTGTTATTGCTAGTGTTTGTGGTGACCACAATAACGATAAGACAGCGTCTCTTAAAAGGCTCAACATAAATATTCAGATACATGATGATGGTTTTGTTATTGGTGGTAGGGGTGGTGGTGGTGGTGGTGGTGGTGGTGGTGGTGGTGGTGGTGGTGGTGGTGGTGGTGGTGGTGGTGGTGGTGGTGGTGGTGGTGTGGTGGTGGTGGTGGTGGTGGTGGTGGTGGTGGTGGTGGTGGTGGTGGTGGTGGTGGTGGTGGTGGTGGTGGTGGTGGTGGTGGTGGTGGTGGTGGTAAAAGAAATTTGAATGAAATTATGGTGATGGTGGCAATGGTGCTCCTGTTATTGCTTTTGTGGTGACCACAATAATAATAATAATAATAATAATAGTAATAATAATAATAATAATTATAATACTAATACTAATAAGCCACCTCTTATAAGGCGCTATATAAATATTCAGATACATGATGATGGTTTTGTTATTGGTGGTGGTGGTGGTTGTGGTATTGGTGTCCTAATCCTCGTTTTCTTTCTCTGCTCAGTTCATCATTTCCTGCGCTTCTCCGGACTTAGTGCTCTTCACTGGATAGCCAGATGCGATCTCTTGCGCCTGCCCCATGAACCTCCCTCGTCCTCGTATCTATCCCACTTCTCCCTCGTCCGCGCATGACCCTCTGGGAGCCACAGAAGCCTCGATCAAGATCGTAATCTTAATCTCCTTGATCAGATCTATGTCCCTCTTGAGAGTCCATCTTCCTGGAAGCCTCTGGGGCAGAACCAAGGTCCTCATAAAGACCCGTTGCTCGGATGGACGCCCTTTCCTTCGAGACCGTCAGCTGCGCTTGGGGCGCTTCGCCACCTGTCTGCATTTGTAGCCAAGCACTAGCAGACCTCGAGGGAGGAGTGCGAATGGCGGATTAATCAACGTTATATCAGCGAACGTTTATGGCCAGTGATCGATACAAGTTCGTCTTCGTCGGCATCATCATCATCATCATCATCATCATCATCATCATCATCATCATCATCATCATCATCATCACCACCATCATAACCACAACCTCCAACTTCGTCTCCAACGCCGCCATAATCTCATCACTTTCTCTACCTTCCTCCTCTTTCTAGTCATTTTCATCATTAATATATACCTGACCACCACCCACTACCACCATCACCATCGTCATCATTATCACTGTCAGCCTCATCAGCTCATTCATCATCATCACCTCATCACTATCTCTACCCTTCTCCTCCTCGTTATACTCCTTGCATCATCAATCTAATCACCAACACCATATTGGCCATCATTTCCGTCGTCATAATTATTATCACCATAATCATCATCGTCATCATCATCATCATCATCATCATCATCATCACTGTTATGACCATCGTCATCTTTTGCCTCTTCAGTACCATCGCCGTAATCACCATCAACTCCAAAATGTTCACAGTTCCAATCCCTCTCCTCCTCAGCCTCATTGAGAGCATTCTAATCATGGTCTCTTGCAGTTTTTTGCAATTATCTTTATCGTCGTTGTTTCAGCAAAAATGTCTTTTAAAATGCTGGCCATCGTTATCTTAATCGCTGACGTTATGTCAACTTTGTTCTTCTGTAAGACAGACTTCCCGGGGCTGACCAATCCCCTTCTCTACCGACTTCCCAATAGCCTGGACCTCGACTGTGGGTCCACAAAATGTTCTTAGCTTCAACCTTGTGCATGGGTCTCCCAGCTGCCCATTTACTTCAACCTCTTCCGTGGGTTGACCAGTGACCCTTAACGTCAACATCATCTATGCGTCGAGCAAATGACCCTCAGTCTCGCAGCTCTCGACCTCTTCTTTAGTCGTAATAGTAATCGTAAACTCGAAATTTCTAAAGCTCAATACTTAAAAGCTAAGCGCAGGGCTCCAGATTATTCACGAGCGCTGCGTCAAGTCAGTGGAGTTGTCCAAAGATGCCATATCTAGAACCAAGTCTGATTGCCAGGAGACCAGAGAGACAGAGAGAGACAGACAGACAGACAGATAGACAGATAGACAGAGAGAGACAGAGAGAGACAGAGAGAGGAGGGAGAGGAGCTGTTAGGATGGGTTGCGTTTAAGCTGAGAGAACATTTGGGAAGGCAAGTGATCCGATGAATCAGGGTGGGATTTCTTTAAAAAAATGAGACTTCAGTTTTGAATGGAATACCTGAGGAGTAATACTGTAGACAGTTGACCAAATGACCCTTAACCTCAACCCTTCTGTGGGTCGAGCAACTGACCATTAGCTTTAAACCCTCCTGTGGATGAACCAACTATCCCTCCGACCAACTATTCTGAGGCGATCGGTGCTCGATCGCCAAAAAATCAGCGTTGGTTGACACCTTGTTTTCTATAGATCAGTGGTGCCGATGACATCCGGTCACGTGTTTTCATTGAATGTCACGTGATTTATTGCGGCAACCGGTCGCCATTTTCCACTAAGCTTATTCGGAGGAGGTAGAGAAGGAGGAAGACGAAGGAGGAGGCAAAAGGCAGAAGAGTAATTTGAGGGGTGGATAGAGAAGGATGAAGATAAAGAAGGGAAAGGAGCAGTAGGGCGAAAAGGAATAGAAGTACGAGGAGAAGGCATAGGTGGGGGATGAAGAGTAGGGAAGAAACCAATGTGTGATGTACGAAGAACAGGAGGAAGGAAAGGAAAACGAGGAGCAGAAGGAGGAGGAACAAGGGGCCGGAGAAATAGGAGAGGAAAGATATAAAAAGGCAAAGAGGAATAGGAAGAGAAATATGAGGAGGAAGAGCCTGAATGAAACAAATGATTGACGTAGGAATAGGAGGAGGATGAAAAAGAAAAACGTGGAGGATCAAGAGGAAGTGAAAGAGCAGAAGGGTGAAGAGGAAGAGACCTGGTAAGAGGATTACGACTTGGCTGTCGAGAGATAAGTAGCACAAAAAGAGAAGCAATATTTGATCATAAGTTGCAACAGAAATAAGGTCGAGAGGAATAATAATCGCCATTAGTGCTTTACTTCACGTCTCTCTCTCTCTCTCTCGCTATCTGTCCTTGTGTCTCCCTCTTTCCCTATCTGCGTCTCTCCCTCTCTCCCTTTCTCCCTCCCTCTCTCTCTGGGTCTGTTTAACCCCGCTTTCTCTCTTGATGGCAGTTCTCAACAAAGCTAACTTCAAATTAAGCTGAGGACGGGTTGAAAGGGAGACACAGAGAGACGGACAGAGAGACAAACAGACACTCAGACAAGCACTGCTCCTTCTTGGACGGAATGACTGCTAGTCGGACAGACATATGTATGTACGTTTGCATGCATGGAGAAATGTATGATTGAATATATGTATGTATATGTGAAGCATTCCTATCTGTCTTTCTGCCTGTCTGTCTATCTGCCTGCATGTCTGTCTGTTTGTCTGTCTGTATGTATACTTGTATGTATGTATGTACTTATGTATGTATAGAGGACGGACGGACTCGTGGATGGATGAGTGGATGGATGGATGGATGGATGGAAGAAAGGAAGGAAAGATGGATGAATGGATGGATGGAAGGAAGGAAGGAAGGAAGGAAAGATGGATGGATGGATGGATGGAAGGAAGGAAAGATGGATGGATGGATGGATGGATGGAAGGAAGGAAAGATGGACGGATGTATGGATGGATGGATGGATGGACGGATGGACGGATGTTATTTAGTGCATGGGTATTTTCGGCCTAATTCTGTCGTTTCGCGTTGATAAAAGGCTGCAGTGTCAATTCATTGGCCGGCAAATCAGTTCGCAATTGGTCAGAATGCGAAAGAATTGAGTTTGTTTACGCGAATGGACGGAGGGACGGATGGAGATAACGGGTACAGCCGATAGTGAAGCGAGGAGAGACAGACAAACAGACTGACAGACAGAGCGACCCAGAGAGACAAAGAAAGAGATAGCGAGAGGGTTAAGCCAGCGAGGGAGACAGAAGTGAGGGAGATAGATGCGTGACGGAGAGTGAAATTTCGACAGGGAGGAGGGAGGGAGGGAGGGATCGACAAATACTGAGTATTAGACAGAAACGGACAGAAGCGTAAACAGAGTTGGAGCAGAACCTGATCAATTGAATCATTTCTGAATTTATCATGGCTGCCTCCTTTAGTTCTTTCTTCAAAATTGATCCTGTTTTCGTCTTTCCCTTCTTCTTCGTCTTTCTCCTCCTCTTCTTCCATCTTGTCTTCTCTCTTTCTTACTTCTCATCCTCCTACGGCTCTTCAGTTACTTCCAATTCCTCTTCGTCCAATTCTTCCTTTACTCCTCCTCCTTCCTTTGCTCCTCCTTCCTTTGCTCCCATCCTCCTCTCCTATTCATTTTTTCTTTCTCGCCATCATCATTTTCCTCTTTCCCTTCCTTTTTGTCATCATCATCATCATCATCTTCTTCTTCTTCTTCTTCCTCCTCCTCCTTCTCCTCCTCTCCTCCTCATATTCTTCCTCCTCCTCCAGCTCTTCCTCTCTCATATCTTCTTCATTCACCATCTGTCAAACTGTTCTATTTCTTGATCGGTTGAAGGAATTTTCCTCGACGTTCGACGGTTATATTCGATTGGGCACCGGGGCGCTTGTCGAAAGCCATTCTGATATCGATTTCGTCCATTCGAACGATCCATTCCGAATTGAACAGAATCATTCCGTCAGGCGTCCGCATACGGCCGACCGACCGACCGACCAGCCGACCGACCGACCGGCCGACCGGCCGACCGACCGACCGGCCGGGAGACATGAGACGGGTGTGAGGCCAAATGAGACCCAGGCGAAAACAGTTCCGAAAAAATTAAATTGGTTCACGTTCAAAGAACGTCGAAATTTGTTTCTGAAAGTAGAACTGCTATGTCGTTGTCGTTTGCTGCATGGGGCAAAAAAATACTTTTTGAATAAAAAAAATTAAATTTAGACTTTTAGGTTTTACGTTCTTAGGTTTTAATATTTATTCCAGACGACGTAAACAGAACTTCATGTATTATTACATGTACAGAATTTTAATGCACGCTTGTGTAGCATGATCTGCTTAAGCATCGCAATCGCCTCGACGTTAATTAACTGTAAACAAAGTTTCGATTTTTTCATTGCAACGAAACATTTAAAAAACTAAAACCCTAATTTGGGACTTTTGTAGGTTTATAAGTTTAAAAAAATAAAATTTAAACTAAAAACTTCTACCTTCCTGCACTCTTGGTTTGCAGCTGATTTCTTTGTCCCACGCAAAAGTAAAGTATTCCATATCCAACAAGTGAGACGTAGGGGAGGTGCTCATCTCCTTTTCTTGGCCCTTGAGCCGGCAATGGATGAATCCCAATGTCCTGGACGCTGAGCTAGTGCATCGCGTATGTCGGTCCCATCTGCTGGAACCGTCTCTCTTGAGATCTGCGACTCGGGCTCCTCTCTCTTCCCCTCTCAGGGTTTCGCAGGCGCCTGAAGACTGTACTGCTTAACAGTGATTTTACTTGTTCGAGTCTGGAGCGCCCCTGTTGAGTTTATTTTCTAAGAGGCGCTTCATAAATCTTAAATTACAATTACAATTACAATCGCAGGACTTGTATAATTTGGTGCCGGCGTAATCTGGGAAGTAAACTGCAAGTCCAAAGCAAAGGTTTGTCCTGAATACGACTGTGCACAAGTAAGGACGTTTCGAGTTTCTATTTCCACCATTAAAATAATGTTCTGTATCAAATGTTGTTATCAAGGCAACACAATGCACTAAAATTAAGTGGGCGGAATCGGAACTATCTTCGGCCTAGAACTGATTGTAAACCACACCGGCTGTTACTCTGTTCGGACGAGAGGCGAAAAATCTATTCGTCGATTCTCATCGCTCAATTTACACACAGCCACAACTCGACGTTGGTGAAATAAACTGCTTACATCACTCAATGTCCCTCTCTCCTTCCCTAAGCCCCCTGTCTCTCTCCGTCTCTGTCTGTCTGTCTCTTTCTATATCTGGGCATCTGTGTGTCTTTGTCTCCGTCCGTCCGTCTGTCTGTTATGGACGGACAGACAAAAAGCAGTTGTGCCATAACTGAGAAGCTCGTCAGTGGTTAACTCAGTCATTCGCTGGATCGAAGCCGATCACTTGGTAGAGCCGTTGTTTCTTGGGTTTTTTACAGGATGGGGACCCCGTTCGGGCCGATGAAGAGTAAGCGGATTCTACGCCCTTCGATGACCTTCGGACGTCCGTGACCCAGGCGACGACCCAATCGACTAATCCTCACTCCTCCTTCTGTCCATCCATCGGTCGGTTCGTCGGTTGGGCGGCCGGAGATTATTTATTAAAGAGGCGACGATTTGCCGACAACGACGCTAGCGCCACCTATCAGTCGCCGGACGAAAGATATGATTGCGTCGTTCTGTGTGAAGTGAAAGAAGCTTCTCCAGTTAAACAAGACATCGCTGCTGGCTGTGTTGGCAGCTGGTTTGCTGCGCTGCTTGTATATGCTTTACTGACTGCTCCGGTACTGCCCTGTTCCGCGCTGCTGGAACTTGGAAACGAACACGAAGGATACTCGAGCGTGTGCAACCGTTGTCGTTGTGATCGTTGCCGTTGTGGTCCAACGTAAAAGACAACGGAATGGATCTATCGCAGCTGATGGCCGTCGTCGCTTTGATTTTCTCGGCGATGATGCTCCAGGCGGTTGAGCCTCGAAAGTCGTCCAGGAAGAAGCTAAGGTAACCGTCTCCCCGGTCTCCGTCTCCAAGGTAACCTTTGTAATGAGGAATTATGTAGCGCCTGTATTTTATTAGTATGCCAGCGTATAAAAAACCCTTAGACATAATTTTGTAACCTCCAAAGCGCCGTGGTGGATGCCTGCTTTTCCTGCGTGATTGCCTTGGGGTTCAAATCCAGATCCATACACGAAGGTATGTATAAGGATATTTATATAGCGCTTTTAGGATATGCTAAAAGAAATAAACATATGTTTATTTCTTTTAGTCACCCCTGTGCCTCAGTCGAAATATATTTAGCCCCTTAAACAAGAATTATGTTTTCAAGAATTAATTTATGTAAATGCATAAGATAAATGAAAGATTGCCGTTACTTACCCTAGGCCTACCTTATCTTACCTTACAATAACTTACCATACCTTTCATTACTTTACCTTTTCTACCTTACGTGGTACTGTATCTTGTGTTAATCCGTCTTACTTCATATTACAGTATACTTCGTCTTATCTTACCTTAATGCTGACAATACCTTTCCATACCTTATCTGTCTTAAGACACCTTATTTTATCTTACCATACTTTACATAAGCTTTGTATATAATGGACCCGACAGGGTTCGATATGGTAGAATTACATGTATGCATCAAATCTGTAACTGATTCGAATCGATGTAGGTTCCTGAACCAATCGATCATCTTCACGAAGATCATATCTCAATAAGATATAATCGATCGAAGATGATTTGTTGCGCTCTCTTTGTTCCTTGAGCTCGTAATAATTAGCTCAGTTAATAAACCCGATTCGGTTAAATACGTACACGGGGACCTTAAATAGAGTGACATCTGGAAGGAAGGAAGGAAGGAAGAAAGAAAGAAAGGAAGGAAGGAAGGAAGAAAGAAAGGAAGGAAGGAAGGAAGGAAGGAAAAAAGGAAGGAAGGAAGGAAGGAAGGAAGAAAGGAAGGAAGAAAGAAAGAAAGAAAGAAAGGAAGTAAGGAAGAAAGGAAGGAAGGAAGGAAGAAAGGAAGGAAGGAAAAAAGGAAGGAAGGAAGGAAGAAGCTCGGTGTTAGAACACGAAGCACCTTGTGTACAAGGACAGCAACTTTAACTGGAACTAGGTAGAAGCGAAAGATAGGCAACCTGAAACATCAGGTCTGTAATTGAAGATCTATGAGGAAGTCGAAGAACAAGGCGAGCAGCTGCACATACATACATACACACATACACACATACATAAATGCATGCATGCTTACATACATACATACATACACACACATACATACATACATACATAAAATACACAACTACACATACGACTATAAAACTATACAGCTATACAAATACACATAAACATATGCATACATTCATACTTACATACATATATATATATGCATACATACATAAAACGTATCAGGTAGCAGAGAGAAACCGATGGCGCGGTGTAACAACCTGAAGCCTTCGAAATCTCAGTCTGCGTTTCTCGTTTGTTTGTTTGATTCCAGAAAATCATCTATGAAGCCTCCCTCAGGCAAAGACAAAGTTAACCAGGTCTCGCAGTCAGGCCCCACCACGTAAGTAGACAGACTGTCAGGCATAGGTCTATATGCATACATACATACATACATACATACATACATACATACATACATACATACATACATACATACATGCATACATACATACATACATATATACATACATACATACATACATATAAGCATACTTACAGACAGACAGACATACAGACAGACACACACAAACACACTAGAGCATACACGCTTGGATAGGCATGTAGATATCTCCAGAGACAAACATACAGGCCAACAAACACAGACATAGATACGTCGACAGGCAAACAAACTGAAACTGAGAGACGGATAAACGAACAAAGACAGACACAGACAGACGGACATTGACACCGACGGAAGGATCCATCTTCGTCCTACCATCATATCGTCTATGCTGTCAAACGCCGGAGAGTTTCCTGGAAATGGCGCTATAAAAATCTTGCCTATACAGTACAATTAGACGACCGGTTATGAGCTACGTGGGGGTGACAGCCGGCTGAGGAATTGGGGTTTATGGGAGCTTCTTGGGGTTTACGAGCAGCTGAAAGAACCGTCTTGAAGCCGTGCTTTGGTCAAATGGTATTAATCTCGTCATTTTTGGATTCTGCTGTCGAATGTTTCATTAGAGCAAGTGAATGTTACTCTTACCTGGGCCGACGCAGAAGCTGGTGGCGCTCTATCAAGCATATCGATTTACAGTTCAATCGCGGCTCTTGTGGACGTGATTTGATGTAGCGCCTGCGAGTGAGCTGGTCTCACTGACACGGCTTTTGAGTGGCGCTGATACATTTCTGAGACTAACGTTACCTACATTTGCATTTAGTGATGTGTTATTTGGTAATGTCACTCGACGGGGAATAGAAATTGGAAATACCGACTTATTGAATTACTGCAGAAATATTGACTTTCCGCTGCTCAAGCTGCCTTCAACAGCAACCGTGAATTTACTTTTTGACTCTCGTTGCCATGGGATTGAGAAATCATTGTAACATTCATTCGATTTAGCACTCCCTGTGCTGCACAGTTTCTGCATTTTTAATATTCTCTTTCTGAAGTTCGCTTCTATCCAAAATCAATTGTCGAGAGCATCCTCCCTTATGTTATCTTTGCCGCCTTTATCTAGCTAATATCTTGAAGGAAAAGTCCAATCTGTACTAAATTCTGCTGCCCGTCTGATTGGAGCTGTCTCTAGGTATGGTCATATAACTCCTTTCATGCGGACACTGTACCGTGGCTGCCCATTTCAGCAGCATATTAAGTTTAAGATCTTAAGCCCTATGCGTAATTGTCTCGTTGGTTCTTCTTCTCCATCATACCTCAAGGACTTCTGCACTTTGGTTTCTTCGGTTCCAAGCCGTGGCTCTCTCCGGTCGGCTGTCCATGGGTGCCTCACTGTCCCGAGTATTAGCCTGTCTTGTGAGTTGCGGCTCAAGTTCCTCAATTTACCCCTTTTGAAGTTTCGCAGGCGCCTGAAGTCTGTCTTATTTGACAGTGGTTTCAATGGTCTGGGTGGAGAGCCCCCCCTGATGAGTTTATTCTTGAAGTGGCGCTTCATAAATGTCAAATTACAATTACAATTCATTCGTTCGTTCGTTCATTGACTGATTGATTGATCGATCGATCGATCGATTAAATGAGTGACAGATTGATTGACTGATTCTTTTATTTATTCATTCATTCCGTCCATCCTTGCTTGCTTGCTTCATTCCTTCCTTTCACGCAGGATTCGTGGAAAGCTATCCATGAAACTAATTTTCAAGGAAACTCGAAGTAACGATGCTCCGGTTTTTCCAGGAACTTGTTATTTTGCCTGTTCGGTGGCCTTCTGTATCTCTGTCTCTGCCTAACTTTCATTTGCACACACATACATATAGGCAGACAGACAGAGAGATAGATAGCTGCGACAGACAGCCTGCCTTACAGACAGACACACAGACACACACACAGACACGCACAGACACACACAGACACACACAGACACACACATACACACACAGACACACACACAGACAGACAGACGGGGAAAAGAACGTCTGATGCACAATATGTGCAATGCATTTTCGAATGGTGATTATTAGTTTAGTTAGATGTAATTGTTCGGCGTTGTTCGCTGTTCATTGTTTTTCGACGGTTAATTGTCAGTTGTTAGACCAGCGTTAGAGTCGTCCTCTGATTACCTGGAAACAGTTGCATCTGACAGAATCCCCAGACTGAGTGAGGGCAAGTAAAAGGGAGTGGCAAACGGTCAAGTAGAAAGACGCAATCACATGTAGGGTCTACACACATTGACACGCAGACGTACTTGCACGTATAAGCAAGGGTAACTGATATCGGATGTGTTGATCAAAGTCACTGGCCGAAGATGAGTTGTCATTTAATTATGTAGCGTCTTTTTCATCATCATCATCATCTGCTGCAGCTGCTGCTGCTGCAGCTGCTGCTGCACATCTCGGCATCTTTTGTTCGTCCGGTTTCTTGCTGCCGTCTTTGATTTCATTTCTTCTCGCTGAAGCTGATCAAGATGCCAGACGATGTCCAATTTATCTCTGACTGACAAAGATTTCGTAAACAGGATTGGCTGGAAAGGGACTGATTATGTCGTCGTCGTCGTCATCATCAGCAGCAGCATCGCCGTCGTTGTTGTCGTCGTCATAATCATTGCCATATTTTTTAAATTTTCATAACATCATCACCATCATCATCACCACCACCATCATCATCACCATCATCATCATCACCATCATCATCATCACCATCATCATCACCATCATCGTTGTCGTCGTTATCATTATCAGCATTATCATCATTGTCATCATCATCGTCATGATCGTCTTCTTCAACATCATCAACAACAACAAGAACCTCGCATAATTATGACCTTCTTCGAGGAGTAAAGGCGGCCGTACACCGAACCGAGATCCGATCCAAATCTGCCAGTAGGATCGGATAGGGGGAGGGGAGGGCCGATGTAAGACAGGAAAAAAACTCAGTCGGGAACGATCGGTGTCAGTCTGAACATTTGCAGAATTTTCAATCTGATCGAATCGAAGCGAATCGAATGGGTTAAAATGTTGATGTAGACGTTTTTCTATAGCGACCGTATGGCCTCGACCTTGTCCAGTTTTCAATGAATTTATAGGGTGAGATCCTTCGCCACCGCTGTCCGTTTGAATGGGCGCCACGCCATTTAAGGTCCTTGTGTAATGACCGAAACGTGTATGGGCGTCTTAATGTGAGTGACAGCCCTGATTAGAGAGACAGTTGGAAGCATGGAAACTGCGAGAGCGTCAGATAATTACCGGGGTCAACGGAGGAAGGGGTTTTGGAACTGACCACGGTCAGTGATCCTCGAAAACGACTTTCCTAAGCCTGTCTCAGTTGCCTGTTGTTAGCATCGTCCTGCTCTGTTAGCATCGCTATGCATCAGGGTGGGGGAATTGGCGAATATCTCCCGAGGGGTACAGAAGCTGCTGAAATGTGACAGGAAGACGTGTCTAGAATGGCAGTGGGTATCCCTTGGCAACCGGCAGTTGTTCACCGCAAGATGCTGAAGGTGAATCCTGGATGCTGATGCTGGCGACAGTGATGGCGGAGAAGCTGTTGATGCGAGGATAGGACCAACAGAGGGAAGAAAGGAGATGGGAAGAGAGGGAGGAAGCGAAAGAGGAATCGATCGAGGGACCCATAGAAAGAGGAAGGGGAGAAGGAAGCGAGCACGAAAGGAAGAGATGAAAGAATATCTGCACTGGCTGTTTGCTATGTTATTCTTCCCTGTAGATACCTGCGCTCTTGAAACGATTGTAAAATTGTCTGTCATCCGACAACCATCGAACACCTAACTATGCTGCTGCTGCTGCTGCTGCTGCTGCTGCTGCTGATGATGATGATGATGATGATGATGACAACGTGTATTGTGCGCGCACACATATGAGGATATGTAAACTGTATATAATAAATGCACTAAATCGTAGTATATTTGTGATTTTCCTTTAACATATAAATATATATATATATATACTGTTTATATATATATATATATATATATAAACAGTATATAAACCGACATATTTCGGAGTTACTTCAACGAAATAATAGCAAGTTGGGTTAATAAATTGCTTTGTGATTAAACGAACCCCCTGAGATATGCAACTAAGGAGGAAGAACATTTGAAAGAGGACGAGGAGGATGAGGAGAACGAGGAGGATTAAGAGGAATAACAGACGGAAGAACAGTCGAGAAGGAATAGAAGGAGGAAGACTGACAGGAAGAAGAACAGAAAGGAAGAGGAGCGTAAGAGGAAGAGGAACAAGAGGAGGATAAGGAAGAGGGAATGGAGGAGGATTTAAATGAGGAGTAAGAAGAAAAAGAGTAGAAGAAAGCTGATGATGAAGAGTTGGAAGAAGAACGAGGGGAGAGCAAGGAGGAATGACAGGAAGAACAGCAAAGAGTAAGACGAGGAATGAGGAGGAATTAGATTTAATCCTCATTGAATCTTCTCTTCGGCACGAGATCACACTGACTCCAGTCTCACGAGTCCTGTTCGGTCTGCAGAAGATGCCAACGACCGCATTATCATCATCATCATCACCACCACAAGCAACGATCGGGTTTGATCTCGGTGCTTGATCAGGAGTTGATAATGCGCCTTATGGAGATACTTAAAAGGCGCTATATTAAGTGTCTTGATGCGTACATACGTGCTGAGGAGCAGGGATGGATAAAGATGAGGATGGGATAGGACGACGTGAGAAAAGACGAGATAGCAAATATGAAACTTAATTATAATCAACTAAATCACTCTGTCAGTAATTCAGAAAGTATTTTTAGCAGTCAGTCATTTCGCTCTGTATTCGCCTTATTTATTTCATTCAGTTCTGTAAAGTCAGTCAGTCAGTCGATTAGTCATTCAGTCAGTTCGTTCATCCATTCATCAGTAAGTAAGTAAGTCAGTCAGTCAGTAAATCGGTCATTCATTCATTTCATTCATTCATTCAGTCAGTCAGTCAGTCGTTCATTCAGTCGTTTAGTCAGTCGTTCAGCCGTTCAGTCAGTCAATAAATCGGTAATTCATTCATTCATTCAGTCAGTCAGTCAGTCAGTCAATCAGTCAGTCGTTCAGCCAAGCAGACAGTAAATCAGTCACCCGTTAATTGCTTTATTTATTTATTTATTTAGTCAGTCAGTGTTTTATTTTCGGAACTTAGGATCGTCGATGGGGCACCTGTGGTTTTTTCACCAGCCTTATCCGGGTCCCAGATGCAACGTCACTCGCTTTGATCAGCCGTTGAAGACCTCTGTCCCTCCCTCTGTTCCTCCCTCTGTCCCTCCCTCTGCCCCTCCCTCACTCTGTCCCTCCCTCTGTCCTTCCCTCTGTCCCTCCCTCTGTTCCTCCCTCTGTCCCTCCCTCTGCCCCTCCCTCACTCTGTCCCTCACTCTGTCCTTCCCTCTGTCCCTCCCTCTGTCCTCCCTTCTTCTGTCCGTTTTCTCTCCCTCGTCTGTCTCTCCCTCAGCCTTTTCCTCTGTCTGGGCCTCTCCCTCTTCGGTCTCCCTGCCGTCGCTTTTCGCTGGCGATAACCACACCAGCCTTGAATGGACACGGCCGGCCGACCGTCTCTGTCTTTCTCTGTTTCACTTTGTGTCTGTCTCTATCTCACTCTCTGTCTGTCTCTTCGTCTGTCTTTCTCACACTGCTCATTGGGTGGAAGAAGGGAGATATGGGGCCAGAAAGACTGCCGCGGCGGTCGACAGGCCTAATTGATTTAGAGCCGTTGTCACAAGCGGCCGCTACGAGCCACTGGCTTCCACGTTCACTCTGTCCGTCCGTCTGTCCGCCTGTCTATCTGTCTGTATGTGCCTGTTTCTTTCTCTCTGTATTGCTCTCTGTATCTCTGTCTGCCTCTTTATCTCTGTCTTTCTGTCTATGCCTGCATCTGTATTTGGCGCTGTCCTTTCGCTGATTCCATCACTGTCTATCTTTTGTTCTCTGTGTATGTCTGTCTGTCTGCCTGTCTGACTGCTAGATCTTGACGTGGAACCAAACACTTTCTGTCTATCGATTTTGTTTTGACTAAGCCCCCGAGAATAAGCTGGTTCCCGCGACTTAGTTTTCGCTTGGCGCTGTAGAAATCTCTAGATTACGATTACGATCTTTCTGTGTCCGTATGTCTCTGTGTTATCTGTTTTTCTGTCTGTCTGCTTCTGTCTCTGTATCTTTAAACCTTGTTGAATCGGTGAGATATTTTTGTCGTTTTGTCAGCAGTGCTACAAGCATCATGGAAAAACTGATGGTCAACTACGTCAAGCATGAAGCACCCATGTCCGGTGGGTTATTACTTATTATTTCCATTTATTAAGCGCCACTATCTAATGACTAAGCATCAATCGATGGTGCTGAGCAACTGTGAGTGAAAGACTTGCTCAAGGACACTACACAGTAACCGCCCTGCATGAGGCTTGAACCCGTAGTCTCCGCGTAACGAGTCGAGCGCTCTAACCAATCTGCCACCGTGCCCCTAGTTTGTGAAATCTTACTGGTGTCGTATTGGTTCGGTCCGGTTTCGCTGGGCTGGTTAGCTACACGCGTACGTCAAGGCGCCTCTGAGGTGTGTGAGGGTGCCAGTTCACACCCCAATCATGGGTTATTTCAGAGATTTGGATCTCGTGCTAGCATGATCGGTGCATGGGGACATAAAATGGCATGGCGCCCATTCAAAGGGGCAGCGGTGATGGAGGATCCCACCCGATAAATTATGTATGTATGAAAAATGAGCAGGGTCGACACCATACGGTTGCTATAGAAAACCGTGTATATTTACATTTACTAAGATGGACTATTTCAGCAGAGGGAAGAACGATGATGAAGATGATTCTGGAAAACAGGGATAATGGGGATTTGTTGCGTAAGTAATCTTTCAGTGGTCAACTCGAGCAGGGTCCATACTACTTAAAAGTTTCATGCGAAAGGAAATGAAGTAGGAAGGATACAAAACTAAAGCAAATATCGCGAAAGTGTGTGAATGTGGATAAAAAGAAAACCAGAGGCATCAGTAAGTAAGTAAGTCAGTCAGTAAATAAGTAAATAAGTATGTATGTATGTATGTATGCATGTATGTATGTATGTATGTATGTATGTATGCATGTATGTATGGATGTATGTATGTATGTATGCGTGTGTATGTATGTATGTATGTTTGCATGTATGTATGGATGTATGTATGTTTGTATGTGTGTGTATGTATGTATGTATGTATGCATGCATGTATGTATGTATGTATGTATGTATGTATGCATGTATGTATGGATGTATGTATGCATGCATGTATGTATGTATGTATGTATGTATGTATGTATATATGGATGTATGTAAGTATGTGTGTAATGCTCTTCTTAAGACGCCATATGTCCATCAGCTGAGGGAGGAATCGTGTGCGTGGGTGGGTCACAGAGGTCAGACCAGAATACCAGCACAGTAGGTCTTAAGCCGCTTTACGAATATGTCTCCTGAGACATTGTTGTGAGTAATGTAGACAGGTAGACTATTCCTGGTGGCTGGTGAGAATTCAGACGGACAGTCTATGATATTGGGGAGGATAAACGGTTTTGTTTAGCTGATAGTAGAAATCTGTGGAAAAGAGAATAAAAAGTCAAGTGAGTGGAGAAAGAGCCCCCAGGAAAACATCGGGAAACCTACCGGAAAAGGCGAATAAGCCTAACTTAAGTAGGTAAGCGAAACGTTCATGTGAAACGGCTCTACCATGATGAAATTTGCCCCCTTTGGCAATTCTGGTTCTTCAGAGGAGATACATAGACACAACATAGCCTTTGTAAAAACATATCCTGACGTGTGCTGTGATGAATTTAAAGAGGGAGGAGAGGAGAGGAGAGGAGGAAGAATGGAGAGGGTTGACCTATGAATAAAAGACAAAGTGACAGACTGATGGAATAAGAGAGAGAGAGAGAGAGATAGAAAGAGAGAGGGAGAGAAAGAGGCAGAAACAGAAACAGAGAGAGAGAGGCAGAGACAGAGAGAGAGAGAGGCAGAGAGAGACACTGAGTAAAAGACAGAGTAACCGACTGATAGATCTATAGTTGAGAGACTGATATGGTGAATGACTACCGTTGCTGTAATTACATCTGAATTCGAAATATGACCCGTCTGCCCTTTCTCGTCTCTGAATGAAGGCTTCATATATTAGCACTACAGAAATGTATCGCAGACACACACACGCAGAGAAACAGACAGACAGAAAGATAAACAGACCGACAGACAGACAGAGACACAGAGCGAACGAGGAGAGATATACACGGAGACACATATTTGGAGAGAAACTACAGAAACATACACATGCAGACAAACAGGCAGACAGACAGAAAGACAGACAGACAGACAGACAGATAGACAGACCGGATAGGCAGAAAGTGTTCGGTTCCAGGTCAAGATCTAGGAGTCAGACAGGCAAGTGACAGACAGGCACACAGACAGACAGACGGACACACAGACAGACAGACAACAGACACAAAGGTGCATATACACAGAATACGCAACTCGATTTATCTCTATAGGCCAGCTCTTATGAATAAGTAAGTTAGGAGTCGTTGTTATTCTAGTCGTTGTTCGCTGCTGAGACCATCAGTTGCTCTCTGGCCTCTGGCTGCGCCGTGACTGAACTTAGCCACGGATCACTGGACCCTGGCTGAAAAGCCAGTTTTCTGCCCCCACTGATGAAAACGACGATAATAATATCGAGTGGCAGCGATGGTAGATTAGGAAGAAAACGGCGGTTGTTTTGGTGATGGTGGTGGTATTAACGAGGGTCATGGCGGTGATGGTAAAGAGGATGGTGAAGGGAGGGTAGTGTAGTGGTTGGGGTGATGCTGATAGTGAGGATGATGAAGGTGAGGAGAAATAGAAAGATGATGATGTAGAGGAGGAGCAGGAGATGAAGAAGATGATGATAAAAGGATGCTGCCGATGGTGATATTGGTGCATGCTTGTTATGTTGTTGTTGTTTTTGATGTCAGTTGTGTTGTTGTCAGTGGTTTAGGTGGGGTTGGTGGAAGTGGTGATGATGATGATGCCGATGACGGTGATGATGGCGGCGGTGATATTGCAGATTGTTATGACGGTGAAGATGATAATGATAACGATGATTATAATAATGGCGTAAAAGTTGGTGGTGGTCATGCATATGATGATGATAATGATGATTATGATGATGATGATGACGATGATGATTATGATGATGATGATTAAGATTATGATTATAGCGAAATTAATGGTGATGATGATGAAGAAGAAGATGGTATGATATTGATTATGATGATGACTACGATTATCATTGTGACTGCGGTAATGAATATGATTACAGCGAAAGTGGTGGTGTGGTGGTGGTGGTGGTGGTGCTGCTGGTGCTGACGATGATGATGATGTTGTTGTTGATGTTGATGATGATGATGATGATGATGATGATGATGACGATGACGATGATGGCAATGATGATGATGTTTTTTCCAGATCGACCGACGGAAGTTAAACTCGGAATCTACGTCAACAGTTTCTACTCAGTCAGCGAACAGACGATGGTAGGGATCTTATAAGGTAACGGTAAAAACGTAAAAGTAAAGGTAAAGGTAAAACACTTTACGCACTCTGCATAACCTCCTCAGAGGCGTAAGTAAATAAGTAAGTAAGTGAAGGCAAAACCCTTGTACAGCGCCCTTTTATTCGGCCTCGGCTGTGCTACGGCGCTATATAAATTGTCTTATTATTATTATTAAAAGTAACACACAGGTGGTTGCAGTCAGCGAATAACACCTGTACAGCGCCCTTTATTCGGCCCGCTCTATAAATCGTCGTCTTATTATTACATGTAATTTATTATTTTTTGACCCGAGGTAGTTATAATCCCTCAGGTGGTGAAAAAATTATTAAATTATTATTATAATTTTAGTATTATTGTTATAAAAATTATTTTGTTTTAAATTTTTATTATGACTTGTCGATACACCTCTTGGTCGCTCCTTAAAAGCGTGGTTGGCTGAGGCGCAAACAGGAAACTTTTTGGCCTCGGTACTCGCTTATCGACCAGGATGGAGGGCTAAGTTAGCGCCATGTGGTGTGGAAATCCACGGACGGTAACTATTCTAAGTGCTAAGCCTGCTTGATTTTGCTTAACTTCACTGCGTCTACCAGTGTCATGTCGACAAAAACCAGCTGTCAGGTGTATCTTAAGAAAAGCTGTCTAAAAAGAATGTTGGCATCAGTTGTATCATTGGTTTTCTATTGCGTCTGTTAATCGCAGAATTCCGACGCTTGAAGCGAATTAGTTTTGGCTGGCACCACGAAGGACACTAATTGCAATCTAGTAAAATCTGTTAATTGAGTGATTTGGTCCGAAGCCACCACTGTCATATGGTACGCCAGTCTGTCTGTCTGTCTGTCTGTCTGTATGTCCGTCCGTCCGTCCGTCCGTTTGTCTGTCTGTCTGTCTGTCTGTCTGTCTGTCTGTCTGTCTGTCTGTCTGTCTGTCTGTCTGTCTGTCTGTCTATATTTGACCATTATTTGTAGACTCGCGTTGCTACTGTGATTCGTTGTGCGTTTAATGCCTATCTAAATACAAGATGATGTTTCCTTATATGTGTATTTGTATCCAGGGGCGTGGCAAGTGTCTTTGGGATTGATCGTATGTCTGTACAGGGCGTGTCTTGTATCTATTGAATGAGTGTCCTTTATCTGTCGAGGCATGACTTATATCTGTAATGCGCGTGTCTTACGCCTTTAGAGGGCGTGTCTTATAGCTGCTGAAGGAGTGACTTATGTCTAAGAAGGGCATGTCTTAGACCTCTATCTGATGAATGCGTTTCTTACGTCCAAAGTATCTAAATAAGGCATGTCCTATATCTAAGTAGGGCGTGTCATATCTAAATAAGGCGTGTTTTATGTATAAGAAGGGCGTGTCTTATATCTACGTAGGGCATGTCTTACATCTAAGTAAGGCGTGTCTTGTGTCTAAGAAGTACGTGTCTTGTATCTAAGGTGGGCATGTCTTATATCTAAGTATGGCGTGTCTTGTATCTAAGAAGGGGGGTGTCCTATATCTAAGTAAGGCGTGTTTTATGTATAACAAGGGCGTGTCTTATTTCTAAGAAGGGCATGTCTTATATCTAAGTAGGGCGTGTCTTATATCTAAGTAAGGCGTGTTTTATGTATAAGAAGGGCGTGTCTTATTTCTAAGAAGGGCGTGTCTTGTATCTGTAGGGCACGTCTTATATCTAAGTAAGGCGTGTTTTATGTCTAAAGAGGGCGTGCCTTTCCTTGAGATAAAACCACGTCCGTGTAAAAAAGAACCGACAGCAAATGATGAATTGCTTAAAGGACAGCGATTGCAATCTGAATCGAATTGGAACAAATGCCAACGAGAGATAATCATGACGATCTTCCTCGGACATTATTCTTCTCTATCGTTCCGTCTTCCGGCGTTCCGGACTGATATAAATCTCGCCTACTTGCGTACTTACTTACTGGAAGGTCGTTTTAACGAGAACTATTAAGACAGTCGATCGTAGTAAAGGATACATTAGGAGCTTATTGTGGCGGTTAAATATAGCAGTATGTAGGCTTTTATCGAGACAATGTATATTTTATGATGGATGGCAATGTGTAATGTGTTTTAGACGGTTGTACCGAACATTTTTATGCTTAGTAATGATACCAAGATTGTTTCTGCCCGAGTGAGACAATCAGAGGACCTGGTTGAGTAGTGACAAATCTTGGGAGTCAGCGTGAGACGAAGATAGTGAGGTTGGCCGAAGTGTAGAGCCTTATAGACAACTAGTTCGGTCTTGAAAACTTTTCTGTTTTAGAAGGGCAACCGGTGCAACGATTTTAGGACTAGAATCCTAATGTTTTTTACTTTCCAGCTTACGCCAGTACCAAATTATACTGTTTGGTGACAGGGTCGATTTTAGGACTAGAGGTATATGTTGATACTTTGTAGTTTTGTGATGGCTCTGACGAAGGTGCTTTGGCTTCTTTGAAGCAAGTCAGCTTTTGAAATGTCAATAAGAAACGAGTTACTGTAATCAAGACGGCTAGAGACCAGGGCATTTGCTAAACGAACCAAGGGAGAAAAAGGAATGTGCCGCCTAATTCTTCGGACTTAACGAATGTGTTAGTGGGTTGACCTACATACTGAATTAATGTTCTCACTGAAGGATTGGTTAGAATCAAATACAACAAAATTATGAGCTGAATTCTGCTACGTTGCTTCAGCGTATGACACAATGCCTAAGTAAGAAACTTGACATATCTCAAATGTGTAAATTCAACAATTAAATTAAACTCAGCAATTAAATTTGTTCAGTTGCTGTATAGCACCAAAGTAGTAGCAGCAGTAGTAGCATCAGTAGTCGCAGTAGTTGTAGCAAAATACAAGTCTGCATTTATGTGGAGCCACTCGCTTAGCATACATGGTCAGTGATCATGCTTTTGAGGGTTCGACTCCTTGTAACTACCCTGGGCGAGTTGTTTGGGCACACCGTGCCTCTGTCACCAAGAGGATAATTTGGTACCGGCATAAGCTGGGAAGTAAACGGTAAGTCCTGCGATGCACTGACCCCGTGTCCGTGTCCAGGACATTTGGAATTGTCCACTGTCGGCTCAAGGACCTAAAGAAGAGGAAATGAGCGCCTCCTCTACGTCTCACTTGTGTGATATGGGATACTTTACTTTACTTACTCTCTTAGCATACGTGTTGTGTCTGTAGGACTATTCGGTGAACATGTACTTGCGTCAGTCGTGGCGTGACCCGAGGCTGGTCTTCGTGCCACCACCGACGGCCACCCAGCTGCCCTACAAGATCCGGCTTGGAGAGAGGTACTACATTGGCAAGGAGTCCATCTGGATTCCGGACACGTTCTTCCGGAACGAGAAGAAGGCCAAGTTCCATTCGGTCACCGTCGACAACAGGCTCATGAACCTTAACTCAACCGGGGAAGTCTGGTACGTCGCCAAGTAAGTAACCCAGACCTGGCCAAAAAGCAGGGAGCTCGACACGATCCGATTAGCGAGCTAGACAGCAGCTAAATATGGTATGCGACATGACCCAGATAAGGAGTTCGACATGACACAGATATGGAACTCAACATGACCCAATTAAGGAACTTCACATGGACCAAATAGGGAGCTCAACATGACCCAACTAGGGAACTCGACATGACCCAATTAAGGAACTCCGTATGACCCAGATAAGGAATTCGGAATGATCCAACTACGAAATTCGACACGACCTGAATGAGCAACTCGACATGCCTCATGTGTAAATGTATACGGTTTTAGATGCCTCGACCCTGCTCATTTTTCAAGGAATTAATCGGGGCAGGTCCTGACTCTAACTATTCTACATACGATCAAAATAGAATCAGGATCATCAAACGATGACTCTGACGCCCAATTTCTGATGCCTAAAATAAGGTTTTAAAGGTAACAAAAACGAAAATGATAACGGTGATGATGACGACGACAACGACGACGACGATGATGGTTGTGGTGGTGGTGGTAATGATGATGATGATGATAATGGCGATGATGATGGCTATAGTAATGTTGACGATGATTAAGATGATGATCATGAGAGTACTGATGGTAATGATGATGACGAGGGTGATTACGATCGGGGTGATGATGCATTTGTTTGAAGAATCTCGGCAACCTTATCCTGTCCGATGAAGCTGCATAAGTACCCCTTCGACACACAAGTCTGCCCGATGATGTTCGAAAGCTGTACGTACCAATCTAATCTTCCTACTCATTCTGCTACATAGTTTCAGCCACCCTGCTTCTGTAGCATTTCTATAGCGCCGCTTTTGCAGTGTATTACGAGATTACAGTGTATCACGTGGGTTACAGTACATTATGTGGATGTCAGTACATTCTGGTAATTGCAGTGATTGATGGTAATTACAGTGTTTTACTGATATTACCGTTCATTATGTCGATCACAGTGTATTACTGGAATTACAGTACATTGAGGGTTTACAGTATATTAAGGGAATTGCAGGGTAATTACAATGCAGTATATGAATTATAGTAGATTATCGAATTATAGTAGAACACACGTGTTATAATGCAGTTTTGATGTAACGAGGTTTTGTTGTTTACAATGATTTTGTGTTATTATGAGATTATGCTATAGCCAGACATTCTTACAACGAGCTTGTGTTACAATGAAACTCGTTCGCGTGGTTAGCGCCTCTGATTAATTTCTCTTGAGTAGCGCTATGTAGATTTCCGACTACAACTTCAGCGAGTTTGTTATAGCGAGGTTTTGTTGATTTCTCAAGCTGTATACGATCACGTTATGCTGGAATCCATGTAATAATTAGGTGCTTTATAAGGTGACTCCGGTGTAGTACCTACCTTTGGGGTGACTGCGTTGCGTTTCGGTTGTGTGGCTTGTAGTCGGATACACGATGGACACCCTGTTCTTCGCCTGGCTCAGCGACCCAGTGGATATCGATGAAAGTGTCCTCCTTCCTCAGTTCACCTTTGTCGGCAGCCATCTCTACGACTGCTCGCAGAACTACACAGCAGGTCGGTCGGTCAGTCTGTCTGTCTGTGGGTCGGTCTGTCTGTCTGTATGTATGTATGTATGTATGTATGTCTGTCTCTGTTAGTCTATCTCTGTCTTTCTCTCCATAAGTCAGTGAATCTGTCTTTCTATTAGTTGGTCAGTCGGTCAGTCAGTCTGTCTGTCTGTCTGTCTGTCTGTCTGTCTGTATGTATGTATGTATGTATTTCTGGTAGTCTATCTCTGTCTTTCTCTCCATAAGTCTGTAAAACTTTCTCTCTATTAGTCAGTCAGTCAGTCAGTCAGTCAGTCAGTCAGTCAGTCAGTCAGTCAGTCAGTCAGTCAGTCAGTCATTATTAGTTCATTATACGGTGTATATTTCTTCTAGCCACATTATTATCTGATTACCACCTTGCACTAATTCCAATGGCGTGTGCGTGCATTCTATCTACATTAATGTATGATGTTAACTGACACAACGCGTACGAATTTCGTGTAATTCAGTGAGCAAGAGGCGAAGGCCCAGATTTCTTATGATCTGTCTGCGACCTTCTTTCCCTTCGAAACGATATGCAGCGTCGACTGTCGTAAATTTTTAATTTCTTATTTCACACGGCCTCAAAAATGGCAGCTCTTGCGCCATCTTGCTGTGGGTCCCAGTAAACGAACGGGTGGCCGGCTTGCCGCCATCTTAGTGCGCGCGTAGAGGCAACTGAGGCGGTGGTCAATTGATTGCACGAGAACTACTGCACGCTTGATTGAGTCTGGACGACGATTGTACGCATGAGTGATTCCGCAGACGATTAGGAAACGCTACGGTCGAAAGAATGAAAATGTTAAAGAAGGAAAGAAAATAAGAATGAAAGAATGAATGAGTCCTGCATCCTTTTCGTGTTCTATGCTCCTCCAACACTTTCTTATTTCTGATTCTGATTCTAGTTGTCCTTGTCTTTTTTTCTCCTCCTCCTCCTTCTTCTCCTCCTCCTTCTTCTCGTGCCCTTACTTCTCCTCCACCTTTTTTCACTTCTCCTCCATCTATTTCTCCTTCTCATCGTCTTCCTCCTTTTACTTCTCCTCATTTTCTCCTCCTGCTTGTCGTCAACCTCTTTCTCATCATCCTATTTCCCTGCTCCTCGTCTTCTCCTTCTCTTCCTCCTCTTTCCACTTTTCCTTTTCCTCCTATGCTTTTCCTCTTATCCCTCTCTTCCTCCTCTTCTATCCACTTCCGCCTATCTATAATAGATTATGCTGTCAAGGGCAATCGTTTCATCTTAGGCAAAGCTATCATGTCGAGAGAACGGCCACCGAAGCCGACACAGCCGAGCTTCTAAACCCCATTAATATTCAGGCTTTCGAGTCAGCTGAAACGATATCGCTCACTCCCTCCATCACTTCCCAATGTATACTTACTACTGGACAATGACCAGTGGACACTGACCAGTGGATACTGACCAGTGGATACTGACCACTGCTGATCTTTTGATGGACTGTGTTTCTGTTGATCGAACCAGACACTGGTTCCACGGCCTTTGGTCTCTTGCCATGCATCTGTCATTCGATATTTCTTGAGCAACAGATCGATTGCTTTGATCAACACTCCTGACCCTTTGATCGATTGTGTTCTGTCAGACTTTTGATTGATAGTGTTTTTTTGATCTGTTGAACAATTATTTTTGCTTTTCTCATAGATCGATCTGTTGATTTTGTCATCGATTATTTCTGTTCATCTTTGATCGATTGAATTCCCTTTGATCTCTTGGTCATTTTCTGTTTCTGATTCTTTGATCAATTGTATCTTTTGATATTTTGAACGAATTCGCCGTGATCTGTCCCCTCATTCTGGGCCAGACTGCTGTGCAATCTGTGACGTGAGCTTCTTGTCCTTGCTCTGCCTCTAATTCACAAGCAGCTGTAGACTATTCTATTCTATCGTCGTCTTGTGAAGTCGGATCGGGAGCACCTCTAGGTTTTCTTGAAGAGGCGTTATATAAACATGCGATTACGATATGTAGATAGTGCCTCTTTACCAGTGGCGGCTTGCATAAGGGGGGCCAAGAGCATTTTCGGAGGGGCGGCACATTCTTGCAGTATGCCATGCACGAGTCTGGTCTGAGGGGCTCTGGCATATAACCAAGAGGGGTGGGAGGCGGAACGACTCTTGTTGTCCCTCTTATCAGAAGAGTGTTGGGCTCCAGAGCGTTCTCGGTTGCTGGTCCACCGCTTTGGAATTTGCTTCCAAGTTCTATTCGTTCTGTCATTCAAGTCTAAACTTAAGACTGCTGCTCCTGTTTCCCACCTTGTCCGCCTTAGCCTAGCTTTTGGTTTCTCTGACCTATCGGAATTTGCCCTTGCTTCTGCAATGGATTATGATTTGTGACTGCGATTTCAACTTGAAGCGACCACCAACTGATGCCTTGGGCGTTAGGATAATGGCGCTATAGAAGTCTTCAGATTAGATTAGATTAGATTAGATTATAGCTAAATCCGCCACTGCTCTTTACGATTACGATTACGTTTCCTGTCGAAGGCGCCTTTCCGTGTCAGGAGATCCGCTTCGTGCTGCAGCGGGACATTGGCTACTTCGTCATCCAGGTCTTCGTCCCAAGCATCCTCGTCGTCATCCTGTCCTGGGTCTCCTTCTGGATCAACATCGACGGCGTTCCAGCCCGCGTATCGATCGGTCTGCTCACGGTCCTTACGACTACGACCCAGAGTTCCGGAATCAACCAGCAGCTGCCCCGTGTCTCCTACATCAAAGCCATCGACATCTGGATGATCATGTGCTTACTCTTCGTATTCGCGGCCCTACTCGAGTACGCCGTCGTCAACGTAGCTGCCAGGAACGGGGTTCGAATACGGACCCCCATAGTACGACAGGCCCCACCGCTGCAGATACTTGACGGAGAACGACCCAACGACCTGGTAATTAGTCGTAAATCGTAATCGTGATTTGAAATGTAATCATAATTGTAACTGTAACCGTGGTAGTAATCGTAACTGTAGATGTAAATGGTAAGGGTTGGTAATAGTATTCATAATGGTAGTTGTAAATGAAATTGCAACGGTAATCATTCATATAATCGTAATTGTAATTGTAGCACTGGTTGTATTTGTTACTCTAATTGTTATCGCAACTGTTGTTGCACTTGCAGTAATAATTGCAGTTGTAGCCGTAATAGTAATTGTAATTACATTCATATTCGTATTTATAATTTTTATCATAGGCCTATTCGTAATAGTGATTGATATTGACCGTAATTGTAATCATAATTGTAATCGTAATTGCACTCATAAACCTAAGATGACCTGAAATTCCAATATCTTAAATCCGCTACGAAACACTAGTAAGCCAACCTTAATTCAACTCATAAGCCTAACGCTAACCTCGACTCCAAATATTAACCTTAGCTATAACCTCTGACCCGAGGTCAAGGGTTCACGGCCCAAATGAAACAGATCCGTAACCTAACATCTCTAGGTTAGCTTTTCGTGGAATAGCCACGGACCAGCAAAGTGGATGGGTTTATAATAACAGGGTGGGTGAGTTGGTGGGGGTGGGTGACTGGGTGGGTGAATGGGTGGGTAGGCGAGTGCGTTGGTGAGTAAGTGGGTGGGTAAAATGGTTGATGGTTGAGTGGAACGGTGTGTGTATCGATAAATCGTCTGGGGTTCAATGCCAGTGATCGATTGATTGGCTTTCGTCGTTGGATCCGTGCTTAGTTAATTGCCGCCGCGCGCCTTCGTTACCATGGCAACCGTGCACCCATTGGCGTCGTCAGCGGCCGACCAATGACGTCGCTCGCCGCTCATCTCTGAATGCTGCGGTTAATGCCGCTACTGCTGGTGATGACGATGATGCTGATGCTGATGTTTATAATGCGCCTGATGCTGGTGCCGATCATGCAATGATGGTGGTGGTGGTGATGGTCGTGTACATGTATGTAAGTATGTATGTATGTATGTGTGTATGCATGCATGTATGTATGTATGTATGTATGCAGGCGTGTATGTATGTATGTATGTATGTATCTGTACATTTGCATAGCACCTGTTACGAACCTCTCAAATACGCCATTGAACATGCCTCCTCATCCTTCTTGTCCTCCTACTCCTCCTTCTGTATTTTGCCTACCTCTGTATTTTTGTTTAACAAATCTAAATATATACACCTTAATATGGGAAGACATTATAACTATAGCGGGGTCAGTCACTTTTGGTAGTGGTAACGTATTTGGGTGAAGTGGTCGTTTCATTTTCCGCAAGTGACCACTACTGCCGAACGTTAGTTTTTTAAGAGAACAAGGGGCGGGAAAACTGGAATAATAACGACATATCAAGCATACTTCTACCATCCTCATCCATTCGCTCCCTCTTCCCTCCTTCTTCCTCCTCTTCCTCTTCTTCGTTATTCTTTGTCGTTTTTATCCTCTTCCTTCGCCACCTGTTCCTCCCCCTGCTCCTCATCCTTCTCCTCCTGGTGTTCCTAATTCCTCTTCAATCTCTACTTTTTGTATAATTATTCATTTACTCCTGCTCCATCTATCCCTTCTTCTCCTCATCTTCCACTTCGTCGTCGTAGTCGTCTACCTCCTATTGATTCAGCCCTTGTTCTTCTGTCTCTTCCTTCACACCTTCCTCATCGTGTCCATCCTCTTTCTCGTTATCCTCAGCTTCTTCTTCTTCTTCGTTCTGCTTTTCCTCTACCCATTCATCCTGTCATCCTCTTGCTCCTCATCCTGAGCTTCCTCTTGCTTTCCCTAGTTTTCCTCGTTACCCGTTCCTCGTCGTCTTCCTCCATCGATCGACCCATTCGGCTGCCGATGGTGCCCACTGGACCAGCAGCATCGGCAACCTGAGGCTCCGCATCCTAAGCCTCTGCCTCTGCCTCAGCAGCTTCCACAGACGATGGAACAATCGATCGTAGAACGATGCCTGCGTCCAACCGAGCATCTTTACGCTGCAGCCGCCGTGCATCTGCCTCTGCCTGTGTCTCTGTATCTGCCTGTGTCTCTGTATCTGCCTCTGTCTCTGTCTCTGTATCTGCCTCTGTCTTTCTCTGTCTATGTCTTTGCCTCTGTCCGCGTGTCTCAATTTTGCGCTTCCTGCATCCTTCTCTCCTTCCTTCATTCTTTCCTCCATGTGTCTGTCTGCTCCCGTCACTATCACTGTCTGTGTCTTTCTTTTGAGATCTCTCTCATCTGCCTCTGGTATTGTTTTTCTGTCCGTCTGTGTCTTTATTTCCCACTGTCTGTGTGTCTCTCCTTATTCTCCTAACTCCCTCGTTCCTCATTAATACCAGCCTGGGTATTTTCCTGACTTGTCTTAGCCACGTCCTTCCTCTCTACCTATGTCAATCTCTCCCTGTACTCCTCGCTCCATCTTCCGACCCAACCCCTATGCCCTGCCTTCCTCGACGTCCCTACCTTCGCAGCTGCCTCCATCCTATCTCCCTCCCAGTCTCCTGCCCTATGGGACGAGTTGCTTGACGTCTCAGCTCGAGAAACTGGTTAGCAAACAGAAGAGGTTTAATGACAGATTAGAATCGATTTGATACAGAGACATTCGAAAGTACATCGGAAGATCTATGCACGTACAGAGCACGATACTCAGAGAGAGAGACAGACAGACAGACAGACAGGCAGGCAGGCAGAGAGAGATTGAGAGAGAGACAAAGAGAGAGAGAGCGAGAGAGAGTCAGAGAAAGAGAGAGGGAGAGGGAGAGGGAGAGGAAGGGGGTGAGAGAGATGAATGAGAGAGCGAGAGGGAGGAGAGAGAGAAAGAGAACAGAGAAAGAGAAAGAGATAGAGAAGATAGAAGAGAGAAGAGAAAGAGGAGAGAAGAGAGAAGGGGAAGAGAGAAGAGAAAGGAGAGAGAAGACAGAGAAGACAGAAGAGAGAGAGAGAGAGAGAGAGAGAGAGAGAGAGAGAACGGATTGCGAACCCCTTACACATCAACGTACCCTTATCCCCAAACTCCATTCTTGATGTCATCTAACACAGCAAATTAATACAGCGTAGTAACAACGGCAGGGTCGGATTTACTGATTTGATTAAGAGATATGATTAGGCGATTTGATTAGCTGATTGGAATAACTGATTTCGTGACTAACCGATTTAATTAGGTGATCTGATTATATGGTTTGATAACCGACTTGATTAGCCTGTTTGATTGATTGATTTGATTAACTCCGTTATGATTATGATTAAGCAGGAAAGGTAACATAATTCGCTTGCACGCAGCTATTAAAATTCCCTTGTTCCCCGGGTTTGAAGGCTCTTTCGCCGGCAAACGCGACCACGGCAATCCAACGGGGTTTCTTCATTTTGGGCACACGGGGCATCTGCCCCAGTATCCCCTCTATATGCCACACCGACTGGTGTTCAGTTAATAAACGGCTTCAGTTTAAAAGTTTAGGTGAAGTCTATTCTCCGCTCTGTTGGTGGCCTCGCAATAACGACTTCGGTTGGTCCTTTGTACAGGATCACTACAGGACGCCTCACAGCGAGACATGTTTCTGTTGGAAGGTAAGTACATCAACCGACCGACTTACATGTTCACTGAATGACCGACTGACTGACTGACGGACTCGCTAACCGACTGACCGAAAGACAAACGCATAGACAGACTGACTGACTGGCGTACTAAGTGACTGACTGACGGAGGAACTGACTGACTGACTGACTGACTGATGTATATTTATATGCACATACATGCATATCTATATGCATATATACATACAGACATAAGTACACACGTACGTATGTGCGTAGGTACATACATATTCATAAACACATACATATCTATTTGCATGCATACATACATAGATACCTCGAGAATTGCGACTTGAGCTCCTTTCTCCCCCCTCTCAGTGTTCCGTAGGCGCCTGAAGACTGTACCGCTTAACAGTGATGTTTGGGTCGGAAGCACCTCTGTTGAGTTTATCCTCTAATAGGCGCTTTATAAATCTCAAGTTACAATTACAATTACATACGTACACACACATACATACATGAATACATACATACATACATACGCATACATACATACATACATACATACATGATTACATACACACTTACATACATACATATATACATGAATTGTAATTGTAATTTGAGATTTATACAGCGCCTCTTAGAGGATAAACTCAACAGAGGTGCTTCCGACCCGAAGGAGTAAAATCACTGTTAAACAGTACAGTCTTCAGGCGCCTACGGAACACTGAGATGGGGAGAGAAAGGAGCTCAAGTAGCAATTCTTGAGGGAGACGATTCCAGCAAGTGGGACCAACGTAGGCGAAGCTTCGGGACTGGGCAGTCGCAGTGCGCATTCGAGGGACAAACAGGAGATCCTGAGTGGCCGAGCGAAGGGTGCTACGGCCCGGCAACGAGGAGACCAAAGTGCAGAAGTCAATGAGGTATAGGGGGGCAGAGCCAACAACACAACTGCATACATACATACATACATACATACATACATACATACATACATACATACATACATACATACATACATACATACATACATACATACATACATAGATTATGTTGTAGGCTTGTGCGTCATCGTCGAACGGTCCTTCCTACACCGTATCCGTTGACGTCGAAGGCAGCAAGCGACGAGCTCGACAGGTCGACAAGATTTCCCGGAAGTGCTTCCCTTTGGCCTTCGTCCTCTTCAACATCGTCTTCTGGATGGCCTACACACTTCCGGCATCATTCACCTCGTCCGCCTACTCTTCCTCCGACGAAGAACCAGCGCTATAGTCCCCCCTTACCGTTAACCCTTACCCTTATCTCACTTTACCAACCCAATATTGTCTTGATGCAACGTTGTTGAGGCCGCCGTTCTCTGTATAAGGTCAGGGTTCGGCTGGTAGTTGGAGGAGTGAGGGAAATGACTCAAAGGGTGGACGCGAAATGTTTGGGGATTGTGGATTCGATGGGGTATAGTTTGCACTAGCGTCGGAAATGACACAAGGATAGATGTGAAATGTATGGGGTAATGTATCTTCAATGTACTGTGTCTTCGATTGGGTATAGTTTGAACCAGTGAGGGAAATGGCCCAATGGTGGACGCGAAATGTTTTTGGGGAACTACCTTCAGTGGAAGGTGGTTGTCTGAACCAGTGAGATCAACAATAGCTGATTTAAATATTGGAATAGATTGTAAATAGCAACGTTCACCATCGCTTAAGCAGAGGAGCGCTATTTATGGTTCAAGAATTCTCAGCACTGTCTACGTTCGCTTAAGCGAAGATGGCGTGGCTTTCGGGTTAGCGTAGGCCCCATCGGCGTAGGCCCCCTTCAGTCTGCAGGGTCGCCTCGGTCAACGCCGTATCTTTCCAGAGAGGACTTGCCACGTTTTCTGCCCTTCATCCTCAGCTCCCTCCTTTTCATCGTCATCATTTCTTATTCCTGCTCCATCCTTCTCTCTCTTTCTCTGCTCTTTCCATCCTCTTCCTCCAGCTCTCCTTCCTAATTTTTCTTCTTCTCTGTCATCCTTCTCCCTTCCTCCTCCTTCTTTAACAATTCTCCCTCTTTTCCTTTACAGCATCTTGTTCTTCCTCCTCTTCCTCCAACTACAATATTTCCTCTTCATCCTATCTTCAGCTTTTCGGCCCGTTAATTTATTCGTGTTTTTTTAAAATTAATGTACTGTATCATTTTATAAGTCATGTGTGTATGTATATATGCATTTATCCAAACACTTACATAGCGCATTTTAAGAACTTCACAAATGCGTTGCAACATGACTATTTAACAGTTCTTAAAATGATGCATCGTAAGATAAACTTTGAATATTTCTTGAGCTGTCTGGGGAAGAAGAGCTCGAATTTTCAGAGGAAGATTCCAAAATCACGGTTGACCCAAGTCGTCGTTCGGTAGCGCGGGACTTTCAGATCTCCACTGACCCCAGAACGCAGAGTTTGTCGACCCGGCTGGTTCGAGTCTGGAAAAAGAAGCTGTCTGATATATTATGGGGCCAAACCGACTATCGAGGCCCACCCTATGAGGAGAACCTTGACTTTAATTCTCTCTTCTCAACCGGGAACCTGCAGTAAGATCTTATATCTAGCATTTGTTTGGAGATGAACGAAAATTTTGACAAGTTGGCCACGATTCAGACGGCGCAGTTGAGATCAGACTGAAGCTGACGAATTAGATTCGCCCGGCCCGCAAGGACTGCATTACAATAGTCCAAGAGCGTCATGATGACGAAATGTACAAGTGTCACAGCGGCGTCACGCGATAAATCACTAAATCACTCCGAAAGACCGCAGTTGTAAAAACAGGACCTGCAGAGAGAGAGAGAGAGAGAGAGAGAGAGAGAGAGACAGACAGACAGACAGACACAGACAGACAGACAGACAGACAGAGTGCAGAGACACAGAGAGAGAGAGAGGCAGACAGACAGACAGAGTGAGAGAGAGAGAGATGACGTGGGCTGCCATCTTTAATACATGCACGTTTGTTTGTGACAGTCTGTCAGTTTCTGTCTTTCCGTCGGTTCGTATGTCTCCTTGTCTGTTTGTGCGTCTGTCTCCCTCGCTCTCCTTTCTTGTATAGGATCTTTGGCTAATTGTTATCAATTTCATATTTAATTACTAATTGTTGGATGAAATTAACTGTCGATGCATTTTGCAGTAGAATAGAGAGACATTAGCAGTAGATCACATTTTGTATATTACGCAGTCAAAGGAATGTAAAAAATGATGTAGAGCCTCTATATTGCCTCTGAGTCAATCCAGTCAAATGTAAATTAGTGCATACAGGCCCCGTCAAGGGGGGGGGGGGGGGTGCAGCAGGGCTATTTGGACCGGGCCTCACATGGTAAGGGGTCTCACTTTTTAGTTCTCTCAAGTTGGAGGCTTGGAAATTGGAACATATGGGCCTCAGTCTCTTTTTAACTATGAAGGGAGTGAATGCCTATATGTATTCAAGTTCTTCAAAGTTCTGCCTCCCGAGGCTAAGAAAATGAAGTCGGCAGCACTTGACACATCCAATGCCACTCCTCTGGGTTGGTGGTTGAAAGGAAATTATTCGTTCCCTCTTTAATTTTATAAAAATATATTTAATGATTTTTCCGTTAATTTTATATTTAATGATATCATGCGTGTTTTACCGATACGTCTGTGTATTTCATACGAAAATAATGAAATAATATATGCAAGGATGCGTTGTGCGGCTCATTACAAGTAGATTTGGCAGACGTCCCTATTTTTGCGGATCTCTTCAGTCGTGTAACTAGACACGTAATGTGGCCTTTTACCCAGACAACCGCTTTTATCGGGCCCATAGCAGGCCCACATTGGGCCACATTGGGCCACTGGTGGTAAGTGATGGCCATTTACGGGCCAAGTTTAGTCCCAACTAACGTGCTGTAGCTGTCAGAGAAAATGTAAGTGTACACGTTTCGTTTTTCTATAGCACCTTTTGGCCTCGACCTTGCTCATTTTCAGTGAATTTATCGGGTGGCCTGCAAATGACATGACAGCCACGTTCGTTGGGCGCACATGGGGCCCTTTGCTAGCCACCAGCCATCGTCGTCGTAAACTAAAATATTTCTAAAGCACTACCTGAAAGCTAACCGCTGGGCAACAGCTTATAGGCCTACAAGTTGCTGCGTCAAGTTGGAGGGGTCGTCGAAAAATGCCGTAGGAAGACGATATTAGAACTAAAGACCAATTGCCACCATTGGCACAGTGTGGGCCAGCTGTGAGCCCAATGAACAGGTGAGTTAATTAAGCCGAGACAGTCTTAATATCGTCTTCCTACGGCATTTTTCGACGACCCCTCCAACTTGACGCAGCAACTTGTAGGCCTATAAGCTGTTGCCCAGCGGTTAGCTTTCAGGTAGTGCTTTAGAAATATTTTAGAAATATTTTAGTTTACGACGACGATGGCTGGTGTGTTTGGTATTGTGGTCTATAAGCTGTTGCCCAGCGGTTAGCTTTCAGGTAGTGCTTTAGAAATATTTTAGTTTACGACGACGATGGCTGGAGTGTTCGGTATTGTGGTCGGACACTAGACTGTTGCTGGATACGAGCGGTCTAGCCACAATAATATCTGCCTTTAGCAGACATAATGGAAATTGTTGGTACCTCGGAATTTTTTATTCTGCGTCGCATGCGTGCTGTGTGTGTCTCACGTGATCGAATCCGAACAGCGAGGCCTTTCACCTGTACCCTCCTGTCTCGGCTTAATTAACTCACCTGTATCAGAAGGCACGACGATAATCAAGAGGCCAATTGTCAAAGAACACAACGAAAAGTCATAGCTCACTCGCTAGATCGCGAGTTGGTGCGCCATCTAGCGAGTAGTATTATCATACAGTAATCGTAATCGTAATTATCACACGAGTAATCTGGTGTCGCATGTCGCTATCGCATGCAAGGTAATGTTATGTAACGTAATGGCAGGGCCATATGCAGAACAAGTTTCTGAGAGGATTTGCTACAGTGGCGGAAATTTACATCTGGATAAGCTAAGGAGACAAGCAAGGCCATACTAGGCTTAGCCGATTTCCACGACTTTTTAGTGCCCAGGTTTAAGATGACCGTTTTACTTTCCCAGGTTTTGATTATGTCGATTTTTCATTGCATTTAAACAAGCTCAATCGACGTAAATGGCACTCGCATTGGCAATATGTAATAAATATTCAACGTCACTAAAATATTCGGTTGCGTCTAGACACCTTTAAGCAGCTTAATCGAAGAATTTAATTAACTATTCAAAAGAATTTCATATATTTATAATAACTTATATATATGATACATATGACATATGTTATATATGAACTCTCCGTCTGACTTTTGGCTCTTGACCTGGAACCGAACCCTTTTGCCTATCGATTTTGTATTGACTGAGCGCCTGTGCATAATCCGGTCCCCGAGACGTGGCTTTCGTTGGGCGCTATGGAAATTTCAGAATTACGATTACGATTACAATTTTCTGAACAGGCAAAAATGTAAAAATCAGTGCACTGATTAGCTGGTAGCAATTAATGTCAGAGCATTTATACGTATAACACTGGATCACACGAAAAAAATTTTCGCCTGCTACTAGGCATATGTTATGTGTACTACACTAAATCGAATCTGCTGATTCCAAATCTGAAGTCAGATTTTGTGTACACGTCAGGATCTTAAGATATGCAGCATACATACTAATAATAATGCAAACTCTTTACAGAACTAGTATTTCCTTATAACTGTGTAATTATGCAAACTCAGAGTATTCATAACAAGAAACAAAATGTTATTCTTTTATAACTTGAAATTAAAATATGTTTTAAAATGTAATATAAATATATGTATGTTACTCAGATGAAAGCATACATTTCGAAATTTTGTCTCTAGCTTAACTCTATACGAGTTCAAAAATGCTTTAGACACTTGCTCTTGCGCTTGTGAGTGGCCGCTGTTGCCCGCTGCAGAAACCAGCAGTAATCGCCCATCATGTTGGAATTGCAGTGGCCCTGATATCTTGCTTCAAAGGTGGAGATGTCTTGATGGAATCTCTCTCCATGCTCATCGCTTACATCACCCAAGTTTGGTGGGAAAAAATCCAGATGGGAATGTAAGAAATGTATTTTTAGTGACATCCGACAGCCGAGTTGCTTATATGCTGTTAGCATGTTGCTAACGAGTTCAGCATAGTTCTCAGCTCGGTGATTCCCAAGGAAGTTTTGCACCACCAACGTACATGCATCCCAAGCGCAAATTCCAGTGGGTTGAGCTTGGTTCTAAATACAGTATCACGCATTAGTTCGCGGATTTCTGGCCCAATAAAAATTCCAGCCTTCAGCTTAGACTCAGTTTTGACGGCTCCAAATTTATCTCTCAGATACTGGAAGCCTTGTCCAGTACGATCCATTGCCACTACGAAATTCCTCATGAGGCCCAGTTTAATGTGAAGTGGTGGTAAGTACACTTTCAATGGATCAACCAATGGTTCGTGTTGCACGTTGTGCCAACCAACAATGTGCTGAGATCTAGGAGGCCACAGTTTCACTTTGTAATGGTTGCTGTCATCACGACTGTTCCACAAGCACAAAAAGCACATATGTTTTGTGTACCCCAGCTGTAGGCCTAGAATAAGTGCTACCACTTTGAGGTCCGCACAGATGTTCCATTTGTGGTCTGAGTAGTTGATCACTTTCAAAATGAGTTTCATTGAATCATATGTCTCTTTGAGGCCTACAGCGTGGGCTATAGGAACAGACGGCTTTTCGTTACCATTGTGCACCAACACAGCTTTCAAGCTCGCCTGGCTGGAATCTATGAACAGTCTCCACTGATCAGGAACGTATTCGCAACCTAAATTCAGCATGAGATCGTTCACGTCAGTACAGAAACAGATATCATTTTCCAGTTTGTAATATGTAGCTAACTGTTTGTGACGATAACGGAAGTGTGATGTTGTGGTACCTGTTTGAAGCAAGTTCCACTCCCCTAGTCTGGAGGCTAACAGTTCAGATTTCTCCTTTGACAAAGATAGGTCCCTCACCAGATCATCTAACTCACCTTGCCTTATCAAATGCGGCCTACCCTCTTCCAAATCTTGATCACTGGATTCATAAACAGTAACGTCATCTTCTGTATTACCATCAGAACTGTCCGTTTCATCAGCACCCGCAGCAGGCGGAAATGGTATTGGATTCTCTTCATCATGCGGCACTGGCTTTAGAGCGGACTCGCAATCAGGATAAACGATTTTAGACTTATTTTTCTTTGAAAATCCAGCAACTTTAGTAATGCAGAAATAACAGTCTGCATGATGATTTCTTGGCTCGCGCCACACCATAGGCACAGCAAACGGCACTGAATTACTTTTGCCATTCAGCCACTGTGTAAGCCCAGAGTAGCACACGGTGCAGCAGACATGAGGTGCCCAACTTTTATCCAGGTCTCCGATTTGACATCCAAAATAATACTTGTAAGCAATCATCACTCTCTTAGTTAACTTCTTGCGCTGGTCACAAAGAGTATATTTACCACAAACATAGCAAAAATTGTCTGGATGGTTAACACAGCCTCGCCTATTCATTTCAAAATTAAATCTCACACACTAGCTAGAGCTATATAAGAAAACTTCACCTTCGTTCTACGCAATCTCGCCTTATATACTGGTATTGATGCTGACGTCAGCTCGCTGACATGCCCAATCATGTCTAGCGGCTGCTGCAGGCTAGCTGTTAGGAATATTTCAGGCGACACTTGCAGGCATGCACGTATCACTGGCAGCAATCGTGGAGACACATACAACAGAATGTACAGACATAACCGAAAACGAGTCCCTACGTCATAACTTGAATGCATGCATAACTTAAAATCTAGACGTGCTCGGCAGATTCTGACTTCATATTTGGAATCAGCACATTTGAATCAATATAAGGCACATGCATTACTTTCAGTAGCAAAATCGTTGTGATCCAGTGTAATCATTGCTTTCCGCAACAGGCCGAATACTACATAATATCTAGTAAACTGGCGAATATCGAGAAAGAATACGTACATCAACTGCACACAAAAATGCTACACTCACCAATGAGTAGTCGATGAACACATTTGCGGTGTGTAATCGATGCACACAATGCGGTGTGTAGTAGATGTGCACATTGCGGTGTGTAGTCGATGTACACATTTGGGGTGTGTAGTAGATGTACTCAATCCGCAATGTGTACATCTACTGCACTCCGCAAATGAGTACTTCTACTACGCACCGCAAATGTGTACTTCTACTACACACCGCAAATGTGTACTTCTACTACACACCGCAAATGTGTACTTCTACTACACACCGCAAATGTGTACTTCTACTACACACCGCAAATGTGTACTTCTACTACACACCGCAAATGTGTACTTCTACTACACACCGCAAATGTGTACATCTACTACACACCGCAAATGTGTACTTCTACTACACACCGCAAATGTGTACTTCTACTACACACCGCAAATGTGTACTTCTACTACACACCGCAAATGTGTACTTCTACTACACACCGCAAATGTGTACTTCTACTACACACCGCAAATGTGTACTTCTACTACACACCGCAAATGTGTACTTCTACTACACACCGCAAATGTGTACTTCTACTACACACCGCAAATGTGTACTTCTACTACACACCGCAAATGTGTACTTCTACTACACACCGCAAATGTGTACTTCTACTACACACCGCAAATGTGTACTTCTACTACACACCGCAAATGTGTACTTCTACTACACACCGCAAATGTGTACTTCTACTACACACCGCAAATGTGTACTTCTACTACACACCGCAAATGTGTACTTCTACTACACACCGCAAATGTGTACTTCTACTACACACCGCAAATGTGTACTTCTACTACACACCGCAAATGTGTACTTCTACTACACACCGCAAATGTGTACTTCTACTACACACCGCAAATGTGTACTTCTACTACACACCGCAAATGTGTACTTCTACTACACACCGCAAATGTGTACATCTACTACACACCGCAAATGTGTACTTCTACTACACACCGCAAATGTGTACTTCTACTACACACCGCAAATGTGTACTTCTACTACACACCGCAAATGTGTACTTCTACTACACACCGCAAATGTGTACTTCTACTACACACCGCAAATGTGTACTTCTACTACACACCGCAAATGTGTACTTCTACTACACACCGCAAATGTGTACTTCTACTACACACCGCAAATGTGTACTTCTACTACACACCGCAAATGTGTACTTCTACTACACACCGCAAATGTGTACTTCTACTACACACCGCAAATGTGTACTTCTACTACACACCGCAAATGTGTACTTCTACTACACACCGCAAATGTGTACTTCTACTACACACCGCAAATGTGTACTTCTACTACACACCGCAAATGTGTACTTCTACTACACACCGCAAATGTGTACTTCTACTACACACCGCAAATGTGTACTTCTACTACACACCGCAAATGTGTACTTCTACTACACACCGCAAATGTGTACTTCTACTACACACCGCAAATGTGTACTTCTACTACACACCGCAAATGTGTACTTCTACTACACACCGCAAATGTGTACTTCTACTACACACCGCAAATGTGTACTTCTACTACACACCGCAAATGTGTACTTCTACTACACACCGCAAATGTGTACTTCTACTACACACCGCAAATGTGTACTTCTACTACACACCGCAAATGTGTACTTCTACTACACACCGCAAATGTGTACTTCTACTACACACCGCAAATGTGTACTTCTACTACACACCGCAAATGTGTACTTCTACTACACACCGCAAATGTGTACTTCTACTACACACCGCAAATGTGTACTTCTACTACACACCGCAAATGTGTACTTCTACTACACACCGCAAATGTGTACTTCTACTACACACCGCAAATGTGTACTTCTACTACACACCGCAAATGTGTACTTCTACTACACACCGCAAATGTGTACTTCTACTACACACCGCAAATGTGTACTTCTACTACACACCGCAAATGTGTACTTCTACTACACACCGCAAATGTGTACTTCTACTACACACCGCAAATGTGTACTTCTACTACACACCGCAAATGTGTACTTCTACTACACACCGCAAATGTGTACTTCTACTACACACCGCAAATGTGTACTTCTACTACACACCGCAAATGTGTACTTCTACTACACACCGCAAATGTGTACTTCTACTACACACCGCAAATGTGTACTTCTACTACACACCGCAAATGTGTACTTCTACTACACACCGCAAATGTGTACTTCTACTACACACCGCAAATGTGTACTTCTACTACACACCGCAAATGTGTACTTCTACTACACACCGCAAATGTGTACTTCTACTACACACCGCAAATGTGTACTTCTACTACACACCGCAAATGTGTACATCTACTACACACCGCAAATAAGTACATCTACTACACACCGCAAATGTGTACTTCTACTACACACCGCAAACGTGTACTTCTACTACACACCGCAAATGTGTACTTCTACTACACACCGCAATTGTGTACATCTACTACACACCGCAAATGAGTACATCTACTACACACCGCAAATGTGTACTTCTACTACACTGCACAAACGTGTAATTGTAATTGTAATTGTAATCTGACATTTATAAAGCGCCACTTCAAGAGAAGACTCATCAGAAGCGCTCCCGACCCGAACCAGTGAGACCACTGGCAAATAATACAGACTTCAGGCTCTTGCGAAACTGTGGAAGAGACAAACTGAGGAATATTAGCCGAAGCTCTCGGGAAAGGCGATTCCAGCTATTGGATCCAACATAGGCAAAGCTTCTAGACTGCGCTCTAGCAGTGCGCATACGAGGGACAGTCAGAAGTCCAAGGGAGGCCGACCGGAGAGTGCTACGGCCTGGAACCAAGGAGACCGAAATGCAGAAGTCCCTAAGATATGATGGAGCAGAGCCAACAAGACAATTACGCATAAGCGTTAGGATCTTGAACTGGATACGCTGCTGAATGGGAAGCCACTGTAGAGTGTCCCGTATAAAGGAAGCTATATGGCCATACCTGGGGACGCCTCCAATAAGACGGGCAGAAGCATTGAGAACAGATTGAAGCTTGGAAATATTGGCAAGTGAGAGTCCAGCAAAGATAGCGTTACCAAAGTCCACCCTAGTGCAGATAAGGGCATGAATTAGAGTAGTAACGGCATGAAAGGAGAGGGAGCGGCGGATGGTACGAAGCTGACGAAGGTGGTAAAAGCATGAGCGGGAGACACTGTTAACATGATCGGTCAAGGAAAGTTCCCGGTCCAGAACAACCCCAAGATCACGGACTTTGGAACATAATAGAATGTCCGGAAACCTCTGGCGTAAGGATGATGAATCAATCTTTGCCGGCTGAGCACGACCACCAAGCCAGATGAACTGGGTCTTAGCAGAGTTCAGTCGGAGGCGATTAGAGGACATCCAGAGACCAAGGGCAGATGTTGCGTCAAGAATACTCTCAACCAGAGAGGAAGCCGCTTCCGCTGGGCCATGAACGAAGGCCTGAGTGTCGTCTGCATACTGATGGACAGCAACACCCATAGGAAGGAGAACCCGTGCCAGGTCGGCAGTGTACAGAATGTAGAGGAGAGGGGCCAGAACAGAACCCTGAGGAAGGCCAAAAGGTATAAGGGACCAGGCGGAACGTGTAGGCCCAAAGATAACAGAATGAGAGCGGTCTGAGAGGAAAGACTGAAACCAAAGAAGGGCCGTATCAGTAATGCCAAAAGATTTTTCTAGACGCTCCAAAAGGATAGAGTGATCCACAGTGTCAAAAGCAGCACTAACATCATAGAGGGCAAGAAGAGTAACATGTCCACGGTCAAAAGCTCCAAAGACGTCAGAAAAAAGACGTGTAATAAGTGATTCAATAGAGTGGAACTTCCTAAATCCGGATTGAAGAGGAGGCATGAGGGAGTTAGAGTCAAGGTAGTCGACCAGTTGGACGGACACACATCTTTCAAGAAGCTTAGAGAGGAAGGAAAGGTTAGAGATAGGTCGGTAGTTAGAGATATCATTGGGGTCAAGTCCCTGGCGCTTGAGAGAGGGAAAGACTACAGCACGTTTGTGAGAAGCCGGGAGTGAACCCTGACCCAGGGAGGTATTACATAGCAAGTGTAAGAACGGAATTAAGTCATCTATAAAATCCTTGATTAAAAATGGTGGTCCAGTTCACAGGACTTAGCAGGTGACTCCAGCAGGAGCCGACGAAGGACGTCCAAAGGCAGAGCCTTCCAGCATGAAAGCCTAGATGACGTAGGAGGAAAGGAAGGAGGAGGAGAACCATCAGTGGATTGGCGGATCGAGTCGATCTTCCCGCGCATGTAGTCGAGGTAGTCGTTCGCTGTGAACGGAGGCTGGGCCGGAGAGTTAGAAGCGGTAGAACGGCCGAGGACACCGGAGAGCGAAGACCAGAGCCGACGCGGATTGCTCCTCTCCCGCTCAATCAATGACTCCCAGGATGCCATTTCTTTGGCTCGAAACTCCCGGTGCATTAAGCGAAGATGGTGGATTCAGTCGAGACGATCGGCAGGATCACGTGTTCGTCGATACCTTCGCTCGTGCCGCCTGACATCACGACGTAAAGTACGGCAGGATCGGTCAAACCAAGGTGCTAACGGTCTCCGACGGGCCCGCTGCGAACGAAGCGGAAGGAGGTCATCGATGAGGAGGCGAACTGAAGAGTCAAAGAGAGCAAAGAGCTCTTCAGACGAGCGACCAGCGAGGGAGGAGAGGTCTCCGCAGAGAGGACTAGTGTACTTCTACTACACACCGCAAATGTGTACTTCTACTACACACCGCAAATGTGTACATCTACTACACACCGCAAATGTGTACTTCTACTACACACCGCAAATGTGTACTTCTACTACACACCGCAAATGTGTACATCTACTACACACCGCAAATGTGTACTTCTACTACACACCGCAAATGTGTACTTCTACTACACACCGCAAATGTGTACTTCTACTACACACCGCAAATGTGTACTTCTACTACACACCGCAAATGTGTACTTCTACTACACACCGCAAATGAGTACATCTACTACACACCGCAAATGTGTACTTCTACTACACACCGCAAATGTGTACTTCTACTACACACCGCAAATGTGTACATCTACTACACACCGCAAATGTGTACTTCTACTACACACCGCAAATGTGTACTTCTACTACACACCGCAAATGTGTACATCTACTACACACCGCAAATGTGTACTTCTACTACACACCGCAAATGTGTACTTCTACTACACACCGCAAATGAGTACTTCTACTACACACCGCAAATGTGTACTTCTACTACACACCGCAAATGTGTACTTCTACTACACACCGCAAATGTGTACTTCTACTACACACCGCAAATGTGTACTTCTACTACACACCGCAAATGTGTACTTCTACTACACACCGCAAATGTGTACTTCTACTACACACCGCAAATGTGTACATCTACTACACACCGCAAATGTGTACTTCTACTACACACCGCAAATGTGTACTTCTACTACACACCGCAAATGTGTACTTCTACTACACACCGCAAATGTGTACTTCTACTACACACCGCAAATGTGTACTTCTACTACACACCGCAAATGTGTACTTCTACTACACACCGCAAATGTGTACATCTACTACACACCGCAAATGTGTACTTCTACTACACACCGCAAATGTGTACTTCTACTACACACCGCAAATGTGTACTTCTACTACACACCGCAAATGTGTACTTCTACTACACACCGCAAATGTGTACTTCTACTACACACCGCAAATGTGTACTTCTACTACACACCGCAAATGTGTACTTCTACTACACACCGCAAATGTGTACTTCTACTACACACCGCAAATGTGTACTTCTACTACACACCGCAAATGTGTACTTCTACTACACACCGCAAATGTGTACTTCTACTACACACCGCAAATGTGTACTTCTACTACACACCGCAAATGTGTACTTCTACTACACACCGCAAATGTGTACTTCTACTACACACCGCAAATGTGTACTTCTACTACACACCGCAAATGTGTACTTCTACTACACACCGCAAATGTGTACTTCTACTACACACCGCAAATGTGTACTTCTACTACACACCGCAAATGTGTACTTCTACTACACACCGCAAATGTGTACTTCTACTACACACCGCAAATGAGTACATCTACTACACACCCCAAATGTGTACTTCTACTACACACCGCAAATGTGTACTTCTACTACACACCGCAAATGTGTACATCTACTACACACCGCAAATGTGTACTTCTACTACACACCGCAAATGTGTACTTCTACTACACACCGCAAATGTGTACATCTACTACACACCGCAAATGTGTACTTCTACTACACACCGCAAATGTGTACTTCTACCACACACCGCAAATGAGTACTTCTACTACACACCGCAAATGTGTACTTCTACTACACACCGCAAATGTGTACTTCTACTACACACCGCAAATGTGTACTTCTACTACACACCGCAAATGTGTACTTCTACTACACACCGCAAATGTGTACTTCTACTACACACCGCAAATGTGTACTTCTACTACACACCGCAAATGTGTACTTCTACTACACACCGCAAATGTGTACTTCTACTACACACCGCAAATGTGTACTTCTACTACACACCGCAAATGTGTACTTCTACTACACACCGCAAATGTGTACATCTACTACACACCGCAAATGTGTACTTCTACTACACACCGCAAATGTGTACTTCTACTACACACCGCAAATGTGTACATCTACTACACACCGCAAATGTGTACTTCTACTACACACCGCAAATGTGTACTTCTACTACACACCGCAAATGTGTACATCTACTACACACCGCAAATGTGTACTTCTACTACACACCGCAAATGTGTACTTCTACTACACACCGCAAATGTGTACTTCTACTACACACCGCAAATGTGTACTTCTACTACACACCGCAAATGTGTACTTCTACTACACACCGCAAATGTGTACATCTACTACACACCGCAAATGTGTACTTCTACTACACACCGCAAATGTGTACATCTACTACACACCGCAAATGTGTACTTCTACTACACACCGCAAATGTGTACTTCTACTACACACCGCAAATGTGTACTTCTACTACACACCGCAAATGTGTACTTCTACTACACACCGCAAATGTGTACTTCTACTACACACCGCAAATGTGTACTTCTACTACACACCGCAAATGTGTACTTCTACTACACACCGCAAATGTGTACTTCTACTACACACCGCAAATGTGTACTTCTACTACACACCGCAAATGTGTACTTCTACTACACACCGCAAATGTGTACTTCTACTACACACCGCAAATGTGTACTTCTACTACACACCGCAAATGTGTACTTCTACTACACACCGCAAATGTGTACTTCTACTACACACCGCAAATGTGTACTTCTACTACACACCGCAAATGTGTACTTCTACTACACACCGCAAATGTGTACTTCTACTACACACCGCAAATGTGTACTTCTACTACACACCGCAAATGTGTACTTCTACTACACACCGCAAATGTGTACTTCTACTACACACCGCAAATGTGTACTTCTACTACACACCGCAAATGTGTACATCTACTACACACCGCAAATGTGTACTTCTACTACACACCGCAAATGTGTACTTCTACTACACACAGCAAATGTGTACATCTACTACACACCGCAAATGAGTACATCTACTACACACCGCAAATGTGTACTTCTACTACACAGCGCAAACGTGTACTTCTACTACACACCGCAAATGAGTACTTCTACTACACACCGCAAATGTGTACATCTACTACACACCGCAAATGAGTACATCTACTACGCACCCCAAATGTGTACTTCTACTACACAGCGCAAACGTGTACTTCTACTACACACCGCAAACGTGTACTTCTACTACACACCGCAAACGTGTACTTCTACTACACACCGCAAATGTGTACATCTACTACACACCGCAAATGTGTACATCTACTACTCACCGCAAATGTGTACTTCTACTACACACCGCGAATGTGTACTTCTACTACACACCGCAAATGTGTACTTCTACTACACACCGCGAATGTGTACATCTACTACACACCGCAAATGAGTACATCTACTACACACCGCAAATGTGTACATCTACTACACACCGCAAATGTGTACTTCTACTACACACCGCAAATGTGTACTTCTACTACACACCGCAAATGTGTACTTCTACTACACACCGCAAATGTGTACTTCTACTACACACCGCAAATGTGTACATCTACTACACACCGCAAATGTGTACTTCTACTACACACCGCAAATGTGTACATCTACTACACACCGCAAATGTGTACTTCTACTACACACCGCAAATGTGTACTTCTACTACACACCGCAAATGTGTACTTCTACTACACACCGCAAATGTGTACTTCTACTACACACCGCAAATGTGTACTTCTACTACACACCGCAAATGTGTACTTCTACTACACACCGCAAATGTGTACTTCTACTACACACCGCAAATGTGTACTTCTACTACACACCGCAAATGTGTACTTCTACTACACACCGCAAATGTGTACTTCTACTACACACCGCAAATGTGTACTTCTACTACACACCGCAAATGTGTACTTCTACTACACACCGCAAATGTGTACTTCTACTACACACCGCAAATGTGTACTTCTACTACACACCGCAAATGTGTACTTCTACTACACACCGCAAATGTGTACTTCTACTACACACCGCAAATGTGTACTTCTACTACACACCGCAAATGTGTACTTCTACTACACACCGCAAATGTGTACTTCTACTACACACCGCAAATGTGTACTTCTACTACACACCGCAAATGTGTACTTCTACTACACACCGCAAATGTGTACATCTACTACACACCGCAAATGTGTACTTCTACTACACACCGCAAATGTGTACATCTACTACACACCGCAAATAAGTACATCTACTACACACCGCAAATGTGTACTTCTACTACACACCGCAAACGTGTACTTCTACTACACACCGCAAATGTGTACTTCTACTACACACCGCAATTGTGTACATCTACTACACACCGCAAATGAGTACATCTACTACACACCGCAAATGTGTACTTCTACTACACTGCACAAACGTGTAATTGTAATTGTAATTGTAATCTGACATTTATAAAGCGCCACTTCAAGAGAAGACTCATCAGAAGCGCTCCCGACCCGAACCAGTGAGACCACTGGCAAATAATACAGACTTCAGGCTCTTGCGAAACTGTGGAAGAGACAAACTGAGGAATATTAGCCGAAGCTCTCGGGAAAGGCGATTCCAGCTATTGGATCCAACATAGGCAAAGCTTCTAGACTGCGCTCTAGCAGTGCGCATACGAGGGACAGTCAGAAGTCCAAGGGAGGCCGACCGGAGAGTGCTACGGCCTGGAACCAAGGAGACCGAAATGCAGAAGTCCCTAAGATATGATGGAGCAGAGCCAACAAGACAATTACGCATAAGCGTTAGGATCTTGAACTGGATACGCTGCTGAATGGGAAGCCACTGTAGAGTGTCCCGTATAAAGGAAGCTATATGGCCATACCTGGGGACGCCTCCAATAAGACGGGCAGAAGCATTGAGAACAGATTGAAGCTTGGAAATATTGGCAAGTGAGAGTCCAGCAAAGATAGCGTTACCAAAGTCCACCCTAGTGCAGATAAGGGCATGAATTAGAGTAGTAACGGCATGAAAGGAGAGGGAGCGGCGGATGGTACGAAGCTGACGAAGGTGGTAAAAGCATGAGCGGGAGACACTGTTAACATGATCGGTCAAGGAAAGTTCCCGGTCCAGAACAACCCCAAGATCACGGACTTTGGAACATAATAGAATGTCCGGAAACCTCTGGCGTAAGGATGATGAATCAATCTTTGCCGGCTGAGCACGACCACCAAGCCAGATGAACTGGGTCTTAGCAGAGTTCAGTCGGAGGCGATTAGAGGACATCCAGAGACCAAGGGCAGATGTTGCGTCAAGAATACTCTCAACCAGAGAGGAAGCCGCTTCCGCTGGGCCATGAACGAAGGCCTGAGTGTCGTCTGCATACTGATGGACAGCAACACCCATAGGAAGGAGAACCCGTGCCAGGTCGGCAGTGTACAGAATGTAGAGGAGAGGGGCCAGAACAGAACCCTGAGGAAGGCCAAAAGGTATAAGGGACCAGGCGGAACGTGTAGGCCCAAAGATAACAGAATGAGAGCGGTCTGAGAGGAAAGACTGAAACCAAAGAAGGGCCGTATCAGTAATGCCAAAAGATTTTTCTAGACGCTCCAAAAGGATAGAGTGATCCACAGTGTCAAAAGCAGCACTAACATCATAGAGGGCAAGAAGAGTAACATGTCCACGGTCAAAAGCTCCAAAGACGTCAGAAAAAAGACGTGTAATAAGTGATTCAATAGAGTGGAACTTCCTAAATCCGGATTGAAGAGGAGGCATGAGGGAGTTAGAGTCAAGGTAGTCGACCAGTTGGACGGACACACATCTTTCAAGAAGCTTAGAGAGGAAGGAAAGGTTAGAGATAGGTCGGTAGTTAGAGATATCATTGGGGTCAAGTCCCTGGCGCTTGAGAGAGGGAAAGACTACAGCACGTTTGTGAGAAGCCGGGAGTGAACCCTGACCCAGGGAGGTATTACATAGCAAGTGTAAGAACGGAATTAAGTCATCTATAAAATCCTTGATTAAAAATGGTGGTCCAGTTCACAGGACTTAGCAGGTGACTCCAGCAGGAGCCGACGAAGGACGTCCAAAGGCAGAGCCTTCCAGCATGAAAGCCTAGATGACGTAGGAGGAAAGGAAGGAGGAGGAGAACCATCAGTGGATTGGCGGATCGAGTCGATCTTCCCGCGCATGTAGTCGAGGTAGTCGTTCGCTGTGAACGGAGGCTGGGCCGGAGAGTTAGAAGCGGTAGAACGGCCGAGGACACCGGAGAGCGAAGACCAGAGCCGACGCGGATTGCTCCTCTCCCGCTCAATCAATGACTCCCAGGATGCCATTTCTTTGGCTCGAAACTCCCGGTGCATTAAGCGAAGATGGTGGATTCAGTCGAGACGATCGGCAGGATCACGTGTTCGTCGATACCTTCGCTCGTGCCGCCTGACATCACGACGTAAAGTACGGCAGGATCGGTCAAACCAAGGTGCTAACGGTCTCCGACGGGCCCGCTGCGAACGAAGCGGAAGGAGGTCATCGATGAGGAGGCGAACTGAAGAGTCAAAGAGAGCAAAGAGCTCTTCAGACGAGCGACCAGCGAGGGAGGAGAGGTCTCCGCAGAGAGGACTAGTGTACTTCTACTACACACCGCAAATGTGTACTTCTACTACACACCGCAAATGTGTACATCTACTACACACCGCAAATGTGTACTTCTACTACACACCGCAAATGTGTACTTCTACTACACACCGCAAATGTGTACATCTACTACACACCGCAAATGTGTACTTCTACTACACACCGCAAATGTGTACTTCTACTACACACCGCAAATGTGTACATCTACTACACACCGCAAATGTGTACTTCTACTACACACCGCAAATGTGTACTTCTACCACACACCGCAAATGAGTACTTCTACTACACACCGCAAATGTGTACTTCTACTACACACCGCAAATGTGTACTTCTACTACACACCGCAAATGTGTACTTCTACTACACACCGCAAATGTGTACTTCTACCACACACCGCAAATGAGTACTTCTACTACACACCGCAAATGTGTACTTCTACTACACACCGCAAATGTGTACTTCTACTACACACCGCAAATGTGTACTTCTACTACACACCGCAAATGTGTACTTCTACTACACACCGCAAATGTGTACTTCTACTACACCCGCAAATGTGTACTTCTACTACACACCGCAAATGTGTACTTCTACTACACACCGCAAATGTGTACTTCTACTACACACCGCAATTGTGTACATCTACTACACACCGCAAATGAGTACATCTACTACACACCGCAAATGTGTACTTCTACTACACTGCACAAACGTGTAATTGTAATTGTAATTGTAATCTGACATTTATAAAGCGCCACTTCAAGAGAAGACTCATCAGAAGCGCTCCCGACCCGAACCAGTGAGACCACTGGCAAATAATACAGACTTCAGGCTCTTGCGAAACTGTGGAAGAGACAAACTGAGGAATATTAGCCGAAGCTCTCGGGAAAGGCGATTCCAGCTATTGGATCCAACATAGGCAAAGCTTCTAGACTGCGCTCTAGCAGTGCGCATACGAGGGACAGTCAGAAGTCCAAGGGAGGCCGACCGGAGAGTGCTACGGCCTGGAACCAAGGAGACCGAAATGCAGAAGTCCCTAAGATATGATGGAGCAGAGCCAACAAGACAATTACGCATAAGCGTTAGGATCTTGAACTGGATACGCTGCTGAATGGGAAGCCACTGTAGAGTGTCCCGTATAAAGGAAGCTATATGGCCATACCTGGGGACGCCTCCAATAAGACGGGCAGAAGCATTGAGAACAGATTGAAGCTTGGAAATATTGGCAAGTGAGAGTCCAGCAAAGATAGCGTTACCAAAGTCCACCCTAGTGCAGATAAGGGCATGAATTAGAGTAGTAACGGCATGAAAGGAGAGGGAGCGGCGGATGGTACGAAGCTGACGAAGGTGGTAAAAGCATGAGCGGGAGACACTGTTAACATGATCGGTCAAGGAAAGTTCCCGGTCCAGAACAACCCCAAGATCACGGACTTTGGAACATAATAGAATGTCCGGAAACCTCTGGCGTAAGGATGATGAATCAATCTTTGCCGGCTGAGCACGACCACCAAGCCAGATGAACTGGGTCTTAGCAGAGTTCAGTCGGAGGCGATTAGAGGACATCCAGAGACCAAGGGCAGATGTTGCGTCAAGAATACTCTCAACCAGAGAGGAAGCCGCTTCCGCTGGGCCATGAACGAAGGCCTGAGTGTCGTCTGCATACTGATGGACAGCAACACCCATAGGAAGGAGAACCCGTGCCAGGTCGGCAGTGTACAGAATGTAGAGGAGAGGGGCCAGAACAGAACCCTGAGGAAGGCCAAAAGGTATAAGGGACCAGGCGGAACGTGTAGGCCCAAAGATAACAGAATGAGAGCGGTCTGAGAGGAAAGACTGAAACCAAAGAAGGGCCGTATCAGTAATGCCAAAAGATTTTTCTAGACGCTCCAAAAGGATAGAGTGATCCACAGTGTCAAAAGCAGCACTAACATCATAGAGGGCAAGAAGAGTAACATGTCCACGGTCAAAAGCTCCAAAGACGTCAGAAAAAAGACGTGTAATAAGTGATTCAATAGAGTGGAACTTCCTAAATCCGGATTGAAGAGGAGGCATGAGGGAGTTAGAGTCAAGGTAGTCGACCAGTTGGACGGACACACATCTTTCAAGAAGCTTAGAGAGGAAGGAAAGGTTAGAGATAGGTCGGTAGTTAGAGATATCATTGGGGTCAAGTCCCTGGCGCTTGAGAGAGGGAAAGACTACAGCACGTTTGTGAGAAGCCGGGAGTGAACCCTGACCCAGGGAGGTATTACATAGCAAGTGTAAGAACGGAATTAAGTCATCTATAAAATCCTTGATTAAAAATGGTGGTCCAGTTCACAGGACTTAGCAGGTGACTCCAGCAGGAGCCGACGAAGGACGTCCAAAGGCAGAGCCTTCCAGCATGAAAGCCTAGATGACGTAGGAGGAAAGGAAGGAGGAGGAGAACCATCAGTGGATTGGCGGATCGAGTCGATCTTCCCGCGCATGTAGTCGAGGTAGTCGTTCGCTGTGAACGGAGGCTGGGCCGGAGAGTTAGAAGCGGTAGAACGGCCGAGGACACCGGAGAGCGAAGACCAGAGCCGACGCGGATTGCTCCTCTCCCGCTCAATCAATGACTCCCAGGATGCCATTTCTTTGGCTCGAAACTCCCGGTGCATTAAGCGAAGATGGTGGATTCAGTCGAGACGATCGGCAGGATCACGTGTTCGTCGATACCTTCGCTCGTGCCGCCTGACATCACGACGTAAAGTACGGCAGGATCGGTCAAACCAAGGTGCTAACGGTCTCCGACGGGCCCGCTGCGAACGAAGCGGAAGGAGGTCATCGATGAGGAGGCGAACTGAAGAGTCAAAGAGAGCAAAGAGCTCTTCAGACGAGCGACCAGCGAGGGAGGAGAGGTCTCCGCAGAGAGGACTAGTGTACTTCTACTACACACCGCAAATGTGTACTTCTACTACACACCGCAAATGTGTACATCTACTACACACCGCAAATGTGTACTTCTACTACACACCGCAAATGTGTACTTCTACTACACACCGCAAATGTGTACATCTACTACACACCGCAAATGTGTACTTCTACTACACACCGCAAATGTGTACTTCTACTACACACCGCAAATGTGTACATCTACTACACACCGCAAATGTGTACTTCTACTACACACCGCAAATGTGTACTTCTACCACACACCGCAAATGAGTACTTCTACTACACACCGCAAATGTGTACTTCTACTACACACCGCAAATGTGTACTTCTACTACACACCGCAAATGTGTACTTCTACTACACACCGCAAATGAGTACTTCTACTACACACCCCAAATGTGTACTTCTACTACACACCGCAAATGTGTACTTCTACTACACACCGCAAATGTGTACATCTACTACACACCGCAAATGTGTACTTCTACTACACACCGCAAATGTGTACTTCTACTACACACCGCAAATGTGTACATCTACTACACACCGCAAATGTGTACTTCTACTACACACCGCAAATGTGTACTTCTACTACACACCGCAAATGTGTACTTCTACTACACACCGCAAATGTGTACTTCTACTACACACCGCAAATGTGTACTTCTACTACACACCGCAAATGTGTACATCTACTACACACCGCAAATGTGTACTTCTACTACACACCGCAAATGTGTACTTCTACTACACACCGCAAATGTGTACATCTACTACACACCGCAAATGTGTACTTCTACTACACACCGCAAATGTGTACTTCTACCACACACCGCAAATGAGTACTTCTACTACACACCGCAAATGTGTACTTCTACTACACACCGCAAATGTGTACTTCTACTACACACCGCAAATGTGTACTTCTACTACACACCGCAAATGAGTACATCTACTACACACCCCAAATGTGTACTTCTACTACACACCGCAAATGTGTACTTCTACTACACACCGCAAATGTGTACATCTACTACACACCGCAAATGTGTACTTCTACTACACACCGCAAATGTGTACTTCTACTACACACCGCAAATGTGTACATCTACTACACACCGCAAATGTGTACTTCTACTACACACCGCAAATGTGTACTTCTACCACACACCGCAAATGAGTACTTCTACTACACACCGCAAATGTGTACTTCTACTACACACCGCAAATGTGTACTTCTACTACACACCGCAAATGTGTACTTCTACTACACACCGCAAATGTGTACTTCTACTACACACCGCAAATGTGTACTTCTACTACACACCGCAAATGTGTACATCTACTACACACCGCAAATGTGTACTTCTACTACACACCGCAAATGTGTACTTCTACTACACACCGCAAATGTGTACATCTACTACACACCGCAAATGTGTACATCTACTACACACCGCAAATGTGTACTTCTACTACACACCGCAAATGTGTACTTCTACTACACACCGCAAATGTGTACATCTACTACACACCGCAAATGTGTACTTCTACTACACACCGCAAATGTGTACTTCTACTACACACCGCAAATGTGTACATCTACTACACACCGCAAATGTGTACTTCTACTACACACCGCAAATGTGTACTTCTACTACACACCGCAAATGTGTACATCTACTACACACCGCAAATGTGTACTTCTACTACACACCGCAAATGTGTACTTCTACTACACACCGCAAATGTGTACTTCTACTACACACCGCAAATGTGTACTTCTACTACACACCGCAAATGTGTACTTCTACTACACACCGCAAATGAGTACATCTACTACACACCCCAAATGTGTACTTCTACTACACACCGCAAATGTGTACTTCTACTACACACCGCAAATGTGTACTTCTACTACACACCGCAAATGTGTACTTCTACTACACACCGCAAATGTGTACTTCTACTACACACCGCAAATGTGTACATCTACTACACACCGCAAATGTGTACTTCTACTACACACCGCAAATGTGTACTTCTACTACACACCGCAAATGTGTACTTCTACTACACACCGCAAATGTGTACTTCTACTACACACCGCAAATGTGTACTTCTACTACACACCGCAAATGTGTACTTCTACTACACACCGCAAATGTGTACTTCTACTACACACCGCAAATGTGTACTTCTACTACACACCGCAAATGTGTACATCTACTACACACCGCAAATGTGTACTTCTACTACACACCGCAAATGTGTACTTCTACTACACACCGCAAATGAGTACTTCTACTACACACCGCAAATGTGTACTTCTACTACACACCGCAAATGTGTACTTCTACTACACACCGCAAATGTGTACTTCTACTACACACCGCAAATGTGTACATCTACTACACACCGCAAATGTGTACTTCTACTACACACCGCAAATGTGTACTTCTACTACACACCGCAAATGTGTACATCTACTACACACCGCAAATGTGTACTTCTACTACACACCGCAAATGTGTACTTCTACTACACACCGCAAATGTGTACATCTACTACACACCGCAAATGTGTACTTCTACTACACACCGCAAATGTGTACTTCTACTACACACCGCAAATGAGTACATCTACTACACACCCCAAATGTGTACTTCTACTACACACCGCAAATGTGTACTTCTACTACACACCGCAAATGTGTACATCTACTACACACCGCAAATGTGTACTTCTACTACACACCGCAAATGTGTACTTCTACTACACACCGCAAATGTGTACATCTACTACACACCGCAAATGTGTACTTCTACTACACACCGCAAATGTGTACTTCTACTACACACCGCAAATGAGTACTTCTACTACACACCGCAAATGTGTACTTCTACTACACACCGCAAATGTGTACTTCTACTACACACCGCAAATGTGTACTTCTACTACACACCGCAAATGTGTACTTCTACTACACACCGCAAATGTGTACTTCTACTACACACCGCAAATGTGTACTTCTACTACACACCGCAAATGTGTACTTCTACTACACACCGCAAATGTGTACTTCTACTACACACCGCAAATGTGTACTTCTACTACACACCGCAAATGTGTACTTCTACTACACACCGCAAATGTGTACTTCTACTACACACCGCAAATGTGTACTTCTACTACACACCGCAAATGTGTACTTCTACTACACACCGCAAATGTGTACTTCTACTACACACCGCAAATGTGTACTTCTACTACACACCGCAAATGTGTACTTCTACTACACACCGCAAATGTGTACTTCTACTACACACCGCAAATGTGTACTTCTACTACACACCGCAAATGTGTACATCTACTACACACCGCAAATGTGTACTTCTACTACACACCGCAAATGTGTACTTCTACTACACACCGCAAATGTGTACTTCTACTACACACCGCAAATGTGTACTTCTACTACACACCGCAAATGTGTACTTCTACTACACACCGCAAATGTGTACTTCTACTACACACCGCAAATGTGTACTTCTACTACACACCGCAAATGTGTACATCTACTACACACCGCAAATGTGTACTTCTACTACACACCGCAAATGTGTACTTCTACTACACACCGCAAATGTGTACTTCTACTACACACCGCAAATGTGTACATCTACTACACACCGCAAATGTGTACTTCTACTACACACCGCAAATGTGTACTTCTACTACACACCGCAAATGTGTACTTCTACTACACACCGCAAATGTGTACTTCTACTACACACCGCAAATGTGTACTTCTACTACACACCGCAAATGTGTACTTCTACTACACACCGCAAATGTGTACTTCTACTACACACCGCAAATGTGTACTTCTACTACACACCGCAAATGTGTACTTCTACTACACACCGCAAATGTGTACTTCTACTACACACCGCAAATGTGTACTTCTACTACACACCGCAAATGTGTACTTCTACTACACACCGCAAATGTGTACTTCTACTACACACCGCAAATGTGTACTTCTACTACACACCGCAAATGTGTACTTCTACTACACACCGCAAATGTGTACTTCTACTACACACCGCAAATGTGTACTTCTACTACACACCGCAAATGTGTACTTCTACTACACACCGCAAATGTGTACTTCTACTACACACCGCAAATGTGTACTTCTACTACACACCGCAAATGTGTACTTCTACTACACACCGCAAATGTGTACTTCTACTACACACCGCAAATGTGTACTTCTACTACACACCGCAAATGTGTACTTCTACTACACACCGCAAATGTGTACTTCTACTACACACCGCAAATGAGTACATCTACTACACACCGCAAATGTGTACTTCTACTACACACCGCAAATGTGTACTTCTACCACACACCGCAAATGTGTACTTCTACTACACACCGCAAATGTGTACTTCTACCACACACCCCAAATGTGTACTTCTACTACACAGCGCAAACGTGTACTTCTACTACACACCGCAAATGAGTACATCTACTACACACCGCAAACGTGTACTTCTACCACACACCGCAAATGTGTACTTCTACCACACACCGCAAATGTGTACTTCTACTACACACCGCAAATGTGTACATCTACTACACACCGCAAATGTGTACTTCTACTACACACCGCAAATGTGTACTTCTACTACACACCGCAAATGTGTACATCCACTACACACCGCAAATGTGTACTTCTACTACACACCGCAAATGTGTACTTCTACTACACACCGCAAATGTGTACTTCTACTACACACCGCGAATGTGTACTTCTACTACACACCGCAAATGTGTACATCTACTACACACCGCAAATGTGTACTTCTACTACACACCGCAAATGTGTACTTCTACTACACACCGCAAATGTGTACATCTACTACACACCGCAAATGCGTACTTCTACCACACACCGCAAATGTGTACATCTACTACACACCGCAAATGTGTACTTCTACTACACACCGCAAATGTGTACTTCTACTACACACCGCAAATGTGTACTTCTACTACACACCGCAAATGTGTACTTCTACTACACACCGCAAATGTGTACTTCTACTACACACCGCAAATGTGTACTTCTACTACACACCGCAAATGTGTACTTCTACTACACACCGCAAATGTGTACTTCAACTACACACCGCAAATGTGTACTTCTACTACACACCGCAAATGTGTACATCTACTACACACCGCAAATGTGTACTTCTACTACACACCGCAAATGTGTACTTCTACTACACACCGCAAATGTGTACTTCTACTACACACCGCAAATGTGTACATCTACTACACACCGCAAATGTGTACATCTGCTACACACCGCAAATGTGTACATCTACTACACACCGCAAATGTGTACTTCTACTACACACCGCAAATGTGTACATCTACTACACACCGCAAATGTGTACTTCTACTACACACCGCAAATGAGCAACTACACACCGCAAATGTGTACATCTACTACACACCGCAAATGTGTACATCTACTACACACCGCAAATGTGTACTTCTACTGCACTGCACAAACGTGTAATTGTAATTGTAATTGTAATCTGACATTTATAAAGCGCCACTTCAAGAGAAGACTCATCAGAAGCGCTCCCGACCCGAACCAGTGAGACCACTGGCAAATAATACAGACTTCAGGCTCTTGCGAAACTGTGGAAGAGACAAACTGAGGAATATTAGCCGAAGCTCTCGGGAAAGGCGATTCCAGCTATTGGATCCAACATAGGCAAAGCTTCTAGACTGCGCTCTAGCAGTGCGCATACGAGGGACAGTCAGAAGTCCAAGGGAGGCCGACCGGAGAGTGCTACGGCCTGGAACCAAGGAGACCGAAATGCAGAAGTCCCTAAGATATGATGGAGCAGAGCCAACAAGACAATTACGCATAAGCGTTAGGATCTTGAACTGGATACGCTGCTGAATGGGAAGCCACTGTAGAGTGTCCCGTATAAAGGAAGCTATATGGCCATACCTGGGGACGCCTCCAATAAGACGGGCAGAAGCATTGAGAACAGATTGAAGCTTGGAAATATTGGCAAGTGAGAGTCCAGCAAAGATAGCGTTACCAAAGTCCACCCTAGTGCAGATAAGGGCATGAATTAGAGTAGTAACGGCATGAAAGGAGAGGGAGCGGCGGATGGTACGAAGCTGACGAAGGTGGTAAAAGCATGAGCGGGAGACACTGTTAACATGATCGGTCAAGGAAAGTTCCCGGTCCAGAACAACCCCAAGATCACGGACTTTGGAACATAATAGAATGTCCGGAAACCTCTGGCGTAAGGATGATGAATCAATCTTTGCCGGCTGAGCACGACCACCAAGCCAGATGAACTGGGTCTTAGCAGAGTTCAGTCGGAGGCGATTAGAGGACATCCAGAGACCAAGGGCAGATGTTGCGTCAAGAATACTCTCAACCAGAGAGGAAGCCGCTTCCGCTGGGCCATGAACGAAGGCCTGAGTGTCGTCTGCATACTGATGGACAGCAACACCCATAGGAAGGAGAACCCGTGCCAGGTCGGCAGTGTACAGAATGTAGAGGAGAGGGGCCAGAACAGAACCCTGAGGAAGGCCAAAAGGTATAAGGGACCAGGCGGAACGTGTAGGCCCAAAGATAACAGAATGAGAGCGGTCTGAGAGGAAAGACTGAAACCAAAGAAGGGCCGTATCAGTAATGCCAAAAGATTTTTCTAGACGCTCCAAAAGGATAGAGTGATCCACAGTGTCAAAAGCAGCACTAACATCATAGAGGGCAAGAAGAGTAACATGTCCACGGTCAAAAGCTCCAAAGACGTCAGAAAAAAGACGTGTAATAAGTGATTCAATAGAGTGGAACTTCCTAAATCCGGATTGAAGAGGAGGCATGAGGGAGTTAGAGTCAAGGTAGTCGACCAGTTGGACGGACACACATCTTTCAAGAAGCTTAGAGAGGAAGGAAAGGTTAGAGATAGGTCGGTAGTTAGAGATATCATTGGGGTCAAGTCCCTGGCGCTTGAGAGAGGGAAAGACTACAGCACGTTTGTGAGAAGCCGGGAGTGAACCCTGACCCAGGGAGGTATTACATAGCAAGTGTAAGAACGGAATTAAGTCATCTATAAAATCCTTGATTAAAAATGGTGGTCCAGTTCACAGGACTTAGCAGGTGACTCCAGCAGGAGCCGACGAAGGACGTCCAAAGGCAGAGCCTTCCAGCATGAAAGCCTAGATGACGTAGGAGGAAAGGAAGGAGGAGGAGAACCATCAGTGGATTGGCGGATCGAGTCGATCTTCCCGCGCATGTAGTCGAGGTAGTCGTTCGCTGTGAACGGAGGCTGGGCCGGAGAGTTAGAAGCGGTAGAACGGCCGAGGACACCGGAGAGCGAAGACCAGAGCCGACGCGGATTGCTCCTCTCCCGCTCAATCAATGACTCCCAGGATGCCATTTCTTTGGCTCGAAACTCCCGGTGCATTAAGCGAAGATGGTGGATTCAGTCGAGACGATCGGCAGGATCACGTGTTCGTCGATACCTTCGCTCGTGCCGCCTGACATCACGACGTAAAGTACGGCAGGATCGGTCAAACCAAGGTGCTAACGGTCTCCGACGGGCCCGCTGCGAACGAAGCGGAAGGAGGTCATCGATGAGGAGGCGAACTGAAGAGTCAAAGAGAGCAAAGAGCTCTTCAGACGAGCGACCAGCGAGGGAGGAGAGGTCTCCGCAGAGAGGACTAGTGTACTTCTACTACACACCGCAAATGTGTACTTCTACTACACACCGCAAATGTGTACATCTACTACACACCGCAAATGTGTACTTCTACTACACACCGCAAATGTGTACTTCTACTACACACCGCAAATGTGTACATCTACTACACACCGCAAATGTGTACTTCTACTACACACCGCAAATGTGTACTTCTACTACACACCGCAAATGTGTACATCTACTACACACCGCAAATGTGTACTTCTACTACACACCGCAAATGTGTACTTCTACCACACACCGCAAATGAGTACTTCTACTACACACCGCAAATGTGTACTTCTACTACACACCGCAAATGTGTACTTCTACTACACACCGCAAATGTGTACTTCTACTACACACCGCAAATGAGTACTTCTACTACACACCGCAAATGTGTACTTCTACTACACACCGCAAATGTGTACTTCTACTACACACCGCAAATGTGTACATCTACTACACACCGCAAATGTGTACTTCTACTACACACCGCAAATGTGTACTTCTACTACACACCGCAAATGTGTACATCTACTACACACCGCAAATGTGTACTTCTACTACACACCGCAAATGTGTACTTCTACCACACACCGCAAATGAGTACTTCTACTACACACCGCAAATGTGTACTTCTACTACACACCGCAAATGTGTACTTCTACTACACACCGCAAATGTGTACTTCTACTACACACCGCAAATGTGTACTTCTACTACACACCGCAAATGTGTACTTCTACTACACACCGCAAATGTGTACTTCTACTACACACCGCAAATGTGTACTTCTACTACACACCGCAAATGTGTACTTCTACTACACACCGCAAATGTGTACTTCTACTACACACCGCAAATGTGTACTTCTACTACACACCGCAAATGTGTACTTCTACTACACACCGCAAATGTGTACTTCTACTACACACCGCAAATGTGTACTTCTACTACACACCGCAAATGTGTACTTCTACTACACACCGCAAATGTGTACTTCTACTACACACCGCAAATGTGTACTTCTACTACACACCGCAAATGTGTACTTCTACTACACACCGCAAATGTGTACTTCTACTACACACCGCAAATGTGTACTTCTACTACACACCGCAAATGTGTACTTCTACTACACACCGCAAATGTGTACTTCTACTACACACCGCAAATGTGTACTTCTACTACACACCGCAAATGTGTACTTCTACTACACACCGCAAATGTGTACTTCTACTACACACCGCAAATGTGTACTTCTACTACACACCGCAAATGTGTACTTCTACTACACACCGCAAATGTGTACTTCTACTACACACCGCAAATGTGTACTTCTACTACACACCGCAAATGTGTACTTCTACTACACACCGCAAATGTGTACTTCTACTACACACCGCAAATGTGTACTTCTACTACACACCGCAAATGTGTACTTCTACTACACACCGCAAATGTGTACTTCTACTACACACCGCAAATGTGTACTTCTACTACACACCGCAAATGTGTACTTCTACTACACACCGCAAATGTGTACTTCTACTACACACCGCAAATGTGTACTTCTACTACACACCGCAAATGTGTACTTCTACTACACACCGCAAATGTGTACTTCTACTACACACCGCAAATGTGTACTTCTACTACACACCGCAAATGTGTACTTCTACTACACACCGCAAATGTGTACTTCTACTACACACCGCAAATGTGTACTTCTACTACACACCGCAAATGTGTACTTCTACTACACACCGCAAATGTGTACTTCTACTACACACCGCAAATGTGTACTTCTACTACACACCGCAAATGAGTACTTCTACTACACACCGCAAATGTGTACTTCTACTACACACCGCAAATGTGTACTTCTACTACACACCGCAAATGTGTACTTCTACTACACACCGCAAATGTGTACTTCTACCACACACCGCAAATGTGTACTTCTACTACACACCGCAAATGTGTACTTCTACTACACACCGCAAATGAGTACATCTACTACACACCGCAAATGTGTACTTCTACTACACACCGCAAATGTGTACTTCTACTACACACCGCAAATGTGTACTTCTACTACACACCGCAAATGTGTACTTCTACTACACACCGCAAATGTGTACTTCTACTACACACCGCAAATGTGTACTTCTACTACACACCGCAAATGTGTACTTCTACTACACACCGCAAATGTGTACTTCTACTACACACCGCAAATGTGTACTTCTACTACACACCGCAAATGTGTACTTCTACTACACACCGCAAATGTGTACATCTACTACACACCGCAAATGTGTACTTCTACTACACACCGCAAATGTGTACTTCTACTACACACCGCAAATGTGTACTTCTACTACACACCGCAAATGTGTACTTCTACTACACACCGCAAATGTGTACTTCTACTACACACCGCAAATGTGTACATCTACTACACACCGCAAATGTGTACTTCTACTACACACCGCAAATGTGTACTTCTACTACACACCGCAAATGTGTACTTCTACTACACACCGCAAATGTGTACTTCTACTACACACCGCAAATGTGTACTTCTACTACACACCGCAAATGTGTACTTCTACTACACACCGCAAATGTGTACTTCTACTACACACCGCAAATGTGTACTTCTACTACACACCGCAAATGTGTACTTCTACTACACACCGCAAATGTGTACTTCTACTACACACCGCAAATGTGTACTTCTACTACACACCGCAAATGTGTACTTCTACTACACACCGCAAATGTGTACTTCTACTACACACCGCAAATGTGTACATCTACTACACACCGCAAATGTGTACTTCTACTACACACCGCAAATGTGTACATCTACTACACACCGCAAATGTGTACTTCTACTACACACCGCAAATGTGTACTTCTACTACACACCGCAAATGTGTACTTCTACTACACACCGCAAATGTGTACATCTACTACACACCGCAAATGTGTACTTCTACTACACACCGCAAATGTGTACATCTACTACACACCGCAAATGTGTACTTCTACTACACACCGCAAATGTGTACATCTACTACACACCGCAAATGTGTACTTCTACTACACACCGCAAATGTGTACTTCTACTACACACCGCAAATGTGTACTTCTACTACACACCGCAAATGTGTACTTCTACTACACACCGCAAATGTGTACTTCTACTACACACCGCAAATGTGTACTTCTACTACACACCGCAAATGTGTACTTCTACTACACACCGCAAATGTGTACTTCTACTACACACCGCAAATGTGTACTTCTACTACACACCGCAAATGTGTACTTCTACTACACACCGCAAATGTGTACATCTACTACACACCGCAAATGTGTACTTCTACTACACACCGCAAATGTGTACTTCTACTACACACCGCAAATGTGTACATCTACTACACACCGCAAATGTGTACATCTACTACACACCGCAAATGTGTACTTCTACTACACACCGCAAATGTGTACTTCTACTACACACCGCAAATGTGTACTTCTACTACACACCGCAAATGTGTACTTCTACTACACACCGCAAATGTGTACTTCTACTACACACCGCAAATGTGTACTTCTACTACACACCGCAAATGTGTACTTCTACTACACACCGCAAATGTGTACTTCTACTACACACCGCGAATGTGTACTTCTACTACACACCGCAAATGTGTACATCTACTACACACCGCAAATGTGTACTTCTACTACACACCGCAAATGTGTACTTCTACTACACACCGCAAATGTGTACATCTACTACACACCGCAAATGCGTACTTCTACTACACACCGCAAATGTGTACTTCTACCACACACCGCAAATGTGTACATCTACTACACACCGCAAATGTGTACTTCTACTACACACCGCAAATGTGTACTTCTACTACACACCGCAAATGTGTACTTCTACTACACACCGCAAATGTGTACTTCTACTACACACCGCAAATGTGTACTTCTACTACACACCGCAAATGTGTACTTCTACTACACACCGCAAATGTGTACTTCTACTACACACCGCAAATGTGTACTTCAACTACACACCGCAAATGTGTACTTCTACTACACACCGCAAATGTGTACATCTACTACACACCGCAAATGTGTACTTCTACTACACACCGCAAATGTGTACTTCTACTACACACCGCAAATGTGTACTTCTACTACACACCGCAAATGTGTACATCTACTACACACCGCAAAGGTGTACATCTGCGACACACCGCAAATGTGTACATCTACTACACACCGCAAATGTGTACTTCTACTACACACCGTAAATGTGTACATCTACTACACACCGCAAATGTGTACTTCTACTACACACCGCAAATGAGTACATCTACTACACACCGCAAATGTGTACTTCTACTACACACCGCAATTGTGTACATCTACTACACACCGCAAATGTGTACTTCTACTACACACCGCAAATGAGTACATCTACTACACACCGCAAATGTGTACATCTACTACACACCGCAAATGTGTACATCTACTACACACCGCAAATGTGTACTTCTACTACACACCGCAATTGTGTACATCTACTACACACCGCAAATGTGTACTTCTACCTACACACCGCAAATGTGTACTTCTACTACACACCGCAAATGTGTACTTCTACTACACACCGCAAATGTGTACTTCTACTACACACCGCAAATGTGTACTTCTACTACACACCGCAAATGTGTACTTCTACTACACACCGCAAATGTGTACATCTACTACACACCGCAAATGTGTACTTCTACTACACACCGCAAATGTGTACTTCTACTACACACCGCAAATGAGTACATCTACTACACACCGCAAATGTGTACATCTACTACACACCGCAAATGTGTACTTCTACTACACACCGCAAATGTGTACTTCTACTACACACCGCAAATGTGTACTTCTACTACACACCGCAAATGTGTACTTCTACTACACACCGCAAATGTGTACTTCTACTACACACCGCAAATGTGTACATCTACTACACACCGCAAATGTGTACTTCTACTACACACCGCAAATGTGTACTTCTACTACACACCGCAAATGTGTACATCTACTACACACCGCAAATGTGTACATCTACTACACACCGCAAATGTGTACTTCTACTACACACCGCAAATGTGTACATCTACTACACACCGCAAATGTGTACTTCTACTACACACCGCAAATGTGTACTTCTACTACACACCGCAAATGTGTACTTCTACTACACACCGCAAATGTGTACTTCTACTACACACCGCAAATGTGTACTTCTACTACACACCGCAAATGTGTACTTCTACTACACACCGCAAATGTGTACATCTACTACACACCGCAAATGTGTACTTCTACTACACACCGCAAATGTGTACTTCTACTACACACCGCAAATGTGTACTTCTACTACACACCGCAAATGTGTACTTCTACTACACACCGCAAATGTGTACTTCTACTACACACCGCAAATGTGTACTTCTACTACACACCGCAAATGTGTACTTCTACTACACACCGCAAATGTGTACTTCTACTACACACCGCAAATGTGTACTTCTACTACACACCGCAAATGTGTACTTCTACTACACACCGCAAATGTGTACTTCTACTACACACCGCAAATGTGTACTTCTACTACACACCGCAAATGTGTACATCTACTACACACCGCAAATGTGTACTTCTACTACACACCGCAAATGTGTACTTCTACTACACACCGCAAATGAGTACATCTACTACACACCGCAAATGTGTACTTCTACTACACACCGCAAATGTGTACTTCTACCACACACCGCAAATGTGTACTTCTACTACACACCGCAAATGTGTACTTCTACTACACACCGCAAATGTGTACTTCTACTACACACCGCGAATGTGTACTTCTACTACACACCGCAAATGAGTACATCTACTACACACCGCAAATGTGTACTTCTACCACACACCGCAAATGTGTACTTCTACTACACACCGCAAATGTGTACTTCTACTACACACCGCAAATGTGTACTTCTACTACACACCGCAAATGTGTACTTCTACTACACACCGCAAATGTGTACTTCTACTACACACCGCAAATGTGTACATCTACTACACACCGCAAATGTGTACTTCTACTACACACCGCAAATGTGTACTTCTACTACACACCGCAAATGTGTACTTCTACTACACACCGCAAATGTGTACTTCTACTACACACCGCAAATGTGTACATCTACTACACACCGCAAATGTGTACTTCTACTACACACCGCAAATGTGTACTTCTACTACACACCGCAAATGTGTACATCTACTACACACCGCAAATGCGTACTTCTACCACACACCGCAAATGTGTACATCTACTACACACCGCAAATGTGTACTTCTACTACACACCGCAAATGTGTACTTCTACTACACACCGCAAATGTGTACTTCTACTACACACCGCAAATGTGTACTTCTACTACACACCGCAAATGTGTACTTCTACTACACACCGCAAATGTGTACTTCTACTACACACCGCAAATGTGTACTTCTACTACACACCGCAAATGTGTACTTCTACTACACACCGCAAATGTGTACTTCTACTACACACCGCAAATGTGTACATCTACTACACACCGCAAATGTGTACTTCTACTACACACCGCAAATGTGTACTTCTACTACACACCGCAAATGTGTACTTCTACTACACACCGCAAATGTGTACATCTACTACACACCGCAAATGTGTACTTCTACTACACACCGCAAATGTGTACTTCTACTACACACCGCAAATGTGTACTTCTACTACACACCGCAAATGTGTACTTCTACTACACACCGCAAATGTGTACTTCTACTACACACCGCAAATGTGTACTTCTACTACACACCGCAAATGTGTACTTCTACTACACACCGCAAATGTGTACTTCTACTACACACCGCAAATGTGTACTTCTACTACACACCGCAAATGTGTACTTCTACTACACACCGCAAATGTGTACATCTACTACACACCGCAAATGTGTACTTCTACTACACACCGCAAATGTGTACTTCTACTACACACCGCAAATGAGTACATCTACTACACACCGCAAATGTGTACTTCTACTACACACCGCAAATGTGTACTTCTACTACACACCGCAAATGTGTACTTCTACTACACACCGCAAATGTGTACTTCTACTACACACCGCAAATGTGTACTTCTACTACACACCGCGAATGTGTACTTCTACTACACACCGCAAATGAGTACATCTACTACACACCGCAAATGTGTACTTCTACCACACACCGCAAATGTGTACTTCTACCACACACCGCAAATGTGTACTTCTACTACACACCGCAAATGTGTACATCTACTACACACCGCAAATGTGTACTTCTACTACACACCGCAAATGTGTACTTCTACTACACACCGCAAATGTGTACATCCACTACACACCGCAAATGTGTACTTCTACTACACACCGCAAATGTGTACTTCTACTACACACCGCAAATGTGTACTTCTACTACACACCGCGAATGTGTACTTCTACTACACACCGCAAATGTGTACATCTACTACACACCGCAAATGTGTACTTCTACTACACACCGCAAATGTGTACTTCTACTACACACCGCAAATGTGTACATCTACTACACACCGCAAATGCGTACTTCTACCACACACCGCAAATGTGTACATCTACTACACACCGCAAATGTGTACTTCTACTACACACCGCAAATGTGTACTTCTACTACACACCGCAAATGTGTACTTCTACTACACACCGCAAATGTGTACTTCTACTACACACCGCAAATGTGTACTTCTACTACACACCGCAAATGTGTACTTCTACTACACACCGCAAATGTGTACTTCTACTACACACCGCAAATGTGTACTTCAACTACACACCGCAAATGTGTACTTCTACTACACACCGCAAATGTGTACATCTACTACACACCGCAAATGTGTACTTCTACTACACACCGCAAATGTGTACTTCTACTACACACCGCAAATGTGTACTTCTACTACACACCGCAAATGTGTACATCTACTACACACCGCAAATGTGTACATCTGCTACACACCGCAAATGTGTACATCTACTACACACCGCAAATGTGTACTTCTACTACACACCGTAAATGTGTACATCTACTACACACCGCAAATGTGTACTTCTACTACACACCGCAAATGAGTACATCTACTACACACCGCAAATGTGTACTTCTACTACACACCGCAAATGTGTACATCTACTACACACCGCAAATGTGTACTTCTACTACACACCGCAATTGTGTACATCTACTACACACCGCAAATGTGTACTTCTACCACACACCGCAAATGTGTACTTCTACTACACACCGCAAATGTGTACTTCTACTCCACACCGCAAATGTGTACATCTACTACACACCGCAAATGTGTACTTCTACTACACATCGCAAATGTGTACTTCTACTACACACCGAAAATGTGTACTTCTACTACACACCGCAAATGTGTACATCTACTACACACCGCAAATGTGTACTTCCACTACACACCGCAAATGTGTACTTCTACTACACACCGCAAATGTGTACTTCTACTACACACCGTAAATGTGTACATCTACTACACACCGCAAATGAGTACATCTACTACACACCGCAAATGTGTACTTCTACTACACACCGCAATGTGTACTTCTAATACACACCGCAAATGTGTAATCTACTACATACCGCAAATGTGTACTTCTAATACATACCGCAATGTGTACATCTACTACACACCGCAATGTGTACCTCGACTAGACACCGCAAATGTGTGCATCTACTACACACTGCAATGTGTACATCGGCTACATGCAGCAATGTGTACATCTACTACACACCGCAAATATATATATATTAATTATTAGTAGACTACTAATGAAGGGCATTTTAATAAATTCATTACACGAGTGCCACGTATTTTAGATTGATATATTTATTGTATTATATGTATTATATATATACCAATCTAATACACTTATATATATTATATATAATATATATACCAATCTAATATACGTGGCACTCGCATAGTGAATTTATTAAATGCCCTTCATCAGTTGTCACTACTAATAATTGGTAATTATTTGTTGGCCACAACCAGATGGACAGATGGGTGGATGGGTGGGTGGGTGGGTGGATGTGTGGATGAATTTGTGGGATTGAGTGAGCCGTTGGGTGGGTGAATGAATGGATGGGTGAGTGGGTGATTTGATGGATACGCGTGTGGATGATGAGTGGGTGGATGAGCGGGTGGATGAATGTTTCCATAAGTAGATGTATGCGTATGGATCGATAGATGGAAGGAGGAATGGAAAGATTTGGAAATGAGTGGATGCAGAGACCGACGAATAGATGGATTAATGGATAAATGGATCGATTGATAGAGTGCCTGACTGACTGATAGATTGATTACTTGATAAACTGATTGATGAAATAATGGATGCATGGATGGAAGGTTGGAGGTACAGATCTTTCACTGATCGATGAGTCGATCAGAGGAGCTATAGGTAACTTATTATTCCATCGATAATTGAATCTGTCAACAAGTACAAAGCCTCGCTGATATAGCATATTACGATGCAATACATCTCATAGACTGGCTGGCTAATCGATCGCCGAATGAATAAATGGGTAACTGCGTGCGCATATGCAAATGATCGGCCAAGATGAAGAGATATGCTTGGACCAATTTATTCCTTCCAAGTACGTCACTGGATGCCCAGATCAAGCTGCTTAGGACATTTCAGTCTTATCTGTCAAGAAATCGTTCAATCGAAGAATCAAAATAAGAACGTTTCGTCCGTCCCTTTACAGCGTTCGGCCATAGGCAGATTTCGCTGAGGTCGGGCCGCTGGCGAGATGCGACGGACGAACTGTTCAATTACTAGCCACTAAGAAGAATTTGCTGCAGGACTTATTACGCTTAAATAGAGTTCCGATGTTGTTATAATTCCTCACTTTCGGTGAATCTGTAGGCTGCATTTTGAAGTAAGAGGTTGATGTCAGCGACCCTGGTAGCCATAAGATTTCGCTAAGCAACGGAAACTACTACTTAATCGCTAGAAATTCGCCGCTACCGCACTCGGTTGGTGCCAGTCCCAGACCCGAAAAAAGTGTGATGCCAATCATCCTTGTTATGACACAGAGCAGTGAAACACGTAATCCCGTTGCTATTTTACGTCAACGGCTTTGTAACGTACAGAAAGGTCAACTGCCAAAAGATGTCAAGCACTCGGCTATACTCAGTAAATGTAAATATAGCCTATATAATATGCTTGTCGACAGTGACCTTAAGGCCTCGACCCTGCTCAATGAAATAATCGGGTGAGCTCCTTTACCACCGCTGCCCGTTTTAATGGGGCCACGCCGTTAAAGATCTCCGTGAAAGGGGCTATGCTAGCGCGAGATTCAAATCTGTGAAATAAGCCACGACCGGGAGACGAACCGGCATCCTCACGCCCAGAGACGCCTTGACGTAAGCGTTAACCACCGTACCTAAACAGGCCAGTAAAAAGTGAAATCGGTCGAATCTCTTAACCAGAGAAAAAGAAGTTACCTATAGTGAACCAAAAGCTACCGACGAGGCGGATAAAACCGAAGCTAACACTCGGAACTACAGAAAACTAACGCGGGAAGAAACACGATGAACGGAGATTTTCTCAAGCAGCCAAATGTCAGCTGGAAGAGTATGAAAGCCGGTCAGTGAGACTGAAAGGAACTGCCAAACAAAAGACGATGTAGGGTGTGTCTAGGGCAGTTCGGATGTAAACTGTTGAAAGTGTAAAGTAACCAAATAATAACACCCTTGTACTGGATGATACTGAAATTGTAACGAATACCTCTAATGTGACGCTGTCCAGTCTGCCCCTATCTCAGAATAATGAATTAACACCATCCCAAACTACTATTATAGGGTTGTCCAAAATTCTGAAAGTCCCCGATCAAATACGAATAAACCATAAAATGGAAAGCGTGGCCCTGGTTAGACAGAGCTGCAGACTGCAAATACGAGATATTTTGTCCCGCAATGTCCATAATTATAGCATGGGATAACGGAGATCTTTAAGGGCAAATCCCGCCTGTTAAATAATGAGTTAATCGAAATAGCAGGAGGGCATATCGTCGTTTAATGAACCCGTAAATCCCTTAGTGTATTGTAAAGTAAATCTCCGAAACTTCTCAGCGTCATATAAAAGCTGTGTCTCGGAGATCAACTTATTACCGGCGCTATATCAAATCAAGTCCGTAAAGATTCAGCTGTTGGATCAGTTTTGGTGCCAATTCCGTCCGGAGATGTGGCAGACTCAAAGATAGCTTCCACAAGGCCTTGGAAAGGAGAGGGTCGTGTTCTGAATTGAATAACATCAAATGACAACCGCTGCATAGAGAAATAACACCAGAAATAACAACCATTTATTAACCACAACAATTATAGTCTGCCCCGTTTACGATGAAGTCATTGCTCTCTATGCACAAAGCATAAATCACTGAAACAACCTCCGAACAACGGACAACTGAGTAACAGAGCAACTGCGTCGTCCGAATACCGGACAAAAGAGCAACAACGTTGTCCAAACAACGGGCAACAAAGTCGTTGCATTGTCCGAACAACGGAAACACGGCAACAAAATGAATGCGTTGCCCGATTACATTGCTTTCTCCTGATAATGCTAGACAGCAAAACGGCTTAAGAATGTCTCTGAGCTTCATTGGTCCAGATCCGTCATTCAGCGGGTCAGCTGATCAGAATCTGGACCTATAAATAGATCAGAGGATGGATGGAGTGAAAAAAAGAATGAGAGGTTGAAGAACAAGATCAAGAAGACGTGAACAAAAAGAAGAAGTTAAGAAATTAGAGGCAGAGAAAGAGGGCAGGTAGAAGATGAGGAATAGGCAGAGGACGAGGAAGAATATGTATAGGGAAGGCAGAGATGCAGTAGGATTCTGAGGCAGAACAAACATGAAGAGGAGAAGGAGGAAGAGGCAGAAGAGGAAGAACAGATAACTGATTAAACAAAATCTCAGAAGCAGTATTCAGATGTGATCAGATTCAGACAAAACTCAGAAACATTAATAACCCGTGTCAAAGAAAGACGTTATCTTAAACATATTATTAACGGACGACAGCAAATCACAAACAAAAAAACTCTATGACATGCAAAATGACAAGAGAATCCTTACAAAGAACCAACGAAATAAACACGATATCCATCGGTTAGCTTCTATAGTGCCATCATCCTAAAACACGACGTATTACCAGTCAATGGTTACGTCAACACCATGGACCTTCACAAAGAACCATCTCAGTCACAAAACCATTGCAGCACATTCCATAAAGTACGTCCAGATCAGTCGACCACCCTGATACAAATCAACTGCATTAGGAATAATTTGATTAGATTTCATTAGTTACCTGCTCAGATAATGAATTGTGAAGGATAGTGAATTGTGTATTACCGCAAAAAAGCACTATAAAAGCTTCCAGATAGATCAGATTAGATTAGGGTGCTTCCCCAACTGCTTCTTTCCAACCAAAGAGGTGGCATGGTGGCTGAGGGGCAAATACGTAGGCTTTTCACCTCTGTGGTTCGGGTTCGAATCCTGGGCCCATCATGAGATGTCTTGCTGTCACTGATTGACTTGTCGAACAATGCGTAACCTCGAATGTCATCACCTTCAATATGTGTCCCCTAGGAGTCAATAGCATCCCAACCTAAGCTACACAGGACCACAGCAAAAAGAAAACATTGACAAAAAATAACACAAAACAAAAGCAACTTGCAGCCTATAAAAATATGAATTCAGCTGACAAGATTTTTTATTGACTAACCCCAGATTCCGGCCTCTGAACCAGAGTATAAGCAAACATCAAAAACATCAAAATCGCTTGGTCTGTAGAGTAGATGTCTTGCCATCATATTGCACAGAAAACTACTTAGAAGACTTGCCCACAATCGATAACTTGCCACTGAATTGCCCCAAACCGCTGTCACTGATTCGGTCGTGCAAACAGACTAGGCCAAAACGACTGAAAGCAATAAGGATATGACTGAAAATTTGGTCACGTGCAAAAAACTCCACAAGACGGAAAAAATGCACATCTAAAACAATATTTCTTCACTCAGTCCATTGGAACAAAACAAAACGAAGAGATGTTCTCCACCTGGATAGGGTAACAGGTCTTCCAGGTACTGCTCAGGAGCTTCATGTAGCCCATCCAGGGTGAAATGGGAAACTCTCACCCTAGAGGATCGATCAGCCCCATCCCAGTCCGGGAGGTCACCCACTAAACATGAAATATAAAATTTCTACAAGCTTGTTAATGAGTGCAGCAAACATGAGCAGATGACACATAAATAGCAACAATCGATCATCATCATAATCTTTATGATCATGATCATGATAATGATCACATCATCCTCATCCCAGCTTACCTGCTTCGTAAACATAGATGAAACCTATGATTATAATTCAGAATAATGTTATAACTTGTATTTATTTATTTAGTCAAGACCAAAGTGGTCACTCATGAATAAAATTTATTATTTTTTACCCAAGATGGGTACATAATCCCTCAGGATTTAAAAAAATGCTCCAGAGAAATTAACTTGTATACATTGGCTAAACCTTGTCAAGTTCTGGCAGAGAAAAAATAACATAAAAAATTTCAAAAATATATTATTATTATTTTAATTTTGATTATTATTTGTATTGCATTTAGATAGGACTAATAATAAATGGCATTATTATTATTTTTGACCGGAGGTAGAAATGATCCCTCAGGAACTAACTATTATTATTATTATTAATTATTATTATTAATTATTATTATTATTATTAGCATATACCTACAAATTAATAGATTAATTAACTAAATAAATGTGAGCCTAAACCATTGAGTTCTTGAGGCCTTAACTAGCTCGATCACACCAATCAAGTTTCACTTATTAATTTAGAAACAATAAAACAGATTCATCTTTGACAATAAAACCAAAATTCACTGTAAACTATAAACCTACACGTTTTTCTATAGCGACCGCATGGCCTCAACCCTGCTCACGTTTCAATGAATTTATCAGGTGAGATCCTTCACCACCACTGCCCCATTTGAATGTGTGCCATGCCATTTAAGGTCTCCGTGTACGGACCGTGTAAGCCCGAAATTTAAATCTCTGAATTATAGCCACAATCGGTATGTGAATCGTCATCCTCACGCACAAAAGGTTCTTGACATACTCTTACTAAAGGAGCTAACCAAGCCTCTGGCACTCATTTGTACAATAAACTTTCAGTGCAACAATGGGAACAGTTTTAAGTTACAGCAGCCCATAAACATTTGATTGGCCCCATATGGGCAAACTGGCATGGATATTTTGTACACCTATATATTATAAGTGCAGTGGGTAAGGTAGATATATACATGTATAAGGGTAAGGTATGCTAATGTCTCACTTTTGATGCACCTCTTTCAACAGTAGTTGCCAGTGATAAGTAAGGTATACCTAAATAATGGTAAAGTAATTGTAATTTTTGAAGCGGGAGTTGTAATTTAATTGGAAATTTATATAGCACCGCTTCAAGAGAAACTAATCAGTGGCGTTCTCTATGCTAGCCTCAACAAAGTAAAATGTAATTAAGAATTGAAATTTCATCAGTTCGCAAGCAGTGCTCAGAAAACTAAAAAAGTCATCAGTGGTCGGCTCCCGCACACATGCAGAGCCCAACCAACCAATTATCAAGCACATTTTGCACAAAACAAAGAAACTGCCAAAAGACAAAGTTAGGCAATAGACAACCAATAATGTTCTTCACTAGACATACCAGTGGAGGGCAAGGTATACAAATATAAAGGCCAGGTAATGTAAAGTAACCGTTCATTTTGATATATATATATATATATATACATTTGTTCATTTTTGATATATCCCTCTTTAAAGAGTAGTCCACGGTGGTCCTGGAGTTTTGAGGATCTCTTGGGAGTAGCACAAAAGCAATCTAGCTACCTGATATGCCTCCCAAAGGTTACATTTTAAACTCAAAAATTTCTAAGCGCCTTAGAAATATCGAGTTTAGGTTCCAGTTATATACAATTTGGCAGAAACTTTTCCCTCAATGTCATTTTACAGATATGCAGACAAAATTGAAAAATAGCCTGATACCTTTGTGCAACACTTTCACCAGCAATAAATAATTGTTGGTAATCAAAACTGCATATTATACGTAATCAAAAGCGCTCAAAATTGGAACAAAACACTTTACTGTCAGTGTGAGCATCACCAAAACAAAAAAAAACATTTAAAACAAAATCTGTAAAATTTTATAAAACTGCTAAAACGCAAAATACGTAAACAGATGTTGCAAACGAACAGAATCTAGAAAACAAAAGTTTAAAGAAATTCTACAGGAGCGCTGATGGAAAAGTAGGAAATTGATCATTAAAGTTCAACTTTACAGTTGAAAGTTTGAAAGTCGTGTGCAGTTTTTCACTTAAATTAAACATCAAAATCATGTGTTTTCAGGTCAAAAGCACCTCTAAGGATTTCTCTTGTTAAGGCGCTATATAAATGTATATTTACATTTATGATTAACTTGAGTCTGCTTTCTATTTCGTTACAAGTAAACTGTTACAATTAGTTTCCTTGTTTGATTACAATTATAATTACAACAGCTGTTCGAATTATAAACAATAAACAATTCCTGAATAAACAATAAATAATTCCTGAACAAAATAAAACATCTAACAACTGATCAGTTGCTAACACTGGAACAACACATGCAATGGAACTGAAAGTTGGAAGAAGCAGATAAATCACTGCGTCTTCTGGAAAATCGGAAAAAAGATAAAAACTTTCAAAACATGATGTCACTCACTAAAGAGCAGATCTTTGGCCAAATTGAAAATCATTTCAAGAAAACGCTATTTGAATAAACTGCCTTAATAATAATAAACTATTTTATAATGCTATACAGCAAACAGCATTAGCAGGTTTACTAAAAATTTCTTACAAAATTAGATTTTGTCTATTGTTATGATTAGGTAACAAAGATGAGTTAAAGGATGATGAATGGATGGATGCACGGATGGATGTATCGATCGATCTGCCGATCGATCGATTGATCAATCAATCAATTAATTGATCAATCAATAAGTTACCTAGTAACCTACAACTGGATCTCTTTGATGGATGGATAGATGGACGAATCAATCAATAAGTTGCCTAGTAAGCCATGACAGGAACTCTTTGATGGATGGATGAATCAATCAATCAATCGATCAATCGATCAATCAATCAATAAGCTGCATAATAACTTATGACAGCAACTGCATGGTTTTTCTCTGCTCTCTTCTGTAAGTGCTTCAAAACCATTCTGCTTGACCATGGTCAGGTCAAGAGGGCTTCTGAAGACTTTCTCTTGCAAATGTTCTACACAAATTTATGATTACAGTAACAATTACGTATCAATGGATGAATGAAGGAATGAATGAATGATGAATTACGGCACTGTTGCCACAGCAAGTGAATGGTTTCAGCAAAAATGATGAACCAGCATCGAATGCAAACCAGCAACAGATCATTTCAACCTGCTTCATATTTAAAACCCATGACCACATTTCACTTTGCAACGTAAAACCCATCACTTGTTTTACGGTAAACACAGCTACTCTTAAAAACGCACAGGCAAAAACCTAAGTTGGTGATTACGACGTAACGCATTTCTCAGTTTTAAACACGTTTAAACTTACACAAATACAGTTTAAAACAAATTCACTTCATCTCTAAACAAAATGACTTTTAAGTTTCACCTCAACTTCAAAATTTTAATCTCGTTAAGCCTTCCTTGCTCTTCTTATTTCAGTTGGGAAATCCTCTCTTGCCAAACAAGGAGGATTTTGGAATGACTGCAGACAGGCAGACGTTTAGAGTATTTGGACAATACTTCGGGGGGAATTTTGCGCCACTTATTTGGTCTTTTGATGAGGTAAAGATGTAGCGACGAGAACAATGGCAACCAGACCGATCGCAGCAAGATGCATCCAGAAGTAGACATTCCTAGGAATGAACACAGGTAACCTCATTCAACCAATGTAAGGTAAGAGAAGATAATTAAGGTAAGGTTAGGTAATGTAAAGTCAGTTATAATTTATGATAAAGGTATGGTAAAGCAAGATAAATTTAGGTAAGTTATGAGGTAAGGTAAGAACTGTAAGTAAGGTAGGAAGAAAAAAGGTAAGGGAAGTTATGGTAAAGTGAGGTAAATTAGGACAAGTAATGCAAAGCATAGCTAGTAAGGTAAAGGTAATTTATGGCAAGGTAAGACACTGAAATGGTAAGTAACCTTTAGGTAAGGTAAAATGAGACAAACTAAGGACAGGTAAAGTAAGATAATCTCTGTGGTAAAATGAGATAGGATGAGAGGAGATAAAAAGTGTTCGTCAAAACCTGTAGATAAAGGGTAAGTTATGGTAAGGTAATATAAGGTAAGACCTGTAGATGATGTATGTTGGCCAGAACTCGAGAATCAGAAATGGAAAACCGAGGTAAGCGATAGCGATCCTCGTCGATAGAAACGTTATTGTGTCATAGATCAGCTTGAGTGTAGAACTCGACTGAAAGTGCGGCCGCACTTTTCGTCTTATCTGCCGACATCAACACGCAGTGTAACATAAAACAGACATTAATTCAGCGCCAGACAGGAGTCTCCCAAAAGAACCAGAAAATCTAAAGCATTGAAAATACAGCCACCAAGAGAAATTATTTTATGCATATACCTGCTATTTATGTAGTGCCTTTTACGAACCTAGCAAAGGCACTTATCGCTTCCTGTTCCCGTTCAAGATGCATCTAATGTGACATTAACACCAACAGTGACCAGGAGTTCCCGCAGTAATCTCCCATTTCTGTTTTGTCTCTCTTCGTTATGCCAAAATACTTAACCTCGTCTAATGTAATTTAAAAGTGTTTAATCTCATCCAACATGCACGAGAGCCTAGTGGTTAGCATGGTGGACTTAAGGTCGGGGTTTAAAATCCATGCCCGGGCAGAAATTTGTTTTGAGATTTCGGCTCCACCTGCACACCCTAGTCAACTCAGATATGAAATGAGTAAACTGATTGTACACTGTCAGTGGGATGTTCAGGCGATGAGGGAGAGGGCTGGCCACTTTTCCTCATGTACTGAGACTAAGAAAATGAAGTTGCTAACGCTTCATACCTATGGTTGCCCGTTGAGGCTAGGTTAAGGGACTGCTCACTTTCAACATAATGTAAACTATCTCATTACCTACCTGATGCAATGATAACTATTCCTGTCTAAAGAAATGCCAAAATTAAAGATGTAAACATACATTCTCCTCTAATGTAAAGTAAACTATGTAATCTCACCTAAAGTAACAAAGCTCACACAACGTAATATACACTATCTAATCTAAACTAATCTAAGCTAAGATATCAAGTCTCATCAAAGACATGAATGCAAACTGATGCTAATTGATGCTAATGTACAGTTCAGCTATTGAACATGCAATTACAAAAGCCTACGAGTCTGGCGGTGTGTATGAAGATGCCGCCAGTGAAGAAGGTCATGTAGTAGCCAGCGTAGAAGCCATGCCAGAAGGCGCTGAAGAAGAAGACGGGAATCGTGCTCTTGACGCGGTCGTAGATGACGTATCGTAGCCAAAGCATCGTTGAACGGTTCCAGTTGTCCAGCAGTTCTTTCAGACTTGTGCAGAACTAGACAACAAAATAGAAGTCAACACAGGTGATCAACACAACCAGTAATGGCTCTTCAAATGTGACCTTCATTATTGCCACTTAGTTATCTATTTATTTACTCATTTATTCATTTATTTAAAGCAATTATTAATAGTGTAAAGCCACTGACTTCTCAAAGTTAATCCCTGCATTTGGTTACAAGAACCTGTGCCTTATACAAATAATTCATCAAATAATAATAATAACAATAACAATAATAATAATAAGAGTAATACAATTTTTCTTTTTCAGGATATTTTAAAAATCCTTAGGGATCATTTCTACCTCTGGGAAAAAAAGAAAAATAATAATAATCTCTCCCAAAAGTTAACTTTTGAAAGGAAATCGCACATACTTCCACTTTGTAGATGTCGACATTGTCAATCAGGTCCCAGCGGACTTGACCTTTTTTGTCATACCCATTAAACCCTAGTCCAGCGCTTGCATTTACTGATTCTCCTGCAGTAGAAAACAACAGAATAACAATCTATTCTATTCTAATGACTTCCACAGTGCCATCACCATAACGTACAAGTAAAGAATTAAAGGTTGCTGCTTCAAATGCAACTGTAGTCAAATACTCTCAAATGCAATCTAATCTAATCCATGGCATAAATTTCCATGATCCCCAGATCACACGAAGAAGAAACTTTTATTGATCATGACACCAGGATGCACCATATAAATTAATGCATAAAAGATTAAAAGATCATCTCAGTTTATAAGATCATTTCAGAGTATGATCTCAAGATCATCTAGGATCATCTAGGACAGGGCCATTCAAACTGCAGACCACGATCCAAATCAAGACCTGAGCTTTTCCTCTGGAATGCACATAGGTTTGCAAGACAAAACATTTTCCATGCTTGTTACTTAAAACCCAACTCGCTTCAGTATCTATTCCTGTCCAGAAGTTGCGTTGGAAAAGCTTGCTAGTACATTTTCAATTCTCAAGCTGTATTGTAACAAAAATTTATATAGCGCCGTCCAAACATTTCCCAAAAGCCCACGTGTGGGTGATTGGACAACACAGCTGAAGCTACGTTTACTGTCTCACAGGAAGCTCTTCAACTTGAAACCACTGAGATTCACGCTCAAAATGCTCTCAGACGGAAGCTCCAGGATGTGGATATTACAGATTTGAGCAGTTTCAGTGGGTGGGTATTAAGAATTTTCGGCCTAAGTTTGTCAGCCGCTGTCAGTATCCATGCAAGTACCAGAAAACTTGCAATAAAATTAAACCAAAACACAGAAGTTCACAATTGAGAATTTGCATAGGGCATTGAGAACTGCTGCATGGACTCCATGCTCTATAGATTAAAAAATATAGTGATGCTCAAAAACCAGTCGGATCGCTCTCATTGAGATAAACTGTTTCAGACTTAAGCAAATGACGAATAAACTCGTATTTAAAGTCCATTTTTTGCTTTAAATTAAAGTTAAGTTCTAATCTAACTCTAATCACCTTACATAAAATTAAATTTAGATAACTCTTGAAACAGATGGTCACGACGGCATTGTAAGATAAAAATTAGATGTCTCACTAAATGTATGGTCCAGTCTAAATTTCTGGACCCTCCACCCAGCCCTTATCCACGATTACAAGATCATCTCAGATCACACGACTGCGCAATATTTAGTATTAATCTCGTTTTCTACTTACCGAGCTTCCAAGCAAAATAGTATTTCTGTCGTTGAAGACCAGCAAAGAGGAGGATGAGAAACATTTTACACAGAAAACTACGATTGTCGTATTCTGGACCTAAAGCAAAAACCAACAACAGACCAATCAATCGTAAAGTAGCAAACAGCAACAACAATCATATCTTCTGCACCCTAAGAGACTATGTATAGGGAACTGGATTATTTGCAAGCTTCTTCCAGTCAATACATAGTCATCATGTGATGCAAAAAACATAATGTAACGTTTAGTAACTCAGAGTGTTTTAATTTAAATGACGTAAGAATAAGAAGAAAAAGAAGATGACAAGTACTGTAACCTAATTACAAGAGCACCCTTGTCTATGAAGTGTTAATGACTCATTTTCTTAGCCTTGGCCAATAACGGTGGGTGGTTAGTCCTCTCCGTCGTCACCTGATCTTCCCACTGTCAGTGCTCATTCTACTGCCGAGTTTGCTGGGGAGGAGGTGGAACAAATAATGGGGGCATACTTTTGAATTGCCATACTTTGGTAGATTGCTTCATAACAAAATCCTTCATCATTCACTCACTGTACAAATATAAAAAAATTGTAACTTTTTATGACTGCTTATTATTATATCAATTCTGTTAGCTCTTTCCATCAGTTGATATACTGTTGCTCTGTATTATGAACTTTTTAACTATAACTTTTTTTTTAATAACAAAAATATTAAGTCGGACTTTCAGAATGTATTTTACATTGCTGCATGACCTTTTATTATATTTCCATGTACGTACTGTTGTTGCAAAGTGTGAGTGTTTGTCTTGCGCTAATAAAAAGATTACTTACTTACTTACCTTGGCATGGGTTTTCCTCAATCTCTTTGCTGAGTCCTGCACACTATCCGCTTCCTAATGGCCTACGCCAGGAACTTCTTAGTCTATCTCCCCCTCTTTTCCGCTTGAAGACCTTCTTATTTCCCAGTTCTTCTGGGTTGTAGGGCCGGGAGCGCCTCTGAGGAGTTTACCTCGAAGTGGTGCTTTATAAATTTTTGATTACATTACATTACATTACATTACAACTGCCACCTCAAAATTATGCAAACACACTGATTCAACTGCTCAAAAAACTGTCAGACCTGTAAGAATAGTTTTAGGAAATTTTGGCAGAACTCCAATCGTCATAATTCCAAAGATTAGCGTCGTCAGAAGCTTCTTGTGTAACGCCCTCTGGAGATAAAAACAGAAAACAACACATGGATCAGCTCAGCCACGTTTCACATTATTTGAGAGATTCCTAGAAGGCGCTACATAAATGGTCATAAAAAGAAGAGAAGTCATACTCAGATGTGCCAAATGTGGATTATCAGATTTTATAGTTAAAAACAGCAATAATACAATAAAATAGCTGGAAGGAAATGCACAAAAGCAAAACATCAGCACCACCTAGTGACTGACAGCTTAACTGCAGATCTGAGCAGAGGATCTTAGAAAAATAAAATCCTCACAAGAGGCGCTCTTAACAACAATGTTTACTCCTGTAACCATTAGCTCCTCTTCTAATGCTATGCCATGCCACGCAAACGTCATGCTTATAGCCTCACGACTATCGCCCTACTGGTGAACATAGTGCACTTATTATCTCGCCAAGTGGCCAATCATGATTGAGGGGTCTCATTTAGTCGTGTCGATAATCATAGTCTCACTATAATTTTTAATATTAAGTAGGTTTCTTTAGTGCTATAAATCTGTCAGTGGCTGTCATCACAATCACAATCACATAAAAATAGTATGATAAACTAGTTTATAAATCTTGTACAATTTTTCAGCATTGGTTTAGAATCCTGAAATTATCATTGACTTATAGCCGAATAACGTATTAAAATGACGACTGATCCTACAAAACGTGTCTGCCATTATTAAATACCTCAAGGCATATGGAAATCTCTGAAGGCCTGGAAATCATCTGTTGGAATGGTTATAATTATAATAATAATGTAATAATAAGAATAATAATAATAAGAATAATACTAATAATAATCATAATATTAACATTAATAATAATAAAAACAATACTACTTCTACTGTTACTACTACTCATAATAATGGAGTCAGTTCAGTTAACTTTAATAACTGTAATAATAATGATAAACAATAACAATAATAATATACCGATGTTACATAATCATAAAAGTAAACCAAAATAAATAATCAGTTACGAAGAAAGACTGACAAACGTTAAAGAGCAAACTATATTGCTGACACTCTGCTCTACTCACCCCAGGATAAGGAGGCGGAGTCTGGCAAGTGATGGATGAAGAGGTGGTGGAGTTATGTCCGTGGTTATTTGTCTGTTGGTCAAAAAAACAAACAAAAAGTGAGTTAGCGAGCAGCGTTTTCAGCAGGCAAACAACAAGTTTATTTCGTGCATGCACTTGTACAATCGTTCTAAAAAGGAGAGGGCTTTCTCACTGCACAGAATGACAACCAAGCGTTGTCTGAATAGCAACAGAATAATGATATCCTGATGAATTTCCCGAGGAATGGAAACGGAAACTGGAAGAACAAAATGAAAGCCAAGAAGAGAAAGTATGAACTGCGAATTATGATAAGATGATGATATTTATATCATCATTTGATGATGACAAAAGATATATGACCACCTTTCTAATGTGCCATACTTACACCTACAGTCATCTACAGTACACCATGCAGTCAATCAGGAAATTGCCAATGCAAACATTGCCCTGGATAATGACTGACAATGTTGACGATGACAAATATGACAACGATAAGGATAAAACGCTGACAACACCGACAGTGATAATGAAACTGTTTTCTGCAATACAATTACCACTTGATAATGAGCAATGGTGAGAATGATGGTGATGATAAAACCAAGGACGGTGTTATATATTTATTTTATTAAAACACTTATAATGCACACAGTACACCCGAATCCGAGGCGAGGAAATTCTTCATCTCTGGCACAGTGCAGGCCAGGGACTCTGAATATGCATCATCTGTCAACCACAGATGAGAATTCATTGCTCAGTCTCTACGTGTCTCTGCATGATTTCCAGAGGGGACCTTCTCCGTTAATTCCACAGTTTAACGACATCTTATGGCATCAAAGGGCGTGGATGTCACCCTCCTCCTTTATCCGGGCTTGGGACTGGCACTATCCAACTAAAAGCAGTGGCAGAGCTAAATAATAATAATGATAATTATGGTAAACGACCTTCTCCAGTTATATCAGCACCACTTATATACACACAATCTTGCTCGTTTAGAACTCTTACATATATCAGTTCAGCTACCAAGAAGCTGATTTGTAAGGTATTTAAAATGCGCTACAGAAAAGCCCAGATACACCCACACATACATTTCCATAACTTGATTACCCTAAATGTGAGCTAGCACCCAATGGCTCACCTTGATGGAGTCAGCTGGAGAGGGAGCGTAGTTAGACCCGTCGATGAAAGCAACGTAGTCTTTGTAGAAGCAGAACGGACCACACATCAGTCCGTGGAACGAAAACACGTAACTCGAAAACTCCAACAAGCTTGGAACATGTCTGCACATGTAAAACATCTAACACGATTTTAGCAGTTCTTTTCATATCAGTCCATTATTCTTGTAACTGTATCAATTACGTGGCATATCTAACAAATACGAACTAAAATTCAAAAGTCATTTCAAGTTCATCTAGAAATTGAAGAAACTTCACAAAATGATAACAAAGTAGGAAAGGAATTTCCAGAAAGAGACAGACACTGAAAGTGAATCCCTAAGATGACAGAGAAACAGAAAGGAATTTCCATGATGACATGAACAGAGAAACTTCTCAAGATGAAATAGCAAAATAAAGTTCCTAAAACACAATGAAAATAACATCAGCATCTAAAGATAAGCTGAGAATGTTTCTTTAGCCATTCATCACAAAATGTAACCTTGCAATGGAAGAACACTTTCAGTGAACCTGGACCAGGATGAACTGAACATCAGAGGCATATAGCTAATGGAGGGCGAGTGGTGCGGCTGCCCCATGTGGCACTGTCCAAGAGGTGGAACAAGAAGACCTTTTTATCTTCTAGACCCAAACTTTCAATGGTGTTCAATAAAAGACAATGACAGCCTAAGTTAGTTCGTTCGTTCGTTCGTTCGTTCATTCATTCAGATCATTTATGTAACGCCCCTTCTTATAGTATACCCAGAGGCGTTCCCAGCCCAGCTCTGGTGAAAGAGAACAGTTTTTAACTGTTGGTGAAAAGTGTATCTAGCATCCCTTACCAGAAGGAGATGCAGATTAAGAGGGGGGGCCCTTCCACGTAGAAGGCCCAACCACTGAGAAGGCACGATCCTGCATTGTTGTAGTTCTAGCAAAAGGAACAACAATTTCGCCTCGGGTAGCGGAACGAAGATTTCCACGTCCACCCAATCTGGACACCATTGTCTCAAAGATTCAAAGATTGTGCTAAGGATAAACTTCAAACTCATTAGGCTCGCTGAACACAGCTGTACAGAGCAAATAGATTCACTGACATACATTATGGCATGATGTTGCATCATATCCGTCAGTTTGCTGGCATCCTTCTGTTTGCCGTCGCGAATGCTAAATGCGAGGCTACTCAGTCGCTGAGTATTCAACATCAGTGGACTGAAACAGCACATCCAAATACTCGTAAACACCTGTTCAGAAAAATCAAGTCCACATACTAAAAGCACCTGTCAAGGAATGCTACACACACAAAATCGAAACAGCTGCCTTTTGATTTTGCGAATGTAAATGACCACACACAAATACTCAAAACAGCTGTCCAGAAGTTACTGAGAAATGCTGTTCAAACACTGCCACTCTTTCTCAGCAGACTAAATTTCTGGAAACTTGTAAGCCTGATTTTCAGCTTCATTTTGGTGTGCTCCCACTCACAGGTCTTCGTCCCAATGAAGATACATCTTCCCTCAAATTTCGCTTCTGCCCCACTGGTCTTTCCCCAGCCGCAGTCTGCACAGAAAACAGGGAAAATGAAAAAGATAACTGTGGTGAAAGAGGTGCGAATCCAAACAGACAATTTTGGGAGTAAGTTTGATGTTCAGGCAGCATCCATTATGCTTATGTGCCATTCTGTATGTCTGTCTTTGTGATTGAACATCATTCTGTGTGTCTGCCTTTGTGATTGAACATCATTCTGTATGTCTGTCTTTGTGATTGAACATCATTCTGTGTGTCTGCCTTTGTGATTCCATTATGCTTATGTGCCATTCTGTATGTCTGTCTTTGTGACTGAACATCATTCTGTGTGTCTGCCTTTGTGGCTATGCATCTTTCTTCATTTGCTTGTTGCCTGTGTTATGTATTTAACTATTCGTGTGTTTGTCCTCACCTACAATTCCTTGCTCAGCCGATGGACATATCGCGTGTTAACAACTCACCTACAATTCCTTGCTCAACCGATGGACATATCGCGTGTTAACAAATACATTACTTACTTACTTGGCGTGCAGAGAAGTCCTCACCCCGTGATGTCCAGCGTGTATCCGCCATAGTCGTAGATGATCCTGTAGGAGTGGCAGACGCACAGATAGGCCATGGCAGCCACGAGTACAACCTTTTCCATGAGTCCTGGCTCGAGACATCTCATCAACACAAAACAGATGGCGCTCTGTGCGATCAGATGAAGGATTTGTCTGGCAAACACAAACGCAAAATCCATCAGATGACACAATCGCATATCTAATCTAATCTAACGACTTCTACAGTGCCATTATCATAATGCACAAGGCGTCAATCGACAGTCGCTCCAAGTAAAACTAGTCAGAAACTGCAATCTGTCGGAGCTGCTCGGTCGAAATCCCACAGCTCAGAAAAACCGAAGTAGGTACGTGCATTCATACTCAAGTAAGGAAGAGCAAAAGTGCCTTGGAAGGTGAATGCTATCATTATCATGATCTATCATTATAAGTAATATTATTTCTACATTGTTTTTCTCTATTTCTGTGGTGCAATATTATTATTAGTCATCCCTTGATTCGATCATGATTAGACTGTGATCAGATTCGATATGAGAACAGAATATATTAGACAGATTGTGATTAGATTACATTAGAAAAGATCTGTGTTCTTAAGATTTCTAACACATCCATTACAACCAGATTAGATTAGATTAGATTGATATTAGATTAGATATCATATCTTAGGATTAAATTCTGCTGTGATTAGATCAGACTGAGATTAGATTAAGCAGCTGACCTGCCAAAGCAGAAGTAGGTCAGTGGAATGCCAATGGCGATCTGGATGAGATGGCGGGAGACGGGTGAGGCTCTGTGCGGCCCCAGATACACCCGATAGACGAGCCCCACAACCAATGCAAACAACTGGCATGCCAGAAAGTTGATCTGAAACATTGCAAACGAACAAACACATCAGTAAAAAACCGAAACATGCAGGAGAAAAAATAAATAAATAGAAATTTACGATCTTGTTCGGCAGTTTACTTAATTGCTTCATTGGTCTTTTGATATTTAATTTTTGAGAGGGTTGCAGGGCTCTTAAGGCCCGAAACGCCTATCCCTCCCACCCCCGGTGAGCCTGCGAGACCCACAGCATTCTTCCAAGTAATGTCTGGTAACTGCAGAGACCAACATGGCCTGAACGTGGTAAATGTTGTGGCCCACAGTCAAACACCCTTGCCCGGTTGCCACAAGAAGCCATTCTGTCTGGTATTAAAATTTATCTGAAACGTTGCAAACAAACAAACACAACAAAACCAGCCAAAAGCTGCAAGCATAAATAAATAATTCTTTAACAGTTTTCTGCAGTTTTTAATTTTTTGATAGGTTATTTATTTGTCAGATTCTATTTCTGATTAGACCAGTGTACTCTATGGCTGTAGGCGACAATATCTGACACTGTCTGGCTATCGGCCACACTTACTGTCTATTTGCAAGAAAGAGTGTTAAAGCTTTTGCAAACTCCCATTTACCCAACCACCTTTTGAAGGGGCGTCAACAAGCCGAGCTTAAAGTCACACTAATTATTCGGTGTACAGGCAAAGCTGACATTCATTCTTACCAGACATTGTTTCTGAGTGACATGCTAGTGTCTGCCGCCAACTAGACATTACTTCCAGCATTACACCCCACAACCTCCATTACCATCTATATTATCTACGTATTTAAAAGTACAGATACGCAGGCATGTGTATATGCACACATGAACATATTCCGCTCAGTTTAAGCCCAATTATGCCTCCATTGTAGGTATCACAATCTGAATTTAACCAAAGGCCAAAGGTCGCAACCTTACTTTTAAACAAGAGAAAGGCAAGGGAAGGGTAAGACGAGTGAAGGCTGGTTTCAGAGGGCGCTGGATCATCGCCAACTTTCCAGGGTACCTACGTGTGATCATCGCAGACCATCTGTTAATGTAGGGGTAGAGGTAATACGTCACATCCCGATAGCACAACATCAACAAGGGAGAATATTCAGTGCACCACCAGTCTCAGCTTCAAGCACCCACTCAGAGGAGGAGGAAGAGAAACGAGGAGCAGGAGAAAGAGAGACGAGGAGGAGGAGGAAGAGACGAGGAGGAGGAGAAAGAGAGACGAGGAGGAGGAAGAAGAGAGACGAAGAGGAGGAGGAAGAGAGACGGGGAGGAGGAGGAGGAAAAGAGACGAGGAGGAGGAGGAGGAAGAGAGACGAGGAGGAGGAAGAGAGACAAGGAAGAGGAGGAGGAAGAGAGACGACGGGGAGGAAGAGAGACGACTAGGAGGAGGAGGAAGAGAGACGAGGAGGAGGAAGAGAGACGAGGAGGAGGAGGAAGACGAAGAGAGACGGGGAGGAGGAGGAAGAGACGAGGAGGAGGAAAAGAGACGAGGAGGAGGAGGAGGAGGAAGAGACGAAGAGGAGGAGGAAGAGACGAGGAGGAGGAAGAGAGACGACGAGGAGGAGAAAGAGGAAGAGAGACGAGGAGGGAGATGACGAGGAGGAGGAAGAGAGACGAGGAGGAGCAGAAAGAGAGATGACTAGGAGGAGGAAGAGAAACCAGGAGGAAGAGATGACGAGGAGGAAGAGATGACAAGGAGGAGGAAGAGAGACAAGGTGGAGGAGGAGGAGGAGGAAGAGAGACGACGAGAAGGGAGAGACGACGAAGAGGAGGAAGACAAGGAGGAGGAAGAGAGACGACGAGGAGGAGGAAGAGATGACGAGGATGCCGAGACGACGAGAAGGAGGAAGAGAGACGACGAGGAGGAGGAAGAGACGACGAGGAGGAGGAAGAGGAAGAGAGACGAGGAAGGAGATGACGAGGAGGAGGAAGAGAGAGGAGGAGGAGAGACGACGAGGAGGAGGAAGAGAGACGACGAGGAGGAGGAAGAGAAGGAAGAGAGACGACGAGGAAGGAGATGACGAGGAGGAAGAGATGACGAGGAGGAGGAAGAGAGACAAGGTGGAGGAGGAGGAGGAGGAAGAGAGACGACGAGGAGGGAGAGACGACGAAGAGGAGGAAGACAAGGAGGAGGAGGAAGAGAGACGACGAGGAGGAGAAAGAGACGACGAGGATGCCGAGACGACGAGAAGGAGGAAGAGAGACGACGAGGAGGAGGAAGAGACAACGAGGAGGAGGAAGAGGAAGAGAGACGAGGAAGGAGATGACGAGGAGGAGGAAGAGAGAGGAGGAGGAGAGACGACGAGGAGGAAGAGAGACGACGAGGAGGAGGAAGAGGAGGAAGAGAGACGAGGAGGAAGGAGATGACGAGGAGGAAGAGAGACGAGGAGGAGGAACAGAGACGACGAGGAGGAGGAAGAGAAGGAAGAGATACGAGGAGGAAGGAGATGACGAGGAGGAAGAGAGACGACGAGGAGGAGGAAGAGAGACGACGAGGAGGAGGAAGAGAGACAAGGAGGAGGAAGAGAGACGAGGAGGGCGCAGAGCAGTCCCGCAAAGTAATCTCTACAGACAGCCAAGATTATGAAGGGTTAAGAACTTAATTTTTCTTAGCCTCGGCATATGATGGCGGGTGGCCAGTCCTCTCCCTCATGCTTCCCACTGACAGTGTAGGGTCAGTTATAGCTGAGTCTGCTAGATGGCACAAGTGGAGCATGAAGTTTTGAAACATCTTTCTGCTCTGGCGGGAATTTGAACACCTCTGGGTGAAAGTCCAGCATGGTTACCACTAGACAATCACACACCCAGAAACCCTTAACCCCTTCCCCAAAATCATATCACTTGCCCCAATGACTAAAAAATGTCTTAGTGCCTAACGTGGGCACCTTTGAGAGGTTCTTGATGGTCAGTCAGTCAGTCAGTCAGTCAGTCAGTCAGTCAGTCAGTCAGTCAGTCAGTCAGTCAGTCAGTCAGTCAGTCAGTCAGTCAGTCAGTCAGTCAGTCAGCCAGCCAGCCAGACAGCCAGTCAGTCAATTGACTGATCAATCGTAATTTTGAAATTTCTTTAGCACCCAAGAAATCCAAGTTGTTGGAACCAGAACATTCACAGGCGTTCACCTAAACACGCAGCAAAGGTCAGGGTCGGTTCCAGGTCGAGATCCAATGGTCTTGCAGTCAGGTCGTCCGAGAGCTATGGTGGAGGGTATTTAGAATTTGAGCAACGAGAGAGATAAGGAGGAGCAACCAGGATAGGATTTGTTGGCGAGGAATGCTTCCGGCTTTGAATGAAGGGTTTGCACAGAAGCTGTGCTAGTGCGGAGATTGTAAGCTGGTAGGATGGGGATCAGACAGTCAGGTCAACTGATTGGTCAATCAGTCTGTGGGTCTGACACTCAGCTGATCAAGCAATTAATCAATCAATCCATCAAACAACAAAACGGATGACACATCAGGAAGTTTTAATGCAAAGCGGGAAATGAAAACCAATATTTGCCAGAGGACGCAACAATCAGTTCCCCATCTCACTGGACCCCACTGATTATTTCCAACTGAAATGACAACTGACAGATGCAGGCAGGCAGAAACACACAGACAGACAGACAGACGCACAAAGACAGACAGACAATAGATAGATCCTCTATCTAAAGAAAGAAGGGCAACAAACATATAAGCCCACAATCAACAGACAGACATATTGAGAAACAGATAAGCCCATTATCAACAGACAGACAGACAGACAGACAGACAGACAGACAGACAGACAGACAGACAGACAGACAGACAGACAGACAGACAGACAGACAGACAGACAGACAGACAGACAGACAGACAGACAGACAGACAGACAGACAGACAGACAGACAGACAGACAGACAGACAGACAGACAGACAGACAGACAGACAGACAGACAGACAGACAGACAGACAGACAGACAGACAGACAGACAGACAGACAGACAGACAGACAGACAGACAGACAGACAGACAGACAGACAGACAGACAGACAGACAGACAGACAGACAGACAGACAGACAGACAGACAGACAGACAGACAGACAGACAGACAGACAGACAGACAGACAGACAGACAGACAGACAGACAGACAGACAGACAGACAGACAGACAGACAGACAGACAGACACTATCAACTGACAAGCTGAAACACAGACGGACCGACAAACAGAGACGAGCAGACAGTCACACAAATAATTATTCATCTATCCATTTAATCCTGTGCAAACGCAAAAGGTCTGGCCAAAGAGAAACGCTTAAATCAATTAATAAAGCTACTAAACAAAACTTCCCCCATTATTACAGACATTGAAAACACCAGCATGGCTGCAATTAATTGTATTTACATTATTAATTATCTGTCACCTCAATTACTCCAGTTTCAAGCTCGGGAGCCAGCGCAAACACCCCAGAACTAACATGCAAACACCAGAACGAAAGTTCCACCAGGGGCCTATCAGAAGGGGCCAGCAGGGCCAACTGTCCCAAGCCTCATATAGCGAAGGGGCCTTAGATTAATGTATTAATTGTTTATATCGATTTCTCTGTTTTTGTACTATAATTTACTCCTGCGAAGTAGTAGGCTTATGATGCGAATGATTAGAGATGGGGGCTCGTATTTGCAGAGGCCTGGGCCTCTTTGAATCTCTGAAAGGCTTCATATAATGTGACTAGCCTCTCTCAGACGGCGCTTCTGCGCGCTAGTTTGGTAAACCTCCCTTCTGGGGAAAATCCTCTGTTGCTCACCGTTAGCTACTGGCATGAAAGCAATGGCCAATAAATGGTCCGATTTTGAGAACTTCACCCACCCTGCATACCACCTTGTATGAATCTTTTTTCATTCTCATATCATTGGCCAGGTGGCGTCACACACACACGCACGCACACACACACAAACACGCATGCGCACACACACACTGTTTTTTTCTTGTATTGTTTGCCAAACAGCATCAGCATTCTCCATCACAGAGGGGGGCCATCAAGTACTGCCTGGTATGATTTGCTACCCACCTTCTACAATTTATAATGGACCTCTTATCATCACTGACTTCCACAGCGCCATTATCTTAACACATAAGGCATCAATCAACAGAAAAATCACAACCCACTGGAGAAGTCTGACAGAAACTCAGCTGTAAAATTAGTCTGCAAACAAAAAACTGCAAGAAATCAAAGGCTTTGTTGGAAGGGTTCTGTTTTCCGTTAGGTTAAAGTTCAGCTAGTCTGGGGTCAGGCTGCAGCTGATTTAGTTTTCAAGGACATTAGCGAACTCGCATATATAATGAGTAAGCTGACTACAATGTTGGTGGGAAAATCTGTCAGCAAGGGAGAGGACTGGCCACCTGTGCGCATATGCCGAGGTTAAGAAAATAAAGTCGCTAACACTTCATACTTATGGCAACCTCTTGGGTTAGCTACAGCCATTAGGGGCTGCTCTTCTCTCCTATGCTCATTAAAAATTCTGTCGCTGGGTTTCAAAGATCGTAAACTCGAGATTTCTACAGCGCCCAACGAAAGCTAAGTCGCGGGAACCAGCTTATTCACTGGCGCTCTGTCAAAACAAAATCGAAAGACAAGAAGGGTTCGGTTCCAGGTCAAGCTCCAAGAGGCAGGCAGGCAGGCAGGCAGGCAGGCAGGCAGGCAGGCAGGCAGGCAGGCAGGCAGGCAGGCCAAGAGGCAGGCAGGCAGGCAGATGGCTATGGTGGGTGGTGTTTGGAATTGCATCACAGATAAGGGGAAGAAGAGGAAGAAGTGGTAAGGCACCTGCTCTGGATCCGTAAGGTCTAACAAGCTCACTTGAGCGCTGGTTGGAAATCGTGGGAATCTGTTGGGATGGGGTCTGTGGGGGGGGGGGGGGTGCTGGTGGTGACTTTTCTAGAAATCCGTGCGCTGCTTCCTTAATGATGAACTATTTGTTCTTTGTGAACATCCTTTAGACTGACGTAAGCTGTTCTTTTTTGAAGCTAGTAAGGTAGTCAGCTAGTTATCAAGACAATTAATATAGCGCATTTTAAGTGCCTTAGTTTCTTTAGAACAAAAAGTTCATCAGTAAGCAAACTGAAAATGTATAATTTATGTCACTGCCATGGCAACCACAGATATAAGACAAACCAGACAACAAGGAAGTTTAAACTTTATGTTTAAATACATAAACAACAGAAAATAGAATTTTTAAGCTTTGGCAATAAAATGCACTTAAAGGTGCTTTATTAAGTGCCTATCTGTTTGCTTGTTTACTTACTTACTCATGGAATAATGTCAATGAGCAATCTAGGCACAAGTGTCTGTGTCCATCAGACATTATTACTTTTGAAACGGAATAAGAGGGGTATCAATTACAGTGTAATTATGTCATCTGGTCTGATCCGTCACCTCTCAGCTGTTGATTATATTTCAGTGTTATGCTATCGTGTTTTAGTGATTCTATTTCATGTTCGTCTTGTCTGTTTCATGCACAAGGCAGCTGGAGACGAGATAGCCAGTGTTGACGGAAACACGAGTGACCGTCATTCATTTCGAGTAGAATGAAACCGATAGCCATGCATACAACTAACATGCAGACACCAGAATGAAAGATAAGACCAGGGGCCTATCAGAGGGGTACCAGCAGGGCCAATTGGCCCAGGCCTCATATACCGGTAGGGAAGGGGGCTTAGATTTTGATAAAAAGTGTTATGTATTAATTGTCAATATCGATTTCTCTATTTATGGACTATAATTTTTACTCCTGCGAATTAGTAGGCTTATGCTGTGAATGAATCGAGATGGGGTCTGTATTTTCAGTGGCCTGGGCCTCTTTGAATCTCTGAAAGGCTCTGGACACTGCTGTAGACATAGTAGACATATTGTGTCAGGTCAGAGCCAGGTTAATACATGCAGGGGAACTAGAATTAACGGAAAGGAACTAAAACACGAGCACTGAACGAATAAGGGTGGTCATAAAATGTGGAGTGGGTTGGTTCAGTGCGAAGCTACGTTTTAGAGATTGAATGGATCTGTTGTATGGTGTGGGTCGGTGGGTGGGTGAGTAGGTGGGTGAGTAGGTGGGTGGGAGGATGGATGGACGGATGGACGGTTGGTTGGCAGGCAGCCAGGCAATGAAACGTGGATGGATGGGAGAAAGAAAGCAAGGATGGGTGGACGGTGGACGGATAGAAGGATGGGTGGATAGGTAGGTGGGTAAATGGATGGAAGGCAGGCAGGCAGACAATGGTGGGTGGGTGGGTGGATGGATGGATGGGTGGATGGATGGATGGAAACAGTGTACAGTTCTCCTGGATTAGCTTTGATACTGAACTGTGTTGAACAACTGATAACTTGATTCCACTGGCTGAACAATAACATTACATTACATTAAATGACTGGCTGGCCAAATCTTCACACTACATTACATTAAATGACTGGCTGGCCGGATGTGGATATTTATATAGCGTCTTTACACAACCTCTTAAGGGTCCAAAGAACATGGAGGGCATGCTAACCAAGTCTTTCCCCTAGCAGCTCTCCTACAGAATCCAGCTTATCCGAGATCCTGGTCTTATTACGGAGCAGCTGTTTTCATGTCAATCAACCTCTGACTGACCCAATTTACGACCTTCCTCTTTCCAGGCCAGTTAAAGGGATCAGCCGATTAGGTTTCAGAAAGTCTTTCCTGGTCATCTATCAAACAGACAGGTCCCTCTACTTTTATTCCACATTTCCCAATATGCTTATCATCTGATCTGGTTTTTAAAGGTTTGATTATCAGGAGTCTGCACATGTCTGTTACCTGATTCCAGGGCAGTAAAATGTAAAAACTGAAAACACATAATTTATATGTCATTACCATGATAACCTCAGTGATAAGGCTATCCAGGCAATAAGGAAGTTTATACTTTGGTATAAAATAAATAAATATAGAAGCAAGTAAATAAATAAGTATATAGGTAACTAAATACATGTTTTGCATTGACTTCTGGTTCAATATAGAAAAATCTTTTTTACACTGTTTGCTAAAAAATAAATTTTGTAGCCAGGTGTTAAGTTGCAAAGCACGTCATCCTTCTACTGGTGAATAACTGGCCACTACCCAAGGTTCTGCCCATAGCCACGACTAACAGGCAAGGCCCAAGGCCATCCCTGGTGTTATTCAATCTATGGTAACAATCTACGGCCATCGCCATACAGTTATTACCCAGCCACCGGAAAAGGCACTGGCCCAGGTTCTTGGCCACTAATCGAGGCCGTGTCCACAGGTTGGGTGTACCCGTGACAATATGGTCGCTATATAAAATCTATACATTTACATTTAACCACCCAAGACCTTGGGGTGATTCCATGGCAACCACCCAAGGCGTTTGTTACAGGTTGGGGTGTCCCAGACGACAGCCAATAAAGGCTTCCGTCGCAGGCCACCACCCTGCACCACAGGGCGCCCCTTTTGTCGCGCCCCTTCTCCCACCCTCCCCTCAACCCATTATGTGAGAGACTGAATATTTGCGACAATGAAAAACACACGGCCTTCCTCCCATCCCAGCCTCCGAACGCTAATGACATGATGCTTGAGGTAAAAAGCCACGATTTTCGTCGACAACGTCTAGACTATTTCCATCACTCACCTGATCAATCGTCAGGCCAGTTATTTCTGTAAAAGGACGCAAAAGAAGCGATCCATCGTAGAATTCGTTGACTTCTATCGACGCATTCATTGTGGGATGGAGTCGAGCCGCAGAGCTCGAGCACAGCCGCTGAAGACATAATGGAGCGACGCTGCCTCTCTGCTCTTGAGATCGAAGAAGCCAGAAAAGCGAAGCGACGATAAGCAAACTAGGGAACCATCAAACAGCCCGGCATCAAAATTAATCGCTAATACTATAGCGCTTAGATACTGCTCGTTTAATAAAAGGCCGATTGCTTGACGATGGAATGTTGAGTTCTGTACTTTATAGTGAAGCCAAACGTGCTAAGGAAATTCTGACTGGTAAACGATCATTTGAACCGTGTATACAGCAGCAAATTATACCCTAAGCCTACTTTCGCTAAAAGAAATCAGACTGAAAATCAGGTCTATTCACTTAAGATGGTCGAAGCTAAGTGGAATGTCATGAGCACCCTATGTAGGCTTACTTTGGAGTATGATGCGTTACCAACCACTGCATTAAAATTATTAGATTCTATCTTCCAGTAATTTAGAGGCCAGACTTGCTATTATTTGAAGTCATTTCAGCACCTTCATCTGTTTACATTACATGCGGTACGAGTACGTTTGACAACGTTGCTAATGCAACCTCTATACCTCCACGTTGGGAGAGTTAGTAGGATTTATTCTCCCAGTACTATAACTAATTATTATGTTGTAACGCGTCCTTTGAGTAAGATATTGTTTTATTAAGGCGCGTTATAAATATAAGTTGTATTGTATTGTATGCAGATTCGCATGCCTAGCCGTTGATTTTGACTTGAAACCGAACATAGCCCAATGGAGTCTTGCCCGAAATAACTTTTCTACTCTGAATAAGTTGGTTCTCTTAGCTAAAGGACCCAGAAGGAATATTGAATTTACGATTGCAGCTCTATCATTCATTTGAAAATATATCTTTTAATTTGTAATTAGATACACCTGGATACACATTAGGTACAAAAGGACAGCTACGGTGAAGGATCTCAACGGAGAAATTCATTGATTAATAAAAAGGGTCGAGGCCTACGTAATCATAATGAATTATTATCGAATAGTCATCTTAATTTTCTAGCAGATAAGTTGATTTTAGTAACATATTTTGAATGATAAGCTAAAACTGTAAATGGAAATGCTAAACATCAAAACCTAATTGTAAAATTCCATCGTATTCTGTTCTTCGTGTCATGGCGCTCCAACTGTGGTTTCTCGTCATCGAGTGTCTCACATTGATATATAGTTTTCAGTTTCTCTTCCGCCGCCGCCATTGAAGCGAGGAGCGATTGAGAAAGTCGTTCTTCGTAGTTTTATTTCGTCGTTTTGTGGTTTTGGACTGAGAGGACTCTCTCGTACCAAAGAATCCAAACCAAACTGTTGAGTTTTAAGCTGTGCGGTACAGTTACTTTTGCCATGTCTTCGAGCATCGATCAGGTAGTTATGCCTTTGCGATATCAAATTTACTGGAGTGGGATAGGCCATGCGGACGCGTGCCAGTGATTCATGCGTATGCTACGTCGCCAAACAGACAAGAGAATTACGGGCTTGAGTCTAAAAGAAAATAACCCCGGTTGTAGTTGAACTAACAAATAGGAAAAATCTAGATATTTGATACTTCAGCACAGATGAAGACTTCCGACACTTCCTAAATCTTCTTATCTTAAGTTAACGGCAGTTAATGTTAGGTTTAAACACGTCGACAACTGTTTCAGAGTGGCTTTGCCAACCAAAAACATAAAGGAAAGCTTGAAAGTTTGTAAATTTCCAACCCAGTAATTGAACTGATTCATATATAGTATAAAATATTTTTGTATTTAAATTACCGTTTATATATTAGCTTGTAAACCTACTGCCCATAAAACCTTACTGACGATTATTACTATATATAGTTTTTAAACAACTAATTGTGCTTAGGTGGTCGCACAGTATTGTTTCGGAAAAAGCGTACCCAAGTCTGGATGAGAGAACAAAGGATCCAGTCTATTTTCTTCTTAAAAATTAGTTCTGTTGTTTTTCAGCGATCTTCTGCAAAGGAACCACAAGAAATGAATAGTACTGGTATGAAAACATTTTTTGCCAGTGTCCAATCTTCATTCATCTTTAAGATGTTGAAGTCCAATAAAACCTGTTACAGTTTTCTCATTAGTTGAAATAAACTTTATCATAATTGTAAATTCTGAAATTTCTAAATTACTGCGTAAAAGCTAAGTGCAGGTTACCAGTTTACTTACAATCACTGGTTGCATAACTGATGACGAATTACAGGCTTCAGTAATCGGAGGGTGCAGAATTATATTTACAATTCCAGACTGTGAAACTCTTGTCCAGTCTGTATGTTCTGCATTCCGTGTTGGCCTTTAGGTCACAACTAAAAGCCTATATTATAACAATTGATTTACCCCATTGTCTGTTTTCCTTTCTCCATTGAATGCATTCTGTATTTGACTTGGACTCCTCCGGGTTCTACCGTACTAAAAAATGTAACTGTTGTTAAATTTATAGCACCTTTTAGAGGTCTCTGAAAAAGTTGAAGAGGAATCTTATCTAAGTGAATCTGATGGGAAAATTTTGACAGTATGTGCGTATGTATGTATCCAAAAATCTGTAAAGTGCATTTTAAGAACTTCACAAAGGGGCTGTGGCATGACTCTCTAGCAGTTCCAGAAAGATGCATTTTAAGATGGGCTGAGAATGTTTTTGAGACGCTAGAGGAGGAAGAGTTTGAATTTCTGGCGAAGACTGTTCAGTCCAATACAAGAGAGAGCATGGTGTGCCTGTGCCATCATATGGGAGCGTGGAACTGCAAGATCTTCACGGGAGATCACTTATGTAATAGAATTACAAATACTATGAGAGGTGAAAAAGAACTCTTCTTGGCCATCTAATTGCTGCTAAGCAAATATCGTTTACTAATGTTGACAGCTGATGCAGCTTTGGTTTTGTGTTTCAGAAGGCAACACTCAGCCGAAAAATGCTGATTATAGCGCTTACATGTCTGGTCCAGCAGCAGCAGCAGCAGTCCAGGTAAAACAGTTGTGTGGCACATGTTTTTCATTTTACCTTTAAATATCAGGTTCCTAAAAATTACAGAACATCTGTTCTGTTACCAAAATGCTTAGTATTGGTTTCTAGAAATAATGGTAGAAGTTGTGATGAAATTTATTTGTGATTTTGATTACTGCCATCAGATTACGAATTACTAACTTTGCACAAACAATTAGGGGTTGAAATACGAACAGATGAATCATCAGTTTTATGGCTATGTTAGAATGTGGAGAAAACTTAAGTGGATTGTAATGTAACGTACATCTCCTAAAGTTCTCAGTGCCGCACAAAAACTGCATCAGGAAGACTAGCTGATACAGCTGTATCCAACTAAGCCCACAAGAGCCAGGTTATTTGGTCAGTTTCAGCACAAGGTAAGAATCCGGGGGGGGGTTCAAGCCGGGGAGACAGCATGGTGCTACAGTGGAGATCTTTGACGATGGTGGTTTTTTCTGTGTTGATTTTTGACTTGAAGTTAGATGAAGCTGCTCTGCTAATTGTGATGTTTAGCAGAGGTAGAATTCAGAAGCAAAAAGAAACTGGGATATAAATGGGTGACTGACAGAGGACTAGATTTAAGCTGTAAAGAACTGAGAATTCATTCATGCAATCAGGTCATTCACAAACATCTTCCAAGATGTGTACCCAGAGGTGGGTCTAACCCCATCTCAGTAAGAAAGAACAATTTTCAAACGGTAATAAAAGGTGCATGTAGCATCTTTGGTCTGAGGACTTTCAGATCCAGAGGCAGGACTGATGGCCAAACCACTTAAAAGACACTTTGTAACGTTGTCAAAGTACGTAGAAAAGGAAACAAGTTCACATTGGGCCATGACTGCTTACTGTAAAAGAACTCTGCAGCCCCAGTTCTCGAATAGTTAAAATGGCATTTATTCAGACAAGTTAAAAACTCTCGTCAAAGCTGCTGCAAACTGGAGAATATGATCTTAGCAGTTCTGTTTTGTCTTCTGATCATTATACTGGCTTTTGATAGAGCAATAAATTATTCAGTTCAAAACTGGAAAAGTTGTTTCTGCACTCTTGCATTCTGGCTGGTCTTCTTTTCTTTCTTCTTTTATTCTCCTCCGTCAGGCCAACGGGCCAACGATGAGGCCTCAACTTGTCGTCTCCAGGCACTTCTGTCTCTGGTTTTGTCCGCCGCTTCCCTCATATCCATGTTCCACGCCTTCAGATCTTCCCTTATATTGTCCATCCAAGTTTTTGGTTGTCTTCCACGGCTTCTTGTACCTTCTACATAACTATACATCGCCATAGCCGGAAGTCTCCTGTCGTCCATTCTTGATACATGCCCGAACCAAGAGAGCCTTTTTTTCCTGAGCCTGTCTACTACTGTATCCTTCAACCCGAGCTCCCTGCGTATTACCTCGTTTCGGATCCTGTCTCTCCTGCTTTTGCCCAGCATTCTCCTCAGCCAGGCCATTTCTGCCACCAGCAGTCTCCTCTCGTCCTCCCTGGGCAGGCACCAGCATTCTGCTCCGTACAGCAACACCAGGATGACAAATGATTCGTATAGCTTTTTCTTAGTTCTTATTGATATCTCTTTGCTTCTCCATATCTTGCTTAGTCTGCCGAACATCGCGCACGCCAAGCCAATCCTGCGTCTGATGTCACTTGTACATCGTCCGTCTTCCGTTATAACGCTCCCCAGATATACGAACTCTGTCACTTGTTCCAGGGTCCCACTCTCCAGTTTGACCTCCAGGTTCTCCTGCCTTTTCCCAACGGTCATTGTTTTGGTCTTTTGCGCGTTGATTTTGAGGCCCAGTCTTTTGCTGTTCTCGTCCACTCTGTCCTGAAGATGGGGCGGTTTCTCCGCGACCAGGTCTATGTCATCCGCGAAGCGTAGGTTGTTTAGGAGCCGCTCATTCACCATGACCCCGGCCTCCGTAGATCTCAGTGCGAGGCTCATAACTGCCTCCAGCAGCAGGTTGAATAGATATGGCGACAGTCCACAGCCCTGTCTTACTCCCACCTCTGTCTTAAACCATTCTGTTAGTTCCTCATCCACCTTCACTGCACTAAGTGATTTGCTGGCTGGTCTAACTGGCTTCATCTATGCCAGCAGGTACTTCTACATTTAGTTTTCGGCAGTTCAGCCTTTTCTTTGTTGGCCTGAGGGTAATGCCCTTTGAGTATTCAATCACCTGTCTTGTCTTTGAATTTTTTAGTGCCCTTCTATATCTGATCTAATCTGATGACTTTTATAGCACCACTAGCGTAGCATCATAATGCCAAAGGAATCAGTTGATGATCACTTCAAGTAAATTGTAGTAAAAGCTCACAGTCTGTGGGAGATGCTTGGCAGCAATTCAGTAGATCAGGGAGACCAGAAAATGAGGCTGTGGAATCTACTTAATTTCCTTAGTACCCATGTGATCATAGTAGTGCTAAAGAAGTTTCTAGATTAGACTAGGCTTTTGGGTGGCATTCGACTTACTGAAGGTCTCGCAACATGGTGTTCATGTGCCGAAGTAACATTAAACTTGAGTCTTCTGCTTTCGGTATTTTGGAGTTGTAGCGTTGCTTATTCAGATTAATCATGATTTTTTGTTTGCTCCAGAATCTTTCTGATTTATGTAATAGAACAAAACCTGTATGAACTTGTAAAGTTTTCTGTGTGAACAAATGTATAAGGAGTCTTAAGTAATTCAATTGCATATTGGAAAAGTGCAGATATACATGTATTACTTTGTATATGAATGAGTGCCAAAACAGGTTACAGTGTTTCTTATCTTATCTAATGACTTCAATGGTCATTTCAAATGAAACTGTAGTAAAAAATTGTAATCCGTTCGAGAAGCCAAGTCAGCTTCAAATAAATCAGAGAAACCAGAAGTCAAGCCACGACAGGTAGGCAAACTGAAGCAGATGAGTTTTAAGCTGAGATCTGAATGACCGCTAGAGAGAGTGCACAGAACTAGGCAGTGAATTTCAAAGCCTTGGACCAGCCATGGAGAAAGCCCTAGAGCCTGACACTGTAAATTTCATGCTAAAAACAAAATTGTGCTTTAGATAAGAGTTTTAAAACAGGATTTGTGGTTTGTTTAATCAGCAGGGAGGCTATTCGTCATCGCAGGTGCCTGCATCGTCAATCAACGACCAGTACATGAACTACTACGCTTGGAACATGCAGTACCCGAACCAAGTCATGCCTGGCAGTTTGTGGGGAAGCCGAAACAGCGCGTACAACTATGGGGCAATGTCTAACGAGTACGTTCATTCTCAGGCCCTGTTTGGCCAATATGATTATGTGGACTGGTACCCTGGACTGGACCAATCTGCTGCCACCTGGGGACAGCCAGTCGTACCGGTACACAAGAGCAATGACTATGTGAATGGATCCTACTACAGTGCTGGCAGCGCCAATCTGGTGGAAAACGCTTTCAACGCCGAGTCAGAGAATGCCAATGGAGCGGCAATGAGCGCCATGGAGCAAAGCTTCAAGGGAATGCATGTGGTGGACGACGACAGGGACGGTCGGCTCTATGCGCCGGCCAAAAGCCTCGGCACCGTCGGGACGGCCGCGCCGAAGAAGAGCTGGGCCAACATCGCCAGCCAGCCGGCGCGCACTGCTCTTCCGCGGACGAAGGGCCTCATCCGCGCCCCGGTCCTCATGACAAAACAGGGTCCGGAAGGGGGTGCTGGGTCTTCGGGCTGGGACACCAAGCCTTCCGCTGTTAAGCAGGGCCGTAATGCGGGCGACACTGGCGAGCCGACCGGGGTTTACTATGAGGTTCCTGCGGCTGCTGGCGGTCAGAGTGCCTACGCGGAGGACGGGGGTGCTGGCGCAACGGGCAAGTCGGCCGCGGAGGCAAGCCTTGCCCCGACCGGTCAGTACAATCCAAAAGAGTTCGATCTGAACCCCAAGGCGGCACGTTACTTTGTGATCAAGAGTTTCTCGGAGGACGACATCCACCGGTCAATCAAGTACGGCATCTGGTGCAGCACAGAGTACGGCAACAAGCGACTGGATTCGGCGTTCCACGAGCGTGACGGCAAGGGCCCCGTCTACCTGTTCTTCAGCGTCAACGGAAGCGGCCACTTCTGCGGCATGGCACAGATGAATTCTGCCGTCGACTACCACTCGTCGGCAAACGTCTGGGCGCAGAACAAGTGGAAGGGCCAGTTCAGCGTGAACTGGATCTACGTGAAGGACGTGCCCAACAGCCAGCTTCGCCACATCAAACTGGAAAACAACGAGAACAAGCCTGTGACGAACTCGAGAGACACTCAAGAGATCCCAAGCGAAAAGGGCAAGTCGGTTCTGCGCATCATTCATCAATATCGTCACACGACCTCAATATTCGATGACTTCAGCCACTACGAGAAGCAACAGGCCGAGACGTCCGCCGGCAAGAAAGGTGCGTTTGCCTGACTTTATTTGGCATGAATTTAAATTATGTGCCTTATCAGTGATTTCTTAGTAAATTGCTAAATGTAAATGTCAAGGTTAATTCTGAATTTTTTGTAAAAGTGAAGATGGGATATAATTAATCTAGATTAATGTAATGTCACTGGGCCATTGCTTTTTGATGGAGCTAAGCAGTTGTATGTAAGTATATGGTGATTTATGTAGCACCTATGTAGAACCGCACAATGGCGTAATTTTATGTGATGAACTTGCTTTTAAGGTCCTTGCATACCAACGTCTTGATGATGGCTGTGCCAGTGATTTTGGAATGTGATTTTCCTTAGAAGTGACCATCAATTCATGCCTTGTGCACCATGATACCTGCTATAGAAGTGCTGGATTAGATTAGATTAGATTAGTGAACACTTAAAAACATGTCCTAAGCATATTGGCCACAGTTTGCCACATATGGGATCATCCATGAGGATATCTACAAGTGTGGACAAGGAGAGGAAGTTCAAATGGTAAGATTTTGTTGTCAAAATCTAAATTTGGTGCATGGAGTTATTCAGTGCACCCTGTGCCATCGACACCAACCTAAGTCAAAGAGCAGACAGTCTGTGTTGTTCTGGGTCTAATGAGAGTTCGTTTGCCGGATGCGGCAGTATCAAAATACCCCACCCCATAGCACTGTTAGCCATGCAGGATCATCAGGATAGCCTAATCGAGGTCTTAGCACTAAGTTGGAGTGTGGACGTCCACAGATGAGGGAGGGTTACGACGAATGCGGACAAGGGGAAAGGGAGGGGACGAAAGAGGTGGTAATTTTTTGCCCACGCTGTTCGTAGACCCCCCTAATTTTATTTATTTATTGTTATCTGTATCCAAATGTATGATGGACAATCTGAGAACGAAATGTGATCTTCTGTCTCAGAAGACTGTACAGAGCCTACTGCTCTTTGTAAAACTACTTGCCATTCTATTTATGCATTAAAGCATGAATTCTGTTAAAATGTAATGATTGTTGGTGCTATTTTTAACAACTGTCACTGTTGCTGCTGATCAATGATGAGAATAATTTCTTTTAACTGAACTGTTTGTTGAAATAATAGGAAGATTTTAACAGAATTGTCTAACTTGTGCCATGAGGCCTTGATTTATTGGTGGGTTTTGTAGTGCACTATATGTTGGGTTAAAAATCATAATTCCTGTTCTGTAGTTGTTTTTCTGTTTGTTGCATTTGATTCTTGCATATTTGACAGTTTAACGTGGTCTTCTGGTGTTTCTGTTTCAGCGAACTGAAATTATCGGCAACAGATGGTGGGAGAATTCGGCAGAAGCAGCAAAACAGAAACTCTGTTTTGGGGAATCTATTTAATGAACTGTTACATCAAAAAAGTGATTCTTGATTGAAAATGAGGCTCCTCGCCCTCAAAGCGACCTTAATGATTGCGTGCGTTGATTGGAATTTACCGCATTCGGTTTTAAGTTGTCTTTTAACAGTTCAATTATTCATAACTCGGCAGTTCATGTGCATCAATGTGATGTGCATTCACTTGGTCATATATACAAGTATTTAGTCATGTCCTGCATGTACTATACATGCATGCTTATATATAAATATATATATATCTCTTACCCTTGGTAGAGTTGACTATACATATACATATATATATATATACACATATATAATATATATGTATAGTCAATTCTAATTGTAATAGTGTATATATGTATAAATTCACTGTAGTTGATATGTATTTATGTATACATACATATGTATATGGGTAACCTACCGTGGCAGAAGGAGGTGCTTGTTACAAATGCTGAATTTTTATGGTAAGCTGTTTAAGGTGTTTTTTGACCTGTTTGGATGAATTTCAGTTTCTGTTAAATTTTCATTTATTTACTTTCTCATTTTATCGGAGTCCGTGTCATAGTGATACAATTACAAGGACTTCAGACTCCAAGTTTTAGTTAAAAATTGGTGTAGGCCTGATGAACTGTCAAAAATTGGTGAACAAAAACTCAAATTTGTGTGCAAGTTTTGAGTTATATGTTTCAGGTGCTAGTCTAGAAAGTCAAGCCTTGTCTCTTCAGAGGGCCATGGAATGCTCCACAGATCGCTAAGCAGTCGGCAGTTAGGGGTAAATTAACCAAGATAACCTGATTTTTGAGCATACTCAAATGCAAGTTTCGTAGCAGTGATTTTCTCAGTTTCTAAGGTGTCCAGTTTTTTCTGTCGTATACAAATGCCTTTTGCCAAAATGGGATATATACAAATGTGATATATATATTATATACATATATACAATGGGATATATATTATATACACACATATGGTACTATATACGTACACTATACGTAGCTGTAGAAACATTTTAGATAAAATTAGTGATTAGTTGAAGCAGTAGGTCTTAAACATTATTTTTAATTCTTTCGGTCTTTACAGAGAAGCCTTTTGGAGTTGAGATGCACGCTTTCGCGTTGTTGTCGTATTGCGATAATTTGGGTTGTGATTTGCTTTGTACCATTTATGAATTTCGAAGGTCTCTAGTGCGTTTCTCTCTCGGCCAGGATTTGTAGAGACCTTTAAAAACCTGTGCCGTTTGATAGTTGGTTTTTAAATTGCGCTCGACACTTGTTCTTGTAAAGTTGCTTGTCTTTGTTTCATAGTTGATTGCTGGTAACTATATCTGCGATGCCACGGTCACTGGGGCATTGCATTCCTTACTGATGCGGTAGTTGATTTTCTGTGCATTTTTTCCTGCTGCATCTAGATGTGAAAGATTCCCTGGTGATGTCTTAGAAAGCATTTTGCTGCTTCCTTCTTGTGTTCGGTTGTGACTAACTCGCTGTTATATCTTGGTCGACCGAGTACCAATGCCTTTCAGTATGGTGTAGTGTCAATTAATAGAGGTTTCTTTTCTTCTTTGCATTTCAGATTTTGTTTTAAGAGGTGCAAGTCCTGTAGCTTTACGTATGTGTATATATACATATATTACAATGTATATATATATATAATATGTTATGTGTATAATATATGCTTGCATGCTATATTGTGTATGAATAATTGCTTCATTAGAAATGCAGGTGGTTTTTATGTTTTTTAAATTGAATTGCTGAGCTGGAGACGAAGCTCCTTTTTTGTTAATGGCATTGTTAATAGAAACCGGCGTGAATTCAGTGAGGTCGTGAACATCTTCACAAAAGATTAAAAGTGTTGGCCAATGGCTGCCGTTCATCGTAATCATATTTGCACATTTATATAGCACATCTTCAAGAAAACTACTCAGAAGTCCTCCCGGCCTGACAACACCAGAATCTAGAATCAGATAGAATGATCTTCAAGTGCTGGTGAAATAGAGGCAGCAAAGGGGCAAGAAACTGATATCGCAGGTCGCTTGACAGACTGTTCCAGAGTGAAGGACCGATCATGGCGAAGCTACCATGTTGCATTGCCGATGTACGGGATGGAGGGACAACCACAACACCTTGTGCTTCAGAGCAGAGATCTACGGCCACTGCTTTCTGTAGATATGTTAGCGCCTTTGTGAGGTTCTTAAGACGCTATATATGTATACAGCCCATTCCATGCATGCACATGCTTCCTCGAAGGTTGCACTTTGGCGACAAACATAGTCCAGGCTCCCCAGTTTTTTCTCCAGTAGACCCTTTCGTATTGTATTTGTATCGTTGCCATTGCGAGGAACTCGGAAAGGTGCTATATAAATGTTTAGCTGCATACTGGGCGCCGAATGAGTGTTCTGGATGTGGGCCTCCCAACATACTTAGTCACACGTCTGGTGGCAAGTGCATTGATTGAATAGCTCAATGTTACGCGCATTTAGATATTTTATGTGCCGGGATGGCTTGGTGAGTAATTTTTAAACTGCCTTGCGAAGTCCTTTATGTATACAGCACGATTTGGGCGACATTTTCACTCTGACGACTTGCTGACTCAAAGCACACGAAATGGATTTGGGCGAGTGACCAGAGCATCAGTTTTACTCTTGCAGTCTGATGTATCATTTTCAGCCGAGTGACATACGTGCATCAAAATCAAGTGAGCATATTCGTGAACCTAATTTCACTTGGGTGAATTGGTACATCAGTTTCATTTGTGTCAGTCGTGCATCGTTGTCATTTAGTCGACACAGTGCATCAAATGCATTCACATCGCTTGAATGAGTTTGTGAATCAAGTGCACTTGTGTGACTCAGTGCATCAGTTTCACTTGTACAATTCAATGCTTCACTCAACCGAGAAGCATCAAGAACCAGCTGAAACTCAAACGTGCAAAGATCGTTCAGTTAAAGCCACTAAATTGCGTTAAACCAAATGAAATAACCATAAGCAGATGTAACATGAATGCAAGCTGACTTTGTTTACATAACACCAGAAAATACAAAACCTGGCTTTCCCCAGACTCGGCGCTTGCCACAGTTGCTCGCAAAAGATTCACTTTTAACTGATGTAAAGTTCCCAAGTTCCAAGAGGAACGTACAGCAGCGCTCATTTCCTTTTCTAGGCCCTTGAGCCGGCAGTGGTCGAATTCCAAGGTACTGGACACGGGGTCAGTGCATCGCAGGACTTGCTGTTTACTTCCTAGCTTGTACCAACACCAAATTCTGCTTGGTGACAGAGGCACAGTGTGTACAAACAACTTACCCGGGGTCGTTACACGGAGTCAAACTCGCAACCGCATGATCATTGGCCAAACGTGTTACCGATAGGCCACTGTGCTGCACTGACGCCTAAAGCAATCTAAAAACTGATGCCTGGCGCTGAATTTATAGGAATGCATCCAAAGACAGAAGATAACTTGCCATCAGCAACAGAACACAAAAACATTTGAAAAATCAACAGTAACGCTTATATTATTATCAAGTGCAAATTCATCAGTTTACAGAAAATGGTGAACAAGTAATAAGAAATGAATAACAATTATAAGAAGACAAAAGAAAGTATTGTTTTTTTTTACTCGTACAAATGTTCTCTCAGGAAAAAGAAATTAGTACACAGGGAAGAAATGCATCTGGAATCAACAATCCTCGTTCCCACCGAGGCCTGTGAAAGTGCCCCTAAATTCAGTGGTATTAGTGGGAAGATCAGTTGCCGAGCAAGAGGACCGGCCGTCTGCCCTCGTATGCCGAGGCTAAGAAAAATGAAGTTGCTAACACTTCATACCTTCTAGAGTCCTGTGTACAAATCGATAGAGACTGAACACGACTGTCTCATGTGGATCACCAGAAATAGCAATTGGACGCCAAACCTATCTTTATTAGTATCATCATTATTCTTATTATTACTATTATACACTTTTAGTTTCACAGGCCTTACAGCCTAGTAGTAACTCAAAGTCAACATTCTTGCAACCCACAATGTCTTTCAGTGTAATGTTGTTTATACAAAAGTACAGTGCTTAATAAATTGTGCATCAGTTGGAAATTTTTCATTCTGGAAAGACTGGACAGACGAGTCCAAATTTTGCCCCATTTCTTCAGAAAAACAGAGTCAAGCTCAAATTATTTGGTTCAACAAATGGCCAAAAGACCCAAGTCTTAGTTGTTATGTTAATTACCCTTTGGCAAACAAATTATTCACTCGGTAATTTATGCAGGCGGTCACTTAAGCAGTCAGTCATTTAGCCAGACGGTGATTTACTCAGTCCTTTAGCCAGACGGTGATTTACTCAGTTAATCAGTGGCACATCAGAGTCAAGAAAAACTGTAGGACAAATCATTGACGTAGATCTAGAAAAATCTATATACAATCACACGTGGAAAAAGCTACATGAAACTTGGACAGACTGATTGCAGATAGCAGCAACGGGTGATTTGCCAATTGTGGCAACTAGAAAACTGTGGTGAAACTCGTGTCCCCTACATATAACAAACTAAGAAATTCTTCCAGTAAACTTTTACATCATTGATCAAGACAAGTTTAATCGTTGCAACAAAATGTTACAGCAGTTTAACTGCAATCACCTTCGGACACAGCCGAGGCTTCTGGAGAGCAGTTTCTGGGAAGGAGAAGCCAGAGAGGTTCTTAAAAGGCGCTATATAAATGTACATACGTATACGTACTCATGTATGTATACATTAATCAAATGTATACATATATACCATACATACACACAAATATACAAAGGTAGGTGGCATGAAGCATGGAATTGAGAAACAGTAAAGAATTTGACTAGTTTCAGCTGCTCACACCATGCCACCTCAGGCTTCCAAAACATAAAGAATTAATCAGACCCTGAAGAAATTATGCAGGGTGGTTGCTATAAACTGCATCTACTTGGCATTCAAAGCAAAAGATGTCTCAGACCAAAATTACACATCAAAATATCACACTTGTGTACATACACTGTGGTACTAGTACGTGTATCTGCAGCGACTGCACAAATGCACACATGAATATGTATCAGCATACATGAATATGTATCGGCATACATGAATATGTATTGGCAATATATGAATATTTATCAACATATGTACTGGCATACACGAATATGTATCGGCACACATGAATATGTACAGGCATACATAAATACATTTCAGCAAATATGTACACTGGCACCTTCTTAGACTGCTACCAATGGTTAGTAATTTGGTTAGTAAAGTTCTTTCGTGGTAAAACCGGCAAAACTGACTTGCTCACTTTGCCCCTGCCACATAAACAGGATCCATCATTGGCGCCATATCAATTTCTGCAATAAGACAAGGTTGTGCCGTAATGCAGTCATGTTTACAAACAGAATTACATTTGTCATCCGAGTCCCACTGAATGCACAATATCTGTGCAACAGCACAAGATGCAGCCACGTTTACGTACAAATCCGCTTAATGCGGGGCTGTGCCAATGAGGATTCAGATGATGCCTATTTAACAAACAAGGCATGTTAACATGTAACAGTTGCCTCAATGGGCAGCAACAGGCTAGCTACAGCCATGGATCCAGAAGCTTTAAGCCCTACAGAGGTCAGTGCAGTTCCAAAGTAGGTGAACTTAATATAGTTGCACATGTCTCCACTCCCCAAAGGGGTCGTCCATAAAGGACGTTCGCAAAGAGGGAGGGAAGGAGGGGTCATGCAAATGCGGACAAGGGGGAGGGAGGGTTATATCCTATGCGGACATCCGCATATAAATTTGGTAGATGTACACAGCTTTAAATGCAACCCATGCTTTAAACACCAACTTCAGTCAGATGGCAGACACTCGGTACTGCACTGGTTTATCAACAGTAATGTTGTGTTGCAGACAGCTAAAGAAACATTTCAAGTTTTCAACGTATCTTAAGTCACATCTATTTAGATCTGTTAGATAGCCATGTATGGTGCCATTCATTGTGAGCTTCTTTTAAATAAGATAGAACGAGCAGTTTATTAATGACGTTTTTTACGATGTTGATCTTTTATTGTTCACTGGCTTTGGAGTGCGGACGTCTGCAAAGGGGGGTCGGGGGAGGGTAAGGCCAAATGCGGACAGATACGGACAAGGGGGAGGGAGGGGTCCTTTATGGACGACCCCAAAAAGATAAAGAGCTGCACCTAGCAACAGCTGTAGGTCAGATAAATTATGGTACTTGTGTCCTTGCGTGCCCCAGGCCGCCTAGCTCCAGCAGCTTTCGCAGCCAAGGATACAACAGCTGTGCACTGATAGCCACGAGCGTCCAATTGACAGGACTTCACCTTTAAAACTGTCTGGAAACAGTCGACGTTAACCTAAGCAGCCAGATACATACATTTTCTGGTATTAAATCACAGACACTTCTACCCATAACATGACAGCAGTATGGCCTTTCAAAGTACTTGGACAAAATCGTCTGGTAGCAGTCTACAGTGCAAATACCTTCACATCACACAGCCTATGTCTTTGAACTTTCTACCCAAACTAAGACTTAAATAAATCATAGACAGCTGTGTTTCAGCATGGCCTTCTTAAGTCATGGTTTGTTGACGAGCGGTTGCAGTGAGTTCGGCTCCCGAAGACCGCGTGTATATGCGCTGTAACATGTTGTAAGGAAGACCTGTATGGATGTGTGTATCTGACTATTTATGTAGCGTCTTTTAAGCCCCTCACAAGGCTCTATGTTGTACATATGCATTATGCAACATGTATTCAAACATATGCAGATACATGCATTCGGTCTACGTATTCGACACAGTGATACTCTACTGAATAAAGGTCTGGGGTTCAGACAGGAAATTGAAACCACTCTCATCCAAGCAAAATCACTACAGCCACTTTCTACTGAGTAAAAATCAAGGGTTCAGAAAGAAACTGAAACGCTCTGTGCAACGGAGTTATTTTTACATAATCAATCCTCAGGAGAAACTGGCAAAACTCTAATACACACCAGAAATGCAAACTATCATTATACACAAAACCAAACAATAATGAATAAATTTTAAGAAAACTACATTAATGTTACGACTATATATCGCCACTTCAAGAACACTGTAAATTTATAAAAAGCTTCCTTTACACAAAAAGTCAAGGATTCCAACAGCAAATGGTTTAACATGTCTTCATCAAAAATACCGCAAAACTCAAAATGACGATATTACTGGAAAACTCTTTACAGCCACAATTTACAGTTTCCTTAAACTTGTCCAATTTGCCAAAATATCGAGACTTACAAAAAGCTCCTCATAAAATGGAATACTCGTCTTCAAACTCGCATTAAATGTTGCAAAAAGATTTTTCTGAATTTTGCAACATCAACATCACAAGCCCAAAAATCTTGATTGTTTGAAGACATGGCCAGCACAAAAACATCAAAATGAAGCTGACGTTGCAAATCCACGAACAGTAGACTCCGTGGAAATGGCAGAATGCAGACGAAATCGAAATTCTTCAAAACATCCACACGTATCAACATAGCCAACTGCATGCCTTGAATAAACACGTCAGAATACACGCACATCCTGTTGACCTCAGTTCGAGCAAGAAATGAGACTTGATGCATATTCTTCTTCACATAGACATTTATCAAACATATCAAACTTATCACATTTATCGTAAGCAAGAAAAGATAAACAGCGAAATTATCACGTTTTCAAAACGTCCACAACAGCTTCGACTATGCCAAAAACTATTCAGTCCTCGTTTGCCGCATAGAAGACAAAAAGGTCGCAAGTTACTAGAATACACAACAAATGCCAACGTCACGAAATGACCAATCGTAGAAAAGATGAACGAAGAAACTGCGTAATGCAGTGACATGTTAATCAGTACTGAACTTGTGCATGAAGCAAATTCAAATGGGCTCTGCCATTTAGAAAAAGTGAAATCGTCTAATCTAATCTTAATCTAATCTCCAAACTCCCACATCCTCCAGTAATAATGCTTATGGCTGGTTGCTGTTAAATCTTTTGAATTATTGCCAATTAAACAGTGCATTATTACTACTATCATTATTATTACTACTACTACTACTACTATTATTACTGTTATTATTATTATGGTTATTATTATTATTTTACCCAAGATAAAGTGATCACTCAGGAATAAAATATGATTGGCTGTGGCAAAACGAAAATCTCAGGAAAATCAGCCTGTTAATTAAATTAAATTGCCAGCCTCTGACACTGTGTTAATAAATTATTATTATTTACATTATCATTTTAGAATTCACACGAATATAAAATGTACATTTTCAGATGCAAAACCAGTATTACAGAGCACCTACCAAGCCTCACAAATTAGCCCATCAGTTTCTGGACAGTGGTCAAGTACCTCTACTACTAGCCTGCAACTGGGGTACCACGGCCGACATGATGGTCCACCCAACCTCCAAGACCAGCACCCACATCCAGACTGCAACTCCCTAAATCACGCTTAAATCAATTAGCTGTATGTTCTATGTAATCTAACTAACCATTTTACTGTGCCTCACATGTTGAAAAAAACATCACGCCTGGCAAAAAAACAGTGCAAGAAACAGTTAGTCTAGTCACCAATTCAGTCCGGCTGCCCAAAAATTTCTTGTTTGCTGATCATCGCAATCGTGTCAAAGTGCAATGTAATGTAACATAGGTAAGGTAATCGCTTATTTATTTCACCCTTCTATCGACATTAGTCCTCAGAGGTATGGTATGGTTCAAGGATTGGGGATCAGTTGGCTGAAGCGTAAGCACGATAACAGCAATCCAAGAAACGGACAGCCGTTCCTCATGGGTTACGAAGCTTGAAAAAGAACTGTAACAATACAATAGAAATACGGTACGCAACACATGGTCCCTCATTTATCCTCCTCCTCTCAGCCACGCTTGCTTCTTTCTCTCTCCTCCACTTCTTCACATCCTCCATCTTTCCATCACCTTCCGCACCAAGATATGTCGTAAAAATGGTCTGTTCTTCCTTCAGCATAAAAAACCTTTCTGAACCAAAACTGCTATGCTTAAACGCTACACAAAGACACTAGGCCAGACAATAGTAAGACTATCAATCAAACAGATTCATAGTATCAGCATTATTAATAAAGTTAGTAGCGATAACAGTATTAATAATTGACAAACGATAAAAAACAGTGACACCATTAATCTCAGTAATAATGAAAGAATTTAATAAATGTAGCAATAATAATAATACTATTAACATAAAAGCTGCTTAAAATAATGGAAAAATTAAATATCAGTACAAATATATGGTAGTGTTAACGACAGTAGTTAACAGTAACGTTAATTAATAATAATTGTGTTTGTTAAACAGAAATTTGTGCATCTCGGTGCTGTCCATCAGTAGCGCCGTTCCAAAGAAACGTCATTTCACAGATGAAGATGCCTCAGCACAGGAGGCACTGAGGAGGAGATAATGAAGAGATGCTGTTGCTGCAAAGGATAGGAGGGGTAAGGATCAATGGCAGTAGAGGTGGGGATGAGCCTGACAGGAGGATGGGATGAGGATAAGAGGAGGGTGGGAATGATGACGAAAGGTTGCAGAGGATTAGGATGAAAGGAGCAGCAGAATGGGGATGAGGAAAATGGGCTGAGGAGTCGAGGAGGAAGACGAGATGAAGAAGACAGGATGGGTATAAGGATGAAATGTTGCAGAAGATTGGAATTAGAATGAAAGAAGCAGAAGAATGGGAATGAGCAGGAAGATGGATAAGAGGAGACAAGGAGAAAGATGCGATGAGGAAGAAAGGATAGGGATGAGAAAGACAGGGATGGGTACAAGGATAATAGGAGGACGGGAAAGAAGATGAGGAAGATGAAGATGAGGAAGATGCAGATGAGGATGAAAGAGGAGTGAGATAAGGATGAAAGGAACAGTAGAATGGGGATGATGAGGAAGATGGAAGGACGATGAGGAAGAAAGGATGGGGATGAGTGGATGCTGATCACAGACAGATGCAGAAGTCATTCTAGAATGCAAAATGTCCCATCTATCGATTTGAGATTTGAGGAATGTGCCGAGTTAAAAAAAGTCCCAGAAAGGGATGCAGAGGAAGAGAGGAGGAGGAAGAATGAGACGATCAGATGACGTACAAACGGATGACAGGATCACTTTGCATACATCATCTGAATGAATTCTACAACAAGAAACCAAAAACAAAGAGTTAAGAACAGGACACAAACAGGTCCCACAGATTTGCAGAATATCTGCTTTCCTTAAACTGAAATTGTAAATGTTCCCTCCATAAACTCTCCTATGGAAAACTGAAGACTTGACTAATGATCAATCAGTTATAAATAATAAATAAATAAATAATAATAATAATAATAAATAAAATAAATAATAATAATAAATAATAAAATAACTCTATTATTACAAAAGCAACCAGAGCAGATTATGGGCCTTACAGGAGACAATAGGGGGACTTTCTCCATCAGCGCTTATCTATGGCCATCCAGCGCTTAAATGCAGTCACTTTTTGAAGCAGTTTCTCCCCCAAACAAAACATCAGGAAGACTAACCATTTTACAACAATGCTCCCCTAAGTTTTGTAATCTTAAGGGATCATATGTACCTCCTGTAAAATAATAATAACATTAAAATTAATAATAATAATAGACTTAATAGTACTGTACCACTATTACTACTACTATTAATTATAATAATACTGGTAACATCACTGTTTTTTATTATTAATTCTGCATTTATTAAGCACCACTACTAAAGCACCACTCAGTGGCGCTTAACAATTGTGTGTGAAGGACTTGCTTAGGTCTATACACAGCAACCGTCTCAAGGGAGGCTAAAACTTGCACACTTTCCACTGCAAAGTGAGCACTCATATCAATCGGCTACCAGTCACACAAGTAATGATAATGATAATAATGATAATCATAATAATGATGATAATAACGATGATAATAATAAAAATAATAATAATATAAATAAAAATAATTACCATGAACACCTAGAAACTGCAATATTAATAATAATAATAACAATAATAATAATAATATCGAATGAATGAATAAATAATACATTTTCATCTCTCCAGATTGAGTTTACACAGGGGGTGCTTAATACCTTAAAGTTTAAAAAACATAATATACAGATAAAAAAATTTATTAATAAGAAACTTATTAGTATTATTAATAAGAAGCTTATTAATTAAATTTCGAACAACGACCGACAATTTGTCAACCTTCATAATCAATCTTTCCGTCGCCATTTTTATCGGCGGAACGTATCATGGCGTCAACGTCATGCTCCGAAAGATCTTCCCCGAGATCATGCATAGTCTGTCGAAGTTCTTGAGCATCAATGAAGCCGTTGCCGTCGATGTCAAAGACCTTGAAGGCTGTCCTCATGTCCTCCTGTTCTGTCCTCGCTCTTGACGTTGAGGACGTTGACTGCCTGCTGTTCTGTCGGGACTGAGATCGCGAGACCATCATCAGAAACTCGTTGAATCCAACCATTCCGTTTCCTGTGAATCAGTTTGGACTGGCAAATGTTACTCAACAGTTCAATGTAAATGGACATTTATATAGTGCCACTGTTTGAAAATTGGTGCTGCTACTTGGCAAAGTGAACAATAAAGAAAGGCTGGAGCACCTCTTCAAGAGGTGTTACATAAATGTTCTGAATGAATGAATGAATGTATTGTGCATTATGATAACAAGAAATATTGCTGGACTTGGTACGATGTTTAAGATTGGAAAGAAGAAGGATGAATTTGGGAAAACTAACAAACTTCAGTAAATTCATGGCAGGACAGCTGTCACGCTTCATAGCATTTACAGATGTTAAGTCACTTAGGGTTTGTAGACTTTCAGGCCTAAGTGTAAGACTCATCTGTCACAACTCGCTTACCCACAGCTGTCAGTCTTCTGGTTTCCCTGACCCATTGGGTTCTGAACAAGCGTCTTCAATCGATGCTCATTCGTGACTATAGTTTCACTTGCAGCAACCATCAACTGATGACATTTGGATAACAATGGTATAGAAGTCATTGCATTAGATCTTATTAGACTTCAGTTTTCTCTAAGGCAAGCCCGCATAGCTGTCTTGTCTTGTCTTCAGCCGTCCTAGAGCCGAGGACTGGCTGCACCATGGAAAATTTTGTGCCATCTGCTTCTGTCCCTTGTCTCCTGTAATAACTGGTCAAATGATAATTCAGTCCATGACTTGATGTTATCGATCCACATCATCTTGGGTCTTTCTCAAGCTCAGGATCCAGGATTTGCGCTTTGGATGACCTCTTTCTCTAACCAGTCTCCACTCTTTTATAGCACATGCCCGAAGTATGAAAGCTTCCTCTTTTTGATCAATACGAGCAGACTAACTGACTAACAAATGAGTAGCTAACTGACTAACATTTAAATCCAGATTATAGCTCACAATACAAGTGTCAATCATAGTACTGATCACAGTTTATTATCTGGGTGCACCACTGAGTGTTGTTGGTTGACATCTTGACGAGATTCTAATATATTAGACATTAAATATACATGTTGATCTGGCTGAACAGCCATTTCATCTGGTTAGCACCTAAATTTGAACATTTTAAACTAAATCTGAACTAAATGTGAACATTTTGAACTATATCTGAACAAGCTGAACTAAATTTGAACAGTTATTGAGCATTCTGAACTAACTTTGAACATAATGAATTAAAATTTGAACTTACTGGTCTTATTCTCACCTGAGCCATATTTTTTAACCATTGCTTCTGCCTGTGCGGTTGAAATGCTGAGGCCACATGACCGGATAACATTCTCCAGCTGAGAGGCATTTATTACACCGGTTTTCTCCTTGTCAATACTGTCAAAAGCTGCCTTCAAGTCTATAAATTACCATTTGAACACAGATGAAACGTAAAGTAATCATACATTTATACAGTGCCCATTAAATTTTTTGCAAAGTTTTTTTCTAAACAGACGCAAGAAAAATTAACACAAGAAGACCACTGACCGTGTGCAGTCGATGTACTCATATCATATAAAAGCTGAGTTTGCCATGGCGCACTAGCAGAACAGAAATCTTTAAACACCTTTCTCTTCTTGAATTAAACTGAACCCCCCCAAATCTGGCACAATAGTCCAACACACAAACCGCTACGCTACCTAATCTAAAGTGGGAACTTCTATAGTGCCGTTACTGTAATGCACAAAGCAGCAATTGCCAGTCACCTCTAAGCAAAATCTCATTCTCAGATTACAATCTTTTGATGGATTATTTTGAGTTTGACTGATTGAAACAAATTGATTATCATGCAGGAGAATGGAGCCACAAACATAATTTTTAAAATTATGTACAGCCTCTGCTCACCTGCATCTGTTAGTTTTTTCTGAATGACTGCTTCGAAGATCGACTTCTGTTCATGAAGCTGAGCCGCCTGCAAACGATGGCAGAAAAACAAGAAATAAGGTCAGTTCAGGCAAAGTTCATACAAGCCTCGACAGACGAGTTCAAACAACCGTCTACAGATGAAGCCCTGAGATCAAATTTAATATCATTTTGCTCTATGAAACTACTCTTACGAAAAATCAATCAATAAATCGAGCTCAAGCAAATCACTCAACTGATGACTTAATCAATCAACTGATAGAGCAACCAATCACTTGTCTCTCAAGTCAATCACAAAACTGATCACCATTTTTCAACTAAATGGCAGATGGGTAATTAAAGGCATTCATAAACAGATAAGCAATTTTATATCTGGCAAACTCAACTCAGCATAGGGAAGGTTAAAATAAACCCTTTTAATCTAATCTAAAGACTTCTATAGCGCCGTTATCATAATGCTCAAGGCATCAGCCAATAGTCACTTCAAGTCAAAATCGCAATCAAACTCATAACCCATTGAAGAACTTGGATCAAGATCCGATAGGTCAGAGAAACCAGAAGCCAGGCTATGGTGGGTAAGCAAGTTGAAAGAGATGCAAAGCACTCAGACAGACCTAAATGAAGGATAAAGGAAACACTGTCAACCTTCCTTGCACTGACTAAAAGGCAATCAAAAGCAAAAAAGGAACTTCATAGGATTTACCTGTTTGGCAAAACTTTCAAAGGCACCTGTCATCAACTTGGAAAATTCTGCAACAGAACAAAAGAAATAATACAGTCTGCCTTGGCAGGAACAATATACAATATAAAAACAAGCACCATACTGGGACAGCTATAATAATAGCCACATAAATTGAAATCACAAGGAAAAACAAGCATAGCAAGTAAAAATATGTCATCCATAAAACAAAAGAATAGTTCTTCAGTTCAAGGGCAACTCAAAAATGCAGAAATAAAAAAGTGCCAGCCAATGTTAGTGTGGTCCTAAAACCGCAAACTCTCTTTTGCAGTTGGGAACATGCTGTGTCCATACATATCATGAAGTACAGAAAACAGATCCTGATGCCCAACACATGAACACAGCATAAATCAATACGAACAACAAATAAAAAATAAAACTTATCTCAGCAGTAGAGAAAGTAAAAAATTATTCATAAAATGAAAATTCACAGGCCAAAACCAATTACTTGGCTGTTAAAAAAGAGTTTTATGTAAAAATACGACAAGAATTTAAAATCAAAACATCTGGCGAGGTGTATGTATGTATGCATGCATGCATCTGAACATTTGTCTAGGGTCTTTCAAGATCCTCTCACATGTGCTGAAGATATCTTAAAGAGGCACTATATAAATTTACAGAATGAATGAGCTGCTGCTGATTACCGGCGTAATCAATTCTTCCGTCTTGATTGACATCCGCTTCCTTCATCATCTCATCCAGATCCTCCATCGACAGCTTCACTCCGAGTTCCTTCATGGTCTGGTAGAGCTCCGCCTTTGATATGTAGCCATCGGAATTCCGGTCAAACACCTAGAAACAAAGCAGTTATTAACAGATTGTAAAGAAACTTAGCGCTCCAATGGATTTAAGGAGGCACTCATATCAAAGACGGCTCGGTGTGTCTGTGGGATCCCTAGCTTAGGCAGCGCTTTTGTGAGCTACTAACATTCAAACGGGTAGCAGTGGAAAAGAATCTCACCCTACTAATTCATTGAAAAATCAGCAGGGTCAAGGCCATACTGTCGCTGTTTTTCATTCTACAAGGTGCAATATCATGTGTCTATATACACAAATACATACACACATATAAAAACACAGTACTGTGTTTGACTAAGCAACTGGAGTAGGAGGATGTAGGATACCTTGAAGGCCTTCCATGTATCCGGGGGAGTCTGTGTCTTCTTTGTACGTTCCCAGCGCGTCATTCCATCAGATTTTGACTTCATCATGTCATGAAACTCTTCAAACTCCAAAGTACCATTCCCTGTTCATAAAAATTAATAAAAATCTTAACGCCTGTTCATGTGTATGATAATAAACATCTATTTGCTGATCAGTGCTGACACTGCACATATGTATATATTGTACGAATATATAAATGTATGTTATAATACATATGCATGTATGCATGTACATCTGTATGTATATATCTGTGGATTGGAACATCCATCTAGCACCTTTTCACACTCTCAAATTAGATCACTTAAAGTACTGTATCCTAAAGTAATCAACACTTCAGCACATTTGTGGTAACTTTCCATGCATTTGTACTCTCATGCACATAACAAATTTCTTTATACCAACAACAACAACAACAATAATAGTAATACAGGCAGAAAAGCACACCATTAATAGGACTTGTGGTTCTAACACTGTTGCTGATTTGGCCTTCACCATAAAGCTGGCTGGCACTATGCCTTGGTAATATCTCCAGCGATGCCAGGAAGACAGAGTATGTATTTCAACAACCTGCAATTACAATTAGTGCTTCAATGCTGGAGCTTTCCATAGCACATTCATAAGGCAGAATTTGATGAGAATCGGCCGTCCCATATGCTGTTCCTTAATTATTTAAATTACAATGGATCGTATGTACCTTGAGGTAACCAAATAAGAACATTTACAATAATAATAATTTACCATCTGTGTCAAATTTGCTGATCATCTTCTTGACTGTCACATCGTCTGATTTGAAGCCAAGTCTTGACATGACAACCATCAGCTCACGTGGTGTTATTTTGCCATCTCCATCCTTATCAACCATTGAAAATGCCACCTTGAGCTCTGAAAATCATTGTAAATATAACATGTAAATGTAAATCAATGTAAATGTAACATGTAAATGTAAATCAATGTAAATGTAACAGCCAACCATGGCTCAAATGTCATTTGCGAGTTTCTCTGAAATACACAAAAGCTTCCTTACGACTCAAATTCTGATATCACATGATCAGTGACACGGATCCAAAATTCAGTTATGCTTTGACAAAGAATTCATTATAAAGCAATCAAACATTTTTTGGTAGGTAAGGAACAAAGTTTTAAAAAGTGCGGTTGTCTTACCTTGTAATAAATCATCTGAAATTTCAGTTGATTTTCCCTAAAGCAGAAAAAGAAAGTAAAACCTTGTCAGCATGCATCCAATACCATCTACAGTTCTCATAAGTTTATCCAGGAAAATAAAATCTAACTTTAACATGGGTTGAATTGTCACCATTAATTAACTCATAATCGGTACTAGTTATATACAGTTGTGCTACATAAAACAGAAATAACAATAACAATAATAATAATAAACAAAAGTATGATACAAATCTGAGATGTAATAGCAAACCTACCTTTGACTGGGAAGAATGCACTTCCTCAATCATCAGCTTGACAAATTCTAAAATGTAAAAAAGGATATCTATTACTTACTTATTATTTTTATCTTAACAAAGGGAATTGCCAGCAATTGTTGTTATGAGGAACTGCATTAATTTAATAAGAATGCAGGAGTTACGTGAACTACACCCAACACCAAGATGCTCAATAACAACACATAGATCGACAGACAATGGATATTAAGAGACAAGCAGACAAATGCATAGAGAGAAGAGGAAGGGACAGACAGACAGACAGACAGACAGACAGACAGACAGACAGACAGACAGACAGACAAAGGGATAGAAAGAAGTGGGATAGACAGACAGACAAATGGATAACAAGACACTAACGTACAAAGGGATGCACATAACAGGGACAGATAGAATAAGGACACAAAGAGAGGCAGACAGAACCGGGGCAGAGTAGATACAAGATCGAAGAATGACAGACAGTTAGGTAGAAGGGGAACAGACTGAATAGAAGACTGACATACAGAAGATAGACAGAGCAGCAGATAGAAGAGGGAAAGACAGAAGAGGGACAGACGGGGGGGTTTGGATGGATCAGCAGATGAATAGAAAGACAGCCAGATGGAAAGCTGACCTTCGTAGTAGATCCTTCCAGTGATCTGGCAGCCAGCCTTCTTCATCATCGCTTTGATGTCGTCCATCGACAAGAGAACGCCGAGTTCTTTCATCGTCTGATGAAGCTCCTGTTCATCTATGTAGCCGTCACGGTTCTTGTCAAAGACCTGCAATGAAGACAATGCAACATCATCAACACATGCATCCTCATCACCAGTACCACCATCATGACGCATCGTTTTAACCAACGATCTGTGATCAGAAAGAAGACAATGGATCTGACCAAAGATGAAACTGTGATCTTAATCAAATCTAAACTAAAGACTTCTATAGTGCCATTATCATAATGTCCAAGGCATCTTAAATAACCATACCATGATGTAAGGTATCATCTGGATCATCAGTAATGCGGTCTGTTGACCATGCTAATCATCTAACCATCATCATATTGACTATTAGGAATCACAACTGAGAAATGGTTTGGACTGTGAAAGAGATGCTTCTTTGCCTTGAATGCCTGTCTTGTCTCCTCCTCTTCTTGTGTCTTTGTGCTGTGAAGCAAATTTGCGTGCTGCTTATATTGTTTCATAACACGACAAAACTCACGGAAGTCTATTCTGCCATTGTCTGCAAAGTACCAAATACAAAGAAAATCATGGAAGTCCGCAACCCATCAATTCACCTCACTACCATTTATTGATTGACTGAATGACTAAGCTTCACAGCAACTGATTAATTTACCATGCGGGCTTTACAGTGATTGATTGATCGACTCATTGACTGGTCTTTACTGTGATTGACTGATTGATCCACACAGTGACTGACTGATTGATTGACTGGTCTTTACTGTGATTGACTGATTGACCTACACAGTGACTGATTGATTGATTGACTGGACTTTACTGTGATTGACTGATTGATCTACACAGTGACTGATTGATTGATTGACTGGTCTTTACTGTGATTGACTGATTGATTTACACAGTGACTGATTGATTGACTGGTTTTTCCTGTGATTGACTGATTGATCTACACAGTGACTGATTGATTGATTGACTGGTCTTTACTGTGATTGACCGATTGATCTACACAGTGACTGATTGACTGACTGGTCTTACTGTGATTGACTGACTGATCTACAGTGACTGATTGATTGATTGACTGGTCTTTACTGTGATTGACTGATTGATCTACACAGTGACTGATTGATTGACTGGTCTTTACTGTGATTGACTGATCGATCTACACAGTGACTGATTGATTGATTGACTGGACTTTACAGCACATCAGCAGAAGTGAAACCAAAACTGAAATCAAAACTGAAACTGAAAGTAAACTGCTGCCAGTTGGCATTTGACGTACAGTCGAGGTCAGCCTTCTGAATGATCCTTCTGATTTCGTCTGGCTTGACGTTAAGTCGTAGAGAGGTCATGACCTGAGTTAGTTCCGCACTTGTTATCGTTCCATCAGCATCTTTGTCGTATTGAGCAAATTGTACGTGCAGCTCTGACATAAGAAAAAGTAATAACATGGTCAGGAAGCAATCCACTGACATCAAATCCAACGCCACCAAATCAAACTGTAAATTTCCATCAGATCTAATCTAATCAAAAGACTTCCATAGCGTTGTTATCATAATGCCCTTGGCTTCAGTCAATGGTCGCTTCAAGTCAAAATCGGAATTCAAAATCGTAATCCATTGGAGAAGCCAAGATGAAGTCCACGGCCACCAAATACATTTCCATCAAAGGCAATGACCTTACAGTTTATAATTCTGCTACTGACAGCAAAGTCACTGCCATCAAATTAACAGCCATTCAGTTTACTGGTGCATGACGTCTAGTGGTTGACGGCTGCACTGTCAACCCAGAAGTCATGCATTCAAATCCCTGCCTGGGCAGAAATCTGTTTTAAGATTTCAGCTTCACTTGCGCCCCTAATGAACTCTCTTAAAAAATGGGTACACAGACCGTAAACTCTCAGTGGGAACATCGGGCGGCGTCAGAGAGGACTGGCTACCTGCCCTCAAATGCTGATGCAAAGAAAAACGAAGTTGCTAACATAGAAAGCATTTAAAGCAATTAATGCAGTAAAGAAGTCTTGTGTTAAGGGTCAGAAGTTGGCCATATGCTGAAAAAAGGCAGCGCGACTCTTACAGTGGCAAATGGAAACTCGACACACTAATCTGTCTGCCAAGCTGTTTGAACTGCCTGCAGAAGTTACAGAAACTTCAGAACTTTGACACAATCTTGAATTTTTTACAATCCTTTTAAAATTTATTACAAGTCTGTAAACAATTTTTCCAAACGTAATTATTTAATAAACAAAATTTACCATTATTTTTGTTTTATATTTTTAAAATTTTATTAAAGTCACTGCTAAATATCAGTTGTACAGCATGTTACAAATTTCTTATCAATTTTAATTCCTCCATGAATCATGCGATCAAACGATTACAAATACCTGTGCTTCGTCCCCACGGCGGCCAATACAGGCTAACCACAGGGACTGCTCCTAAATTTCTTCTTCAATTAACTGATGCTGTCACCAAAGCCACTGCAGCCAAACTCTTGCCACCACCTTAACAAATGTCAAACTGGGAACGCTCAAGCAAACATCAGTAATAACAAGACCATCCAAACTCCCTGCACTCTCCCCTTCGCCAAATAAAAACCTTCCATGTCCGACCCAACAGCAGAGATAGAGACCAACTAACCTGCAAGTTCTGCATCTGTGAACCCAGTCTCACTGTTAGTAGCAGCAGCAGCAGCAGCAGCAGCAGCAACCGAAGTAGCAGCTGGAGCTGGAGGAGCTGACTTGAGCAAACCGCTTCCATTGGCCTGTCGCACAACGACGATAGTGGCTCCCTCAGTTCCCGTAAACTACAAACAAAACACGACTGAGGGACAATCAAAAGAAACACTTCTGCATTAAAAACAAGTAAGTTAACTGGAAATAATTGCAAAAATCGATTTCCTGTTTCTACGTTAAGACCTTCTGTAGCAATGGGGCATTCAAAGATCTAGCTGCTCCACCAGTCCAAACTTCCATGGTGCAGTACAGAAGCTTTGTTGTGGTTGGTCCAAGTTTCTGGAATAATTTGCCTAACAACTTACAACATGAGCACATTGGTCTTTCTTTACCTCTGTTCTGTAAATGCTTGTTAACCAATCTGCAAGGTCATGGGTTTCTGCTGTCAGGTCAGGAGTGCCGCTGACGAATGTCTCTTGAACAGGCGCTATATAAATCTGTGATTACAGCTACGATCAAAGATTTCAAGCTGAATCCTGCTGAACAGGTTCCGTGTTATACCCGGAACAAGTTGTTCTTACATGTTTGTCTCGTCCCTCAGATTCAGATTTGCTGATCTTGTACGATTAGCAAGTGCAATAAATAAATGAATGTTGTTCTCAGATGCCAAAGAAAATACTTTGATCACTAGGTAAGGTAAATGAATGTCAACTGTCTACATGTCTCTATAGAAACTTCGCAGAAGTATGGTCCTATGGGGTCATAGAATCTTTCAGTTGAGGCACGAACATGACCACAGCAAGCAAACATTAGGACACCTTTTAAAGGTATCCTACTGTGTCATTATTCCAGAAAAGTTTTGACATTTGAGTTCATGTTTATACCTGTTTCTGAGCCTTGCCAATTTCGCCCATCATGATCTGAACAAAATCTGTAAAACAGCCATAAGGAACAAGTTATTTGCCGACCATATTCTTCCCGGTTTTCACAAAGTCAACCATCGAATCATCCTCAATGGAGAATTTATCCCAAGTCTCTCCTACGAAAACTGTTTATACATGCAGTCCAGTAAAAGATTTGATACCCCTCAACTCCTTGGCAAAACCATCCAGCCATGCTCATAAAAATTTGAACTACTGGCATCACTTCTCAACGAAAAAAATACTCTACTCACCCTCTTAGAAGATTTGATTTTTAATTAATTTTGCGATATTCTAGTGATTAGCGTGAACGTCAACCAAGAGTTCAGAGATTAAAATCCCCGCCAGGGCCGATTTGTGCTTCACTTGTTGCCTCCAGCGAACTTAGCCATAAAATGATTACACTGTAAGTGAAAGAGGTGAGGGAGAGAAGTGGCCACCCACCCTCATTTGGCATTGGGCTTGTAATGCAGAGAGTACGGTTTGAGTCTCCACTGAGACAGCTACTGTGTAGAGAACTTGAGCAAGTCCTTCACTCGCAATTGCTCAGCGCCAATGATTGATGCTTAGTCATTAGATAACATTTGGAGCTTGTTAACACTTAATATTCATGGCTGCCTCTCAGAAGAACTGAGCTTAGGATCTGCTCTTCTTCCTTCAACTACCGCTGTAAAACCCAGCTACCCGCCCTCAGAGTAGGTTAGGCTCCCAAGATCTCTTGAGTCCCTTGTCGAATCACAAATGCAAAATTTTGAACCAAGAAATAAAGCACAATTAAAAAGTGATTTTGTGATGAAATAAGAAATGTTACAAAAGTGATCAGAAACGTTGGAAGGCGACTGAGTAGTTGAATGAAACCAAATTAGTCTGCTTTGATGGCTTCTCATACTCACAGTAACCCAGTAAAAGGAGGAACCAGATAACACACGTGTGAAATGCATAACATACTTGAATAACCTCACAAATCAGTTTCATTTTAATGCAAATTTTGTTAAGAAACAAATTTAAGCAACAAACTAACATGAAAAATCAAAAAAAAACAAATAATAAGAAACGTTCTCAGAAATAAAAAACATTTCAGAAAAGTGAATCTTAAGAAACAATAAACAACTAAAAACAGCTTTATATCTAAGTGTTGAATCCCTTCACTCACCCTCATAGAAGATTCGACTTCCTTCAACTCCGGCCTCTTTCATCATGTCCCTGACATCTTTATCTGTCAGGGGAACACCAAGCTTTGTGAACGTTGCCTTCAGTTCATCGAGATCGATGTACCCATTACGATCAGTGTCAATTGCGTTGAACATCTCGCGAATTTCTTGCTCCTCTGACAGTGGCTTCTCGTAATTCTTGACGAGTAATAGGAATTCGTTGAAATCGATCTTGTTATTGCCTGAGAAACAATCATTTCTGTTTTTACTGTAATCATTATCTGTATAAAAATAGACTTAGAAGAGTGGGCGCATGGTCCAGCTGTACGTATGTAATGGTGACCACTAGGTTAATGGCTGGCAAATAATGTGAGAACATAAAAGGTGGATCAGAAAAGATGGTATGCTGAGGTAAAGTTCTCAAACTTGGGACAGTTTTGGTAATTGATTTAGTGGGCTGTAGCTAATGGGAAGCAACAAGGGATTTTCCCCATAAGGGATATTTTACTCAACTAGTGCGCAGATGCCCTGCGCAGGAGAGGCTAGATAGTATTATCATTATCATTGTTATTATTATTATTATTATTACCCTAAGATGTATGTATGTATGATTATGATTTTGATTATTATTATTATTATTACCCTAAGATGTATGCACCCAATGATTCTGTAAAATCAATCTGGACAGAAGAGAATATATTCTTCTTCCTACTTTTTCCTTCTTCCTATTTTTAAGGTGATAACACCTCAAAGGCTATGTAAAATCAGTCCGGAAAGGAGATAGTATTATCAGGAGCAGCTAAGAATCGTCACTACCTAGCACTGAAAAGTACAGTGGAAAGCGACTGCATTAAAGCAGTGGATTACTGAAGCTACTATTATTTTGAATCCAAAGTCATGTGGCAATGATCCCTTGGGATTTAAAAAATGTCTGGAGATTGTACATGAAGTCTGGAACAATTGTCTGGAACAATTGTCTATTGTGCGAAACCTTGGTCATCGTTGCTAGCAGAGCACAAGAGCTTACCATCCAAATCCACCTGGTGGAAAATCTCTTTGATGTAGTCCTCTGATGGATGGATGTTCATGGATGTCAGAACCTGGACCACTTCCTCCATCGTTATGTAGCCGTCGCCGTCCTTGTCAAATATGGAAAAGACCGGAAGCAGTTCTGAAACAAACAATGAAAACTTCCATTTCATGGCTGGTTCTGCTCCACACAACCACATTAAAACCAGACGTCTCATAAAATGAAATGTAACAGAATAACTAATAAAATTAAATGTAACCAGTAATGTAAAATATTTAATGCAAAAAAGTACTCAAGCTAAAAATGTAAAGCAGAAAATGTAATTGAGCTACAAAAATATAAGGCTGAGAGGCTACAAAATGGAATCAGATTGCAAAATGAAACGTAGTAAGTTTATAAAACATAATCCGATGACAAATATAGGCCTCATGTATCAAAGACACAAAACGTGATGTAATCGGACATTTATGTGGTGTGGCTTTGTTGCTCGGTGTCTACATAATTTTTGTCTGTCAGCTGTCACCACAGATTCACATGTGACACAACATGTGATGCTCACCTTGTTTCTGTTGACTGGAAAAACTGTCGCTTGCTCTTTGCCGAACGGATCGCGCCTAAAATCAGAATTCCGCAATACAAGATGTCGGAATAATATTTAATTCTCTGTTGCTATTCAGTATTAAATAAATCAACGATTGCACCTGTACGCGAATAACGACAAAGAACCACACATAACAGTTTGCTACTTACTTACCACTTACAGTGCTATGTAAAACTGTGGCTCAAGTAGTCTTTCTGACATCATTTGGGTTACATTACATTCATGACATTACTTTCTAAAGATTACTAAAAGTTGATCTACAGTGTTGAAGTACAAGAATGATCTCAGTTCAGTTGGGCACATAGCAGACACTCGTTCTACAAGACAGACAGAGAGAGAGAGACAGCAGGACAAACAGAAAGACAGAAAGTGATAAAGACAGAAACAATGTTTCGAGTGTGTCTTGCCCTTCATTTCAACGCTAAACATTTGGCCTGTATAAAAGACGGCCATCAAAGATTCATGCAGAATACATTAACTGCAGCCGACAGACTATTTACGTACTCACCTTTGTCTCACAATTTGTCTTTCCACTCAAGTTTTCTGTAAACAGCTTGCAGAAATCTATCCAAAAGAAAAGAAGCACATCTGTATGTATGCAGGCATGTATATAATTATGTCTCTGAATATTTATATAGCACCATAGGGTACCTCTCAAAAGCACTGGCATTAAGTACCACTCAAAAGCACTTAACACTTACTAGATAATAAGTTTACATACGTAGACAAGAACATACAAAAACAATATCTAGCACTGAGACACTGGCACTGGCATCACTTGTATATTTATCAACTTAGCTTATTACATTAGCTTACTACATTACTGGTGAGGAATGCCTTTGGTAAGTGCTTAGAAGCCATCATATAAATGCCTAGAAAACTAACTACCTAATTAACTAAAGAACTACCTAATTAACTATTTAACTACCTAATTAACTATTTAACTACCTAATTAACTAAAGAACTACCTAATTAACTGAAGAACTACCTAATTAACTAAAGAACTACATAGTTAACTAAAGAACTACCTAATTAACTAAAGAACTACCTAATTAACTAAAGAACTAACTACTGAACCAACTCTACTCACCATGTGTGACTCTTCCAGTTACCTGAGCACCATTTGATTACTCGCCTACGATTCCTCGCTCAGTCGATGGACATATGGCGTGTTAACAAATGCATTACTTACTTACTTACTCATGAATCTTTTGCTCTATATGAACTTTCACACCATTTCAGCTATCACCGGCAGCGCCTTTTTGAGGTGCAAAAAAGCGCCATATCACAAGTGTCTTAATTGCTAACAGACTATCTAACCAACTAGGCAACTAGCTAACCAGCTAATACCTAACCAATTAATTAACTAACTAACCATTGTAGCAGATTTTGCCGTGGGGACCAACACCGACTGATCGCATCATGGCGTGGATGTCCTTTTCTGAAAGCGACAGTCCGAGCTGTTTCATTGTGCTCCTGCACAAAACAACAAGTAAACAAACAAGAGGTTGTAAAGGCACTACATAAATTCTAGTAGTGTGCATGCATTTTGGACATTATGCAGTACCTTTTAAAAATTTCACAAAAGCGCTGAAACGTGGCCACCTGACAGATCAGATAATAAAAGGTGCATCACAAGCAGGGTGGCATTAATACAGCCTCAGTATATGGGGGAACTTCCCCCTCCCCACTAGAGCCGACCATCTCCTATTAAAGATAGATTCCCCATACCTCTAACTGCTACCCCAGGTCTTCCCTCCCCTCACTGCTACCAACCACAAATCATACCCTGGTTTTAAATATATTGCACCAAACAAATCATACCCTGGTTTCAAACAACTGCACTCCGGTTTTAAACAAAATGCACCCTAGGTTTAAAAAACACATCCTGGTTTCAGACAAATCTCACCATGATTATACACCGATCACACCAAGGTTTTAAATAAATCACACCCTGGTTTTAAACAACACGCATCCTAGTCTGGGAGTGTCTCTGAGTAGGTAATTTTGATGGGTGCTATATAAATGCTCTGTATGAATGAATGACTGAACGAATGCATGACTGACTGAATGGTTTTAGCAGTGCAGGTAGGGATGACAAAATCAGAACTTGCCTGAGGTCACATGCGTTGAGATAACCATCCTTGTCCTTGTCAAAGATCTGGAATGTTTGTTTGAGGTCAGCATCACGACAGTGCTTGTCCTTGCCCCTCTCTGTCTCCACCCGCTTATACCGCATCATCAGCTCCTGGAACTCCTCAAAACTTATCGTCCCGTCTCCTGGGAAAACCAACCAAACAAAATCTCCTTTCAAGCTCTGTTCAAGGGGTCAACGGTCACCAAAACGAATAAGTTGCCAGATCAGCAAACACAGAACAAACCAAAGCAAGTGTCGTCTGACAGCTGATCGGTTTGAGCACCTGCTTTGTAATGTAGAGCATACAGATTCCAGCCACTTTCCAGCGATGGTTACAGTGGTTACTTTACTTTTACAGTTACTTTGGCAAGTCCTTCATACACAATTGCTCAGCAAAATCAATTGATGTTAATCATCAGGTAGTGGTGCTTAACAAATACAGAAACACCAACACTAACACTGAGGATTTGAAAAGGTGCTACATAAATGAAATTGAACAAACTTATTTTATTTTCAGGCAAACAAGTAAACAAAGGCAAGTCCAATAAATTTTAATAGTTTCAGATCTAATTAACGTTAAATGTTAATACCAGAATATACATGCATTAAACAAGTTACGTCAAAATGCAATAACATGTTGACAGGCATCAACATGTTATTGATATTGCTATAGGCGTCATGTTGTCTGTTCTGCAGTGCGTTGTCTCTGCAGTCCAATGATTGAGGGTTCGACCCTTCTCTGCAGACTTTGGAGAAGTTGTTCGCACACACTCATCTCAAGCCTCAGATTCAGATTGACTGGGGGACCTTAAATGGTGTGGCACTCATTCAAACAGGCAGCGATGGTGAAGGATCTCACCCGAGTAATTCACTGAAAAATAAGCAGGGTCGAGGCCATGTGGTCGCTATAGAAAAACGTATACATTTACATTTACTGATCTTGAGAGTGAAATCAGTGTTGGGATTTCTGGACAAATTGTGTTCTAGAGCAGTTTCAGTTGCAGGTCTGTAGTCAATCAGATTTAAATTTAAGACTAATCTCTTCCTTACCCACCATACCCTAACTTCTGGTTTCTCTGACCTATAGAAATCTGACCTGGTTTCTCCAATGGATTATGATTTTGATTGTGATTTTACTTGAAGTGACCACTGATTGATGCCTTGGGCACTATGATATTGATGCTGTAGAAGTCGCTAGGATAGACAGTGCAACACATATGGGAAAATAAAAGAAGTTTTGCATGAGTTATCTGTTATGGCAATCAGCTTACCATCAATGTCGACTCGTTTGACCATGGTCTTGACGTCTTGTGCGTCAAACTTAATGCCAAGCGACTTCATTGTTTCCATGACTTCATCCGCAGTTATCTGACCATCTCCGTCTTTGTCAAACATTGAGAATGAAACTCGCAACTCTGAAAAAAAGCACAAGCACAGCGTTTTCATAAAAGTTGCAAAATAAATGTTGCGATCATCTCTTATCTAGTTTAATCCGGAAACTTCTATCGCATCATCATCACAACACTCCAAGGCATGAAAAATCAAGTGTGCAAAATTCTTCCGATTACCTTACCTTCTACTTCTTCTTTAGTGTTCTGCCGTTAGGCAGGTCCAAGAGTCCAACGACGTCACTCTTCTCTGTGCTGTGCCATTTCTTTAACTTCTTTGTAGCCGCATCTTCCTTCTTTATCCATCATCCAGTCCAACAGCATATTTCTTGGTCTTCCTGGAACCTTCTTTCCTTTAATTCTTCCTTCAATCACTGTCCTCCAGAGAGAATTTCCATGCAGTATGTGAACAATCCAGTTCACCTGTCTCCTCCTTACTGTGTTTACCAGTGTCCTTTTTTCTCGTACCATATCCCATACTCTCCGACTCAGATCAAGTTACATTTGTTTCCTATCATAAGGTGCATCTGTTCAGATAACTTTTGAGTTCTGAAAGGGTATTATACAATGTTCAGGTACACATATATACGGTACCTGCTTAGCAATGACTTCTAAACCTCACCTTGAATGTCAGGATCATCGTTTTCTAAGTCGCTTGGTTCAAAGACAACAGAAGAAGCTGAAGTCTGAAGACAACACACAGGCCATTATTGACAAATAAAGTCCCTTCGACAACAAAATGATATATTCATCTGAAGTTCATCTATTAGTACATGTGTTAGATAGTCCAGCGGTTAGCATGCTGGGCTGTCAACCCAAAGGTGAGGGTCCAAATCCCTGCCAGGTCAGATAGAAAATTTACAGAAAAGTAAGTATCTGTGACTTGTGTGCCTCTGATTGGTTTTTCATGAAGCGGAGCTATATAAATCTCTAATTACACCGAGACTCATTACAACACACTTCATTACAATATAAAAACTGATATAACATGGTTCCCTTGATTAGTTGAGCTAAAAAACTTCCCTTGATTAGTTGAGCTAAAAAACTCATCATAACATGACCGAGTTACAAGGAGGTGCTTGATAAGGCTCCTAGTTCCAAGGACAGCATAGTAACGAGTTTCTGTGTGTACTATTCTAACACATTAATCCAACAAGAATCAACAACAAAATTTAATAGCAATGCTTGCACCTCAGAATCAGATTTACTGACCTTGCACGCATAATAAATGCAAATAATAATAATAATAATAACAACAACAATAATTATAATAGTAATAGTAAAACATAAAAATCACAATAACAATAATAATAACAACAACAACAATAAAAATAACAATAACAACAATAATAATAATAATAATAATAATAATAATAATAATAATAATAATAATGCACCAAGACTCAAACCCTAGGCACTGAAGAGAGAGAGACCAGAGAAAGAAGAGGGACAGAAACTGACCACCTGGTTCTGATCCAAGCTGATGCATTGTGTCATCATTTTCACAAAATCTAAAACAACCATTAAAACAGAATGTCATTACCAGAATGTACATGCGCTAAATAAATTACGCTAAAATGCAACAGCATGTTGACATGGGCAATACATGCACGTCTCATGCAGTTGTTTATTCTGTAGCACGCTGGGTCTGCAATCCAACGACTGCAGGTTTGCATCTACTGAGTGGACTACTGGACAGTGGATAGATTGATCGCACAAATTTGTCTTGCACTTCAGATTCAGATTTGCTGACGTGGTGCACACAATAAATGCTATAAATAAGTCAAAACAAAATATAAGAAGTATTTTACACAAATTATATTACTCGTTCAAGGGTTGAGAGTATCCTAATTAAAAAAACCAAGACATGCTCTAAAATGCAAATGAGCATTGTGGCGATTTCTACATCAGCGACATTTGGCGTTCGTGAACAGAATATATCAGCGCATGTTGAGACAACCGCTACCACATAAACGATGACCTAAGTTTAGCAAGAAACAAGAAACAGAAGCAGACAAACAGAGAGACAAACACAACTAGGCTGTTAAGCAAACAGAGACACACTAGCACACTAAATTAGCAATCTTTGCGCTATCCAGGCTAATATAATAGTAATCTTACTAGTACCATTTATATAGCACCACTACTGTATAATGACAACCATCAACTGAGAGCAATAAGCTTATGTGCATTGAAGACTGTTTTCAATGTTGCTGCATAGAAAAGCCATCCTGGAAGGATTGAACCCACACCCTATGCTCTAAGTCTGCATTCAACCGACTAACCAAACACGTTACCACAGAAGACCAGTTTGGATTTGCTGCTACAGTGGATTTCCATAGTAACTTCCTCTCCTATGGCTTCCCTTTCAAGGTGAATTATCTGTGGAATCAAGGTTAAAGAATTGGGGTACATTCTGGGGTAAAAAACCATTGCTGAACATGGACCTGATCACACACACAAACACACACTAACTGAACTCTAATCTAATGCAAAGCTAAATGAACTCTAACCTAACCAAAAACTACAAGACCTCTGCCTAACCCAAACTAGCTGAACCTTAGAAGAAGAGAAGAGCAGTCCCTTAAGCCAGAGCCAAGAGGCAGTCATGGGTATGAAGTGGTAGCAACTTTGTTTTCTTAGCCTCAGCATATAAACTGGGGTGACTAGTCCTTGCCCTCGCCACCAGATTTTCCTATTGAAGATGTACAGTCATCATACTCCTCTTATAGCCAAGTTTGCCAACCTAACCGAAAACTAACTGAATCATAATCTAACTGAACTCTAACCTAACCAAAAACTAATAAAGCCTTAACCCAACCGAAAACTAAATGTACCTTAACCAAACAAAAACTAACTCAACCTTAACATAACCAAAATCTGACTGAACCCTCTGAGCCTTAACCTAACCCAACGCTAAATCCTATCCTAACCCAAAAGTAATGGAACCCAAACTTAACCAAAAGTAACTGAACCCTAACTTAACCTAAAACTAACTCAACCCCAACCTAACTGAAAACTAAAACCTGAACTTTAACCGAGCTGAACCATAAAACTTTTCCTATATGCCTATGACTTCATGAAGTTCTTCCATCAGCAGATATCAAAAACAACCGAATGGTTCTTGCGCAAAGAAGCCAAGTGGCTACCTTACATTCAAGGTTGGCCAGATTAGATACCTTTGAACCTCCCTAGTAGACAGCCTTAGGAAGCCATATCAAGTACATACTATACAGTACAAAATTCTTGTTGCAAAAAGGTTATATTTTAAAGCTTGGGTCTGGCTCTACATGTCTGTGTGTGCCTGTCAGTGGTGACTTGTCCAGTTATCTGAGACCTGTTTGCCTATAGATGAACGTTTTGTTCTTGATGAACTTTAGCATGCTAGTGTGTGAGAGCTCTTCGTCACTGGTGACTTGTCCAGTTATCTGAGCACTTTTTAATTACAGATGAACTTTTTGTTCCTAATGAACTAAAACACCACTGAGTCTGGCATAGGCAGCACTTTTGTGAGGTATTTTAAAGGCACTACAGTAAGTGTCTAGGTACATACATACCATGCACACACACTTAACAGATACATACACATCATACATTCATACATATATACATACAAACATACATCCATCCATACATCCATATATACATCCAACTATACATACCTAAGTAAATCCATATATACATACAAATATACATACACATATACATACACACATAAATCCATATATATACAAATGCACACACATATACATACATACAAAACTGAACTGGAACTGGGAGCTAAGCCTGTGTAGGGGTTACATGAGAATTTGTGTGATAGAGCAACATGGTGTAAGGAGGCTTTATATAGTCTTCAGGGCATATATTTCTACACAGCTAGGAACACATATATATCTGCACAGTGAACAGAAGCATCCAATATCATACCATGACTAAGCTCACTTAATCTGCTATCACTGCTCTCCTGTTAAGAAATGAAAACACTTCTAGACTTATCTCCAGAAGCAAAACCATTACCAAAGAAATTTTTCAAGTACACTGGCATCTCTCTACAAAACTGTATAGGGGACCATGTCAACTACCACATTCTAGCCTGACATCTGGTTTCTATGACCTCAGGACTTCAACTGGGTTTCTCCAACGAATTACAATTCATGACTACAGTTTCACTTGAAGATGTCTAATTGTTTTGACCACATTCTGCATCTATATAATAATTTGCTTAGACACGTGTGCATGCGGTCCAGCGCTGGCGCTACCTCGCAAATTAGATCATAATTTTAATCATAATCAAGAATTTATAAAGCGCCACTTAAAGATAAACTCATCAGAGGCTCTCTCGGCCGGACAACCCAGAACCACTGGGGAACAGAATGGTCTTCAAGCGCTTGCGGAAGAAAGGGGCAGGAAGGCAGAGAGACTGCTTATCACACACTGATGCACTGAATGCTTAAAGAAATGCTGGCTCTCTGGCAAATTACATGAGCACTGGGAGGGAGAAGGCATATTGACGTCTGTAGCTATCTGTGAATAAAAGGGACAGGGAAGGGATTGGATCGAAAGAGAAAGTCAGGGAGAAATGGGGGAGTTGGAGAAACAGGAAGCAACTAGGGATTTCCATTATGGGGAACTGGTGCATAGATTCTGTGTGTGATAGCGGCGGTAAAGAAGTCGTTGGAGTAGATTAGAATTCACACCTTCGTAGAATATTCTGTCTCGGATGGCGACACCAGCGACCTTCATCATGGTCTCGACGTCCTTCTCAGTCAGGTCCATTCCGACCTGTTTCATTGTCGCCTTCAGTTCGACCTTGTCGATGAAGCCATTGTTGTCCTTGTCGAAGGCAGTGAACAGGGCTCGTATCTCTGCCTCTTTCGAATGTCGTGCTGCTCGGGATTCCATCATCCCAAGAAACTCCTCAAAATCTATCAGGCCGTTGCCTAAAACAACACAGAATACGTTGTCAATTGTCATTCCGAGGAAAAACATTTTGGAATATCAATATAAACCTGCATGTATGTATGTATGTATGCATGTATATACACATGTATGTATGTATGTATGCATGTATATATACATGCATGTATGTATGTATGTATGCATGTATATACACATGTATGTATGTGTGTATGCATGTATATATATACATGCATGTATGTATGTCTGGATACATCTGGCTATTTATACAGCATCTTTTAAGAACCTTAAACAGTCACTAAATGTGACTTTTATTTACCAGATCCAAAAATGTGTGACTAGAAAGACTGGAAATGTTTGTTGTGGTGGAACCGAACTCATTTTCAACGGAAGACTGTTCCAGAAGCGTGTGTGTGTCACAGCCTGCCAATGGGGGCGTTTCCCAGCCGTTCAAGCATCATTCGCCTGTGTATGGAACTCGTCATTCTTAGCAAACACAAACATCGTCTAGGCTGGTGGGGAGTACCTTTGAGAGGTACTCTGAAGGTGCTATATAAATGTCCCGATACTTTACATACAAAATAACAGAACTCCATCATTCCCAGAGACTCCAAAAACCGCCTAATACAACTCAAACAATGCAAACAACAGCAACAACATCATCATCATTTGCCTACCCACCGTTTCCTAACTTTCGTTTCATTCACCTATCGGATTTCAACTGGGCTTCACCAACAGATCATGATTCTGACTACAGTTTTGATTGAAGCAACCATCGACTGATGCCAAGTGCATCTGACAACTGCGCTATAAGAATAGATTAGATATTGATTCATACAGAATTGTATGAGCATCAAAGTTCGCTAAATCATCAGCAAAACAAAGCACAAGATAGCAACGCATAGATTGCCAAGTTCTTAAAAGGAGCTCTATAAATGGTCAGGTACATACAATCTCAGTCCTCAGCAGACAGTTCTTGGAGGCAACAACAAAAGAACTATCACCGGCTAAAAAATTTCATATATAATGTCATAAAATTTTATATAGCGCCCTATCTAGACATCTGCCCAGTTACACAGTCACAGATATACAAAAAGGTTCGTTCCGTCAGCAAGTCCGGCTGTGCTAGAGACAAGCACATAGACAAGACAGACAGACATACAGACAACCACAAAGACCAAAGCAGACAGCCAAAAGGACTGACTCGTGATTCTTGACACGTTTACGTCCAAGAAAACGGAAGACAGGCGCATTTCTGACGAGTGCTCGGCACACTTTCGCAATGCACTTCGCCGTTATTTAGTGCCATCAAGTGCTATCAAAAGCCCATAGATTGTAGTTTCGCTGCCCAAAATCACTACCCGTCCATCCGCTGCGATGGAGCAATTCCACCGAAATGGAGTCATAAACCTCACCAGACGTCATCATCGTCATCATCGTCATCATCGTCATCATCATTGGATCAGAATCAAGTCGACGTTACGCTGATAGCTCACCCACGATCATTTTCACAGCCCTGGCACTGTGTTTGAACAGTCTGCCATCTGGTGCAATTCAAGGTTTGGTACTATGATCCTTGGCACTATGATCAAATAGTCTGGGGGCAATCCAGGGCTTTGGCACCATGATCTTTCTTGGCTCTTTGACCAAACAGCATGACATCCGGTGCAATCCAAGGCTTTGGCACTATGATCTTTGGCACTATGATCGAACATTATTGCAACTGGTGCAATTCAAGGTTGGCACCATGATCCTTGGCACTATGACCATATGAACAGTATGGCATTTGGTGCGACTCAAGATCTACTTTATGGCCTTTAGCTCCAACAGCGCTATATCTGGAAAAATCTTAGACCTTTGCCAAAGAGATCTGAAATTCTGGGTGTGTTCCACAAACACACTAACCACATTCCGAGTGATTAAAGAACATGAGAGTCCTGAGAGCTTATATCACCCATAAAAACAAGCTTGGCATCACTAATGACTTCTAGCCTCTTACCTCACAAAAAGAAGGTTCCAGGAACCCGGAACAGACGCATGTGCCACAGGGAGTCTTGAGAGAAGCCGTCCAAGGTAGAAAAAACCTTGAAGAAGGCTCAAAAGCCAACAACAAGTTCATAAGGTTCTGTTAAAGTCTAGTTGGATCATGCCCAATCACTAGACATTTAAAACAATTTGATGTTACATACACAATACTGGTCTCAACTGGGTTCACCCTTTGAACCTCATAAATATTTATGTGCTGTTTATTATAATGTTGCCATTAGAAACAATAAGTAAATGAATAAATTAAATAAAAAACAACTAAGTAAGCAAGTCTTAATCCTGAACAGGGCCACGAATTACAGCCTAGAGAAATATGGAGAAAAGAGATTTGGTACAATCAGCCCAACCTGAGAAGCCTCGAAACTGGACATTACGCAACAACCGATGAATCAATCTTCATCATGCACTGGCTACAGTAAAAGTAAATGTACATGTTTTCCTATAGCAAACGTACAGCCTCGACCCTCTTCATTTTTCAATGAATTTATTCGGTGAGATCCTTCACCACTGCTGCCCATTTGAATGGAAGCCATGCCATTTAAGGCCCCCCTGCACGGACCGTGCTAGACAGTGCTGCAAACTCAACACTCTAGAAAGAATTAGACAAGACTTGCACTTGGAAGAAGCTGGCAAAGCCAGAACAGTCTTGAAGCTGGCCATTAAGCATGACAACAACTAATGAATTCGCAAATCGTAACACCAAGATTTCTACAGCGCCAAACGAAAGCTAAGTCTTTTCTAATGGCAACAGGCGCTCAGTCAAAACAAAATCGATAGGCAAGATTGGTTCAGTTAAAGGTCAAGATCCAAAAGGCAGGCAGGCAGGCAGGCAGGCAGGCAGGCAGGCAGGCAGGCAGGCAGGCAGGCAGGCAGGCAGGCAGGCAGGCAGGCAGGCAGGCAGGCAGGCAGGCAGGCAGGCAGGCAGTCAGGCAGCTACGGTGGGTGGTGTTTGGATTGGAAGTGCAGGATAGAAAAGGCGAAGAAGATGAATGAGGATAGGGTCTGCAAAAGAGGAATGTTTTCAGTCTTCAGTGGAAGACCTGCGCAGAGACTGCAAGGGGTGACGTGATGATGACTTAAGTCTTCGTCATAGTGCACAGGGTCATGAACTGCACAGTCTCCTGTTCATCACGAAACGACTGCTACCCCCAGCCGGTTGCAATCTCGACTTGCCTTAGGGGGATAAAATATTGCCATGAATAATTAATAAACGAAAGCCGGCAAGTTTTATGGCTTGTTCCTCGAGCCAATTACATATCAGAAGCCACAAATCAGTCGGTAAACCTCCTACAAAAGCCATGTACCGATCTGTTCGTTCTCCATCCTTCCGTCAGTCCGCACAGAACCAGAAACTGCAGCAGCAGCATCCAACAGGCAAAACTATTTATGCCGAATTCGTTTATCTGCATCTCCGCCCGACAGATGAAAGCGACCGGTATTTTATCGGATGCTGATTGGCCCGAATTAAGTGGGTCGGGTTGGGGCAAGGGTTAAACGGGCTGCATGGCTGTTTATTGTCTAAGACTCTCACCGTAAGAAGTCCATTTTCAGTAACGGTCCTGTTGATATTTCGAGCGCTCAACTTACAACTCTGAGCATATTAAGAGGTTCACAAATACCCTCTAACATTCAGTGGCAGACTGTGGGGACGGGGGGAGGGCTAAAACGGTCGTAAACCCCTAAACTTGGCGCACTGACTTTTCTAAGTTTACCTTGCGGTTTGTGTTTGTGTGCACCATCGGTTGATGCCTCGGGCATTAAACACCGGCGCGATAGAAGTTACTGATTGCAATTAATTGTTTTTCTCATTATGCCACAGACCTTTACTTACGCTGGAGGCAATACAATACTATATAATACAATGAGAGACTCTGGAAATGACAAAAAATATGTTACGATATCAACGGTTTGGATACTGTACAAATTGGCGACACCTAGTGTCGGTTTTTGCAACTCTACACTCAGTCTCCCATTTATTGCAACACTAGCAAACGTGCATCTACTATTTTCGCCATGTATTTCAAAAGGTGGCCTACAAGTTTAACACCCACTGACCTTCCTCTGAGACTGTTGCGTCACCAGCAAGTAAAGACGTCCAAACTACAGAGATCATAGCACTTCTGTCACTTCCAGAGTGCACTGCATTTCGGGTGGACCACTTACACCTACGTTGACCAACAGACGGTTACAGGCCCAACTACTACTTCTGCCGACCTCACTTCAAACACTAGTTCTGAACATGGCTGGACACCAGACAGCTTATGTCAATGAATACTTCTGGGCGTTGGACCCTTTGCAACCCAATTAACTGTAGAGCATTTGCAACATCTATCACTCTTGATACATCAATAAGAGATCAACGAGAGATGATGATAACAATGAGGAAGAGTCGAAGAAGAAGCCGAAGAAGAAGATGACGACGATGATACGATGAAGATGATGATGATGATGAAGACGACAATGAAGATTAATACTGTTGCCACACTTGTCTGCAGTTAGCCAACGACACACGCAACAGTGCAGATTACAATGGCACCGCTTCATACATCAGTGTTAAAACCACATCAGTGTCGTCTGAGAACAGACATTACTTCTGAGCGCATATAGACTACAATAAAAGCGCAATATCCTGTGCCCTAAGACTGCTCTGTCAACATCAATGCCTGCTGTGAGTAGCCATTACTTATAAGAGTACACATTAACCATTCACTGCCTTCTTATAACTCTCTTCATCGTAACACGAAACCTCATGCGACACAAGGCTATCAGCCAACTGCATAGGGAATTCAGTGCCTCATCTACAGCGACCGAAAATTTTTATGGGCTACTAAGCAGTCATGCAGATATTCTCTAGTGTTACTTAGATGTTTATTGTTAAGTCTGTTGTTTTCAACCACTGCATCGAAGGTAAAGGTGTACACAACATGGTCGGTTACGAAGATCCCAAATTTAGTTCAGCCTTAAAAAATTACCTCAGCATAACAGAGTCTTGTTATAAAAAGGCAGTCTTGGCCTGGCTCCCAAAGATCGCACTACGACAAGTTTCCTGTGTATATTGAAACTGCCTCATCAGAGCGTTCAGACCGCATTCGTGCCAGCTGCAGACAGATATTAATCTGAATGGTGTAAATGAAGTAACTACACTGGCACCAGATGGCCACAGGGGAACAGTAAAACGCAGAGAAACATCGAAACGCGAAGACAGCATGCACTACTCGATGCAACACAAACCCCAGAAATGAAACTGAATAAAACAGCACGAACTCCTCGCACAAAATCTATAACGTTTCCCGTTTCTCGACTGATGCCGGCAGCTGGAGCGAATCAGCTGTCGTCACTGAGGTCACGCTTCAACTCTCCTTCGGTTATGGCGCCAAATGTTAACTAAAGATGCGATCGATATGAAAGGCTATTGGTCCAGGAAGCAATCTCAGTGGCTGTCCTGCCATCTTCCGGCCACACCGCAAACAACCAAATTTCTCTGGCCTATCTGACCCACGTCTTGAGTACATACATAGTTATACATACATTGCATACATAAAAGTCATGCAAACACACAAAGCTATGCATACATAAGCAGTTGTACACAGGCATACATACATACATGCACACACACATACATATACTGTACATACATACAATTATACATGCCCTGTACACATAAACATGCAACATACATAAATACATATATACATACATATATTCTCTTTGTTTGTTAAGACTCATTTATTGAAATCCTGTGGGCAGCCACGTTCCAACGCTTTTGAGGAGTTCCTAAAATGCACTTTATAAAAGTACAGATACATACATACATAAAATTATACATGCCCTGTACACAAAAAACATGCAAACATTCATACACACATACATACAGACAGGCATACATACACATGCATGCACGCATACATACACATACACATCCATACAGAAATGAACCATCTCCTCAGTCGGATACGGAGGCAGGCGAAACGGTGCAGGGCCAGTGAACTATCTGTGCGATCTCCCCTCAACGCAAAAGACATGGAGGCGACCAGCCCCACAGCAGCCACAACAACAAAAGACGTCTGCGACACACGGTTTAATGAGGGAAACAAGCACAGGATGACGCCCAGCATGTTCTTCCATCGCAGGAAGTCAGTAGACACACGCCACTGTCCACCGATCGACCAACCGGGCCCGGCCACGCACCTGCTGCTTCGGCGTATTCAGCCGAAGGCTACTGGCCAGAAGCCAGCCACGGGCCTTTGTGGTGCCAGATCGGTTTCTGACTAAGAAGGTTCCGACTCGGTTCACTGTTGCTGCCAAGGCACACCGAAGTGAGGCAATCTAATCTAATCCAATCTCATGAGTTCTATAGCGTCGCCATATACAATGTACAAGGTTTCACTTAATAGTTGACTGAAGTGCAACTACTACAAATCAAACATAATATGATGAAGAAGCACTGGTCCAAATTTGATAAGTCAGAGAACCAGAAATCAGACTACAGAGGGCTAGCAGCTTGAAACAGATGAGTCATACCTGAATATCTAAACGACATTAACTAACAGAATGACAGAAAGTACCTTGTTGTCTCAATAGGAAAATTTGACATGAAACAATATTTTTGTAATAGAAGCCCCACCCCAGCAGTCTGTAGGCCTCTTCATGCTGTCATTACCTGGACAAACCACGATTCTGACAAAGTTATCAGTCACATGAACCAATCACAATATTTTTTGGCATTGTAATCTCACGATTTCTACATCACCCAAGAAAGTTAAGTCGCAGGAACGAGCTCATTCACAGGTGCTCAGTCAAAACAAAATCAATGGGCAGACAAGGTCAGGTTCGGTTTCAAGTCGAGATCCAAAGATCAGGAAAGTAGACTAAACAGCCGGCTACTGTTCACGGAACTGTTTTCCACAGGTCCTAAATTATCTCCACACCCTCTGGACTGATGGCATTGGCGGCGCCAATATTAAAAGCATGTGCCAGAAGGCGTGTCGCCGAGAAATCGATGTGGTAGCAGTAGATGCTTAGAATTCACTGGTACCACCATAAGGCTCACATAGATTGATTGATTGATATACATACATACCCGCTTTAAAAAGCATTATACAGACATTCGAATATATACATGCATAATTATATATACAAATATACATATGTACATATATATGTACTTATTGAACTGTAACAGCATCTAGGCTGGACAGGAGTGCCTTCAAGAGGTTCTTAGAATGCGGTATATACATTTTCATCACTTACATGCAAAGCCGAACTGCGATAGTCTAGTGGTTAGCATGCTGGACTTACAATCGAAAGGTTTGGGTTCAAATCCCCGCCAGGACAGAAAGTGATTTTGAGATTTTGGCTTCACTTGCAATTCAGCTGCACTGAATGCACTGACGGTACATTATCCGTAGGAAGATCAGGTGGTGAGGGAGTGGGCAGGTCACCCACCCTAATATGAGGAAACTAGAATATGAAGTCACTCACTCTTGGTTTCCGCTAGGGGTCAGCTTAAGAGACTGCTCTTCTACATACATCATACATACAAACACAAACATACATTCTTATAAGTTCAAGTGTAAGCCGGAGGAATATATATGTTTGATAGAGACACTATCCATGCAACAGCTTGGAAGTAACAGGTGCTTGGGCAGTTGGGTTATAAGGAGTGTCTGAAGGAGTGGTGTCTCCTCAGCAGCAATTAAAGACTAAACTGTAATGTCTGATGCTATCCAGGAAAAAGAAGTTTTTAACCTCATAAAGTTGTTGCTGGTTTCTACCCTGCAAAAGATAACTAGCCTATAAAGGCCAGCACACAACAACATACATACAAACATACATTCATACATCATGCACGCATACATTCAAACATACCTACATTCACACATTATATATATACACACAAATACAAACATACATACCTTTGTATACACAGACAGAAGCAGATAAATAGAGAGAAAGGGACAGACAGACCGACGGTCACTGACAGAAAGTGAAATTAACACATAATGAAATACTGAAATGACGATGCAACAACCAGCAGCAGCAGCAGCAGCAGCAGCAGCAGCAGCTTCAACGATGGTTCAGAGGACCACAGCAACAGCATCTCCCACATGAATCAACCAATATCTGACACAGCAACAGCTTCTGGCATCTGGTGATGCCAAATGCAACACCACTAACTCGGTCAGAAGACAAAGACGCTGCTGAAACCTATGTTTCGTTAAAGCATCATCTAAGCCTGTAAGGAGATCTCCCATAATACATTATTTTACATAGTTTCTTACTTAGCTCAGCTCCATGCACGCAGACAGAATGACACTACTCTTCCTTTCAAAGCGAAGAACAAGAGCAGTTTCTTAAGCTAGCAAGAGGCAGCAATGGATTTGACGAGTTAGCGACTTTCGTTTTTTTTTTTATTTATGGAACCCAGTAGTGACATCATAAAACTTCTAGATACCCAGTAGTCATGCCATAGCGCCTTTGTGATGTTCTTAAACTGCGCTATATAAGTTCTTGGATGTATACATACACACACACATACATGCATACATACAAATTTACATACATACAAGGACAATGAGCTTTTACAGTTGCCACATAATCACATTCTCAGCTGTTAGTTTACCATTTTCTTGTTTTGATCTGAACTGCAGCAAATTATCTACCACTGTGACTAAACTTCATGAAACAGACCTGACTCTAGACCTGGCACTGCTTTAAATGTTGGGTGGCTAAGATGACGTCCGACTTATTTTAAACGTTCGCACAAAGGTAAACACGAGCAGATAACGTAAACCAAAGCCCAGCTGATGGAAACCACTCTAACCTATGAAAAACCCTTTTAAATCGCATCCTGCCATCTACTTGCTATCCATCCACCAGTTTGCATAAATGTATTTCATTTTTTACCCTCGGAATATGAGGACAGGCGGTCAGCCCTCTCCTTTGCCATCTTCCTCCCACTGACAGTGTGTTAGGTCAGTGTACTCATTATAGCTGAGTTGTCTAGAGGGCGCAAATAGACCCTAAATATCGAAACAAATTTCTGCCCTGGCAAAGATCTTAAATCCAGAACTCTGGGTGGACCAACCAGCATGATAACCAATAGACCATTGTGCACCCCACTTAAACCCACTTCATACAAATCGTTACTAATGTTTCAGGAAACATCATCAACCCACATTAAATCAGACCTCTTTAGATCAGTCAGACGGCCCTGTTTCCACTCCTTTGTGAGCTTCTGAAAAGGCGCTATATAAATAGCCAGATACATACATACATTTCTAATAATTACATATCTCCAATACAGAACTACATAAAATATACCGAAGAAGAGCAATTCCTAATAACTGTACTTGTACAGCGCCCCCTTTTCGGCATCGGCTGTACTACAGCGCTTTGTTGTTGCTGTTGTTGCTGCTGCTGTTGCTGCTGTTGTTGCTGCTGTTGTTGCTGCTGTTGCTGCTGCTGTTGCTGTTGTTGCTGCTGCTGCTATTATTATTAAGCTAACACTGTGTGACAGCCATGAGTATAAGTGTTAGTGACTTCAGTTTCTTGGTTTCAGCATAGCAGGTCTTGGTTTCTCTCTATCGCAGTCTGATTTTACCACCAACAGGTTACAGTCAATGTACTCATTTCTGAAACTGAGCATCTGTTTCTAAGCAAGCGCTTGAAAGCATTATATTCAGTTGTGATGAGGTCGGTAGTGCCTCTGATGAGCATCTCTTGCAGTGGCACCATATAAATTCGCAATTACAATACAAACTTTGAAACATGTAATAAATTATTCATGCTGCATCATCTCCCTTTACTGCTGCAATAAATGATATGTTCTTAGTCGGTTTCTGATGGCGGCTTTCCTTTCGTTTGACACAGTTAAAAATCCAACCTCCGGCATATGTAAATAAACTCGATATGTTGGCCTAAGAAAAGGCTTTAACGACTCGGACGGATGAGCAAGAACAGGCCCCTGCCAGAACAAGGCCGTTGCTACTCAGACCCAGGCCGGGCCGGGCCGGGCAGGGCGGCACAGACAACATGAAGAGGTCGGCCAAGAACATGGCTGTAGCCATCGATTCACAAGTGCTATTTAGTTGCTTTACTATTAAAATCAATGTAGTGTATGCACAAACGTATATACGCAAACACACACCGGCACAAGACACACATACACAAACATACATATACAGATACACACATGCATACACACAAGTGCATGAACATCCACACACATAATTAGTTATGCATTTATATTTATATTTATTCACAAATGCATGTATGTTGGTGTTTAGTAAGAGTTTATTACAGCATCAGTGTTTAATGGCATTTTATGGCTGCCTTGACGTCAACCTTACCTTACGAAAATATCTGGATATTAATATAGCGCCTTTTGAGAACCTCTCTAAGAATATGGCCATCAGACAGACGTAACCACACAAGCAGACACACATACACCAGCAATTGAACAGATCATGGGCTAAAGCCACTGGGATTGTCGGGAGAAAGGGGGACAGAAAGCTGGCTAGAAAGGCCGTCCATCCAATTAATGAGTATGATGCACAGGGCTATAAATAGTCCGTGTCTGTTGGAAACAGATAGGCAGAAGTGGGGTAGGAGCAGGAGGAGAAGCAGAAGAACACGAAGAAAAGATAGAGAATGATTAAGGAAGAAGGCAGCGTAGAAATTGATCGAGAAGGAAGAGTAAGAGGAAGAGACGTACACAGAGGAGGAGGAGGAGAAGGTTGGTGAAAAGCAAGGTAGAGCAGATGGAAACAGAAAGAATAGGAGGAACAGTCAAAAAGAGAAAGAGGCAAAGGACAGAGCGGAAGAGGGACAGGAGGGGCAGAACGAAGAGGATTAGGAGGAAACAGAGGACGAGACGAGGAGAAGCGGAGGAAGAAGGCTCAACAGTAGGAGGGAAAAGAAAATGGGAGGAAGACGACAGGAGGATAAGGGGGAAGAAAAGGAACATCTCACTGCAGGTTATAAGCACCAGCAGACACGGGGCATTTGGCATCTCATTCCCCCCCCCCAACTGGAGTGCAGCAGACTCAACGTCAGACTCCAGCATTTCTTCCTCTTCTCCTCCTCCACCCCTCCCAAAATCCACTTGTGTATGTGTCCGAGTTGTCATACTCTATATCAACAAACACACCTTTTAGGCTACATACATCCTCCATCGCCCTCTCTTCCTCCCTGCCTCCACCCTTAACTTCAATAGATTTATTACGGCCTTCGTCGTTCGCCGACAACGGTAAAGTGCCAAATCGGTTCCGAGGCGAAAGCAGTTCTGAAAAGTACTGATTGGCTCAACTGACCGGTCTGACAGCCAATACTGATTGGCTCACGTGACCAGTCTGACAGCCAATACTGATTGGCTCACGTGACCATTCGCTTACATTTCGTTCGTCAAAATCATGTTTTGACATAACTAAAACAGTAAGTACATAATGCTGTGGCTTCTAATTTTCCACTTACTGAAATGTTTCGTATCAAATGTTTGCTATCCAGACAACTGGAAACTTCAAATTCGCCCAACTATATTGCAATTTGGCAAGAAAAGTTGTCAGATGCGGCAGGGCACCGTCCTCGCCTGGGGAACCGATCTGGCACCACTACACCGGCGCCAGGCCCAGTAGGCCAGTGATCAGCGAGTTACTTCAAACCCAGCGGTCGCAGGTTCTATTCCGTGGCAGCAAAGGAAGTCAATTCAAAACTCGATCCACTAAGTAAGCAAGTAAGTAATGCATTTATAACGCGCCACATGTCCATCGATTAGCAAGGAATCGTAGACATCAGTTAAGTTTTTCAATCAAGTATTTCAAATTTCAATCTTTCCTCAGTCAATTTTTTCAATATATTTTTCAATCAAGTTTTTCAATCCATTTGCATCTTCTCACTTACACTTGGTTTATTCTCAGGGGAAAATAACCAATATCAAACTAATCAACGTAATGGTTGACTCTAAGGAGGCTATCTATCTGGATATTAATATAGCGCCTCTTGAGAACCTCTCTAAGAATATGGCCATCAGACAGACGTAACCACACAATCACACACACACATACACCAACAACTGAACAGATCATGGGCTAAAGCCACTGGGAATGTCAGAAGAGAGGGGGCAGAGAGATGGCTAGAATGCCCCTCCATCCAATTAATGAGTATAATGCACAGAGCTATAAATAGTCCGTGTCTGTTGGAAACAGATAGACGGAAGTGGGGTAGGAACAGGAGGATATGCAGAAGAACACAAAGAAACATGGAGAATGAAGACAGACACAGACAAACAAACAGCCAAAGCAGACAGACAGACAGATGGACAGACAGACAGGCCTAATCAGGCTGTCGAATATCGAAAATCGGCAAAGACAGACGGAGATAGCCTGAAACGCGATCGCACATGAAGAAGCTTTAGGTTTCTTTTATCTCTATCGAAAGCCTCTGAAAGCAGCTCAAATCTCAGGGGCTCACAACGTGACTTGACAAGGTAGATCAGTACAATTCAGCCTGCCCAATTATACAAGGGTCTGTGGCCAACCCTGTGGATTTAATAAAAATAAAATTAATAGTAATAATAACAGCTTTAGCGGCACCTAGCGTCATTTTTCTTCCTGAGGGATTACACTTACCTCAGGTAATAAAATACTGAAAATAATAAGATTATCAGGTGCCACAGTATGGCCGAGGAAGAAACAAGGGCGCTGTATATGTACCGTAATTCAGATTTAACTATAATCTCACAATTTTGTTGTTATGCTGCCAGGCTTGCTAGGGGTCGTTAACCAAGTTTGAGTTACCTTCCTTTCCCGATGAGGAATCAACCCCAGAGCTTTAGGTTTGCTGTCAGAAGAAGAAAAGCAGCAGCCTCTAAAGTTGCTCCTGAGAGGCAGCCATGAGGTGAAGTGCCACTTTTTAGCCTCGGCATATGAGGGCAGGTGGCCAGTCCTCTCTCTCACCGTCTGCTCTTCCCACTGACAGTGTACGGTCAGTGTACTCATTTTACAGCTGAGCTCGCCACGGATGTATGCAGAACAGTAATCTCGAAATATCATTCTGCCACGGCGGGGGTTTGAACCCCGATCTGAGGGTTTGACAGTCCAGCATGATAACCATAACACAATCGTGCAATTACCTTCTAGAAAGATAACCGTGTCAGGCAACTGTGGAAATAGAGGTGACTTGGACTACCTGCAAATACTGATGCTGTTAACCATTTACTGTGCCTAAAACACTGGTGGCTCCAGAAGTCCATCAGATCCACATGCAATGAGCATTTAAAGAGGAACTTTCAAACCCTCAGACTCCACTCTGCAAGGCAAGCAAGGGCTTAGGCATTCAGTCGTCAGTTCTCTCCATCTTGCGATGGAAAGGAGAAAAGCAAGGCTTGCGTCTGAAGCTCAAAGTCAATTAAGTCGACAGTGCATTTATAAAAGAAACCAGCCAAACTAATACCAAGAAACAACAAGCAATAGTACAGTCTCAGTGTAATGCAGACATCAACCACCAGTTACTAAAACACAGGAAATGTGGCCCATAAATAATAATAATAATAATAATAATAATAATAATAACCATCTTAGCCATCTCAGAATGCAATTTTTCATCCGGATAATTTTTCAGCTTCCTGAGGGATCATAAATACCTTGGGTCAAAAAAAATAATAATAATAACACAATTTATAGAGCGCCATAGTACTGTTGTGTCGGAAAAAGAGCTGCACAAAAGTCTAGTGGTTAGCATGCTGAACTGTCAATTGATAGGTCAGGGTTCCTTGTTTCAAGACTTTGGCTTCACTTGCACCCTTCCAGCCAACTCAGCTATAATTAGTACACTTACCGTCCACTGCCAGTGGGAAGATCAGACGGCAAGGGACAGGGCTGGCCACCCACCCTCATATGCTGAGGCTAACATTCCATACCCATGGCTGCCCTCCGGGACGACCTTAAGGGACTGCTTATCTTCTTCACTGTGGCCCATATTCTTAAAATTAAATGCCTAGAAACAGCAGATATTAACTAATGTAGCCTCAACAGAACATACATAAACTGTCTGGTACTATAGCTCAGTCACTGTGGCTTGAGCCATACTGTAACACAGTATCTTGACTTAATTGTCTGGCAGCAGGCTACAATGAATGTGCTTTGACATCAGACACTATATAAATGCCAATATAAATCAGATATTCAACGTCTATGAGCATTTTAGCCAAACCAGTTCCTGATATTAGTCGAAGTGTATTATCAATGAGTCGGAAAATTGCATTTTTCGAAGCAGAAAGGAACCGCCTCGCATAGCAAGGAAATTCAAAGAGCACAAGATCACGGACATCACGAAACCAACGACACTGGAATGCACTCACATCTGACATTTAAAATAATGAACAGACAGACACATACAGACAGACAGACGATGACTTAGAGACAGATAGCAACAGCAAGGAGGGAGACAAAACACAGAAACAGAGTGACAAACTGAGAAAGGAGACAGACAGACAGACGTAGTGACAGACAGACTGACAGGCAAGCACAGAGGTGACAGAGGAGACAGAGAGCCACAGAACAAGAGAGACTGACAGAAAGGCAGAGGCAAAGACAAGGAATATGAGATAAACAGACAGACAGACAGAGAGACAGATAGACAGACAGATGGACACACAGATAGATAGACGCACAGACAAGGACAGACAGACAGACAAGGACAGACAGACAAGGACAGGCAGACAAGGACAGACAGACAAGGACAGACAGACAAGGACAGACAGACAAGGACAGACAGACAAGGACAGACAGATAAGGACAGACAGACAAGGACAGACAGACAAGGATAGACAGACAAGACAGACAGACAGACAGACAGACAGACAAGGACAGACAGACAGACAAGGACAGACAGACAGACAAGGACAGACAGACAGAAAGACAGACAGACAGACAATCAGACAGACAGATAGCTAGACAGACATACAAGGACAGACAGTCAGACAAGGACAGACAGATAAGGACAGATAGACAGACATACAAGGACAGACAGACAGACAGACAGTCAAACAGACAGACAGGCAAGAGAAAACCATCAACCACTCACAAGATTACATCAGAAACCCTAAATCCTGGAACCTTGTTCACGTCATCTGTCAAACAGATAAACCAGAGACAAAAAACTGTCGTCAAGTTTAGATACTCTCGTCATCACGATCATCAATTACCTTCACATTACCACCGGCGGTGATTACCCTTTGATTGACAGATTTCGTTATCTGCTCATACTTTGATCAACATATTTCGTTATTTTCACCTCTGATTAAAAAAAGAGAAAGACACACAGGTAAAACAGCTGTACATGTACTTCTTCTGATTTTATCATCAGAAATAATGTCATAAAGGTAATGGTTTTTGAGAGCTTCTAAAGAGGTGCTGCATTAAAGCTCTCATACATAAATACACATGTACATGAATATACGTACATATGCCTACATACAAAGGCAAAACTCTAACACAACAACTTTCAAATGGTGTCCACTGGCAGATCGTAAATAAATGTTAGTTCAAATTTATATAAGGCTTCTTCTAGAAACTCCTCAGAAGGCTCCCAACTTGACCACACACGACCATTATCAAAACAGTGGTCTTCAACCGCTAGACAAAACAGAAAACACAGCAAGAACCAGAAGCTCATATTGTTGGGAAAGGCCAACCATTACTTCGAATTCCTTTAGGATTTCTACACAACTAAAAGCCATTTCCAGATGTCTGTTCCACTTGCGCCCCATAAGGAATTCGGCAGCAACACGAGTACATCGATCGCACACAACGTCATTCGGAAGATGAGCAGCGAAGTAGCAGACTGGCCATCCGCCCTCATGCCGAAGCCAAGCAAATGGAAGTTGATAACACTGCACACAAGGGCTGCCACTCCAGTTAATCCAAAGGTACCTGCCCTTGTTCCATTACTTTTTCATGAGATAACGATACGCGGAAGTGCAAGAGAAACGAGTTCAGAAAGCCTCCGTGCGTTCCGGGCCAAAGGCCAACGATTGGTTGAACAAAGCAGTCCACAGTTCGGTAAACTAGGCCGAGCCGCTCCGTTAAGTGCAGAGAGGGCGAGTACGAAGAAGCAGACGGAGGGCGTAGAGGCAGAAAAGCCAACAACACTACAAGCCTCCCCCACTAGCGCCAAATACTGGCCCAAAAGAAATGACTGAAAGTAGAAGACACCGACGTAACAAGATTGCTCACATACAAAATGGATACTTTGGACACCTCTTTTAAGTCTGTCTCTGGAACAGTCAACTCCGCCACTGCCTTGCTTCGGGGTAGTTCCAGCCAAGCCTGGATAAAGGACGAGGGCGACGTCAACGGCCTTTGATGCCATAAGACGTTGTTAAACATTGGAATTACTGGAACGGTCAACTCCGTCACTGTCTTGTTTAGGGGTAGTGCCAGTCCCAAGCCTGGATAAAGGAGGAGGGCAACGCCAACGGCCGTCGAAGCCATAAGATGTCGTGAAACATAGGACCTACAACAGGTCTGGGCTTCTGGATATTGATTTGATTGGGGTCGGTTTTGATCTCCCCGTGCCTTGTGCCTTTGACACCGGCACAATAAACTTACAAATAGTAATTAATTAATATAAACTCCCTCGTGTTCATTTCGGTCTTAGATCCAAACGCCAGCTGATGTTTTCTTTTCCTTCAAATTTCGCATGTAGTACCTTGTGTAGAATTTGATCAACCGACATCCTTTCCACATGGCCGGCTGAAAGCAAGGTCAGGCCGACTTTAACGGCTGTAACAACCTGGCCGCCACCAGATGTCGTTAAACACTGGATACTACTACCACCGCTACGCTGGCTCATCATCATCACTACCACCACCACCATCAGTTCCTGGCGCCAGCCATTTGGCGTCAATGGGTGTGAATAAGTGACCTCCATTTCTCAGTCATCTGTCAAGTCCAATGCTTCTCTTATGTTTAGTCCAAGTTTTAGTATGGTTTTTGTTGATAATGTCTATCCATCACAGACACTTTGTTTCCTTATCCTTCACATCTTGCATGTGGTACTTTGTATGGGACATGCTTTCCATGTCGCCATACCATCGGAGTCTTCATTGAACCACTACGTCCAGCAATTACTGCAATTTTCCGTAGACAACACACCAGTTCACAAAAACACTTGCATAGAGTTTAGTTGATATGTAATTGTAATCGCAAGATTTCCACAGCGACCCAAGAAAGTAAGTCACTGGAACCAGCTTACTCTTAGGCGCTCAGTCAAAACAAAATCGAAAGGCGAACAGGGTCAGTTTTGGCTCCCAAGAAAGGCAAGTAGACAGACAGTTATGGTTGATGGTGGTTAGAATTGGAAGACAAGACGTCTAGGGAAGAGGACGACTCAGTACAGGATTTTGGAAGAGGATTTTTTCAGTTTTGAATGAAACCCACCTGTCCAGAGATTGCAACAGGTGCAGTGTAACATGGGGTCTACTTCAACGGCCCTGGCAGCCATAAGATGTCGCTAAATGCAGATATTATTATGATTCTATGCATAAATTTTTATAAGACGGCCCTGGAGTAATTAGACACCCGCTGTTTGAAACTAAAAAAATTTTCAAGACCAAATACACACCAGAAGAATGCATGAGCCAACACGCATAAATATTAATATCAGTTTATGAATATTGAGGCAGGCTTGTGCTGCTGCATAATAATAAGCACTATTTAGCCCAACAAACACACTGGACAATCAAGAAACATACTGCAGATGACGGCCTCTGAGGATAAAACAACTCGATCTATATTTGTCTTCTGAGTAGTTTTCTTGAACAGGTGCTATATAAATGTGCAATTATGATGTTGATTTCACGTGTCGCACCCTGGATATAAAACCAGCTCACCGAGGTGAAAAGTCGATGCATTAGCGGCTGGGCCACCGTGTGACCCAAATAAAACGAACTAAATATCATTGTTCATTTGTAAATAATAATATAGGATGTGAATATTAATACAGACTCATGGCTATTCATACAGGCTCATGAATATTCATGCAGACTCATGCTGTTTCATAACAGTAAACCCTCATGGACCCATCAAAGCGGACTGGAGGATCCATAAATCAATTGTTGTCAACGGAGTAAGTACGTAAGTAAGTGAGCGAAGATTTCAAATGGGCCCAAAGGACGGCTCGGCCACTTGATCAAATTCAATTATGAAGCTACTGCCCTGGCCTTGCAAATGGCGTCCGTTTGAATCCTAGGTGACCACAGAGAGCTCTCTGCGCTCTTTACTGCCGTGCTACACACTCTCCCCATGATCTGCTCGGTAGTGCACTGGGTCTGAAATCCAATGATAGCAGGTTCGCAACTGCTGAGCAGACTCCGTGTAACGACCCTCGACAAGTTGTTCTCTCAAGCTAGTCTCGCTTTTCAGATTTACTAACTAAAAATGCCTAATAACTGCAAATAATAAATAAAAGTAGTGTCTCATATCAGCAGACACTAGTGTCGCTACAAGGCTTGCAGACATGAACTGTCTGGTCTCAAAGCACACATTCAATGTCGCTCATTGCCAGAAAAATTTGTCTAACTACTCTCCGTATATAGGACACAGTGACTGTACTTTATCACGTGACAATTGTATCCAATTAAGTAATTATGAGTGTGCTGGTTACATTAGTGTCTGCCGTGTCAAGACATCAATTTTTAGAGTATAGGAAGAGATCTGTTAACTCGGAGGCACTTCTCAGCTATTGTAAGGAATGTATAACCATATTTCAGCAGCAACGTATTGCATTGTCTGTTAAGCAGAAAACCTCTAATTCGTAATCTTAATGGAATGATCTCCTCCTGCTTAATTTCATGCATGCCTCGAGGTTTTAAGGAACCGAAAGCACATCACTTTTAGATGACCTCATTCTGAACTCCATCCCCCAAGTCAGGCCACTTAAAAAGAAGATAAGCAGCCCCTTAAGTTACCCTGAGAGGCAGCCATGGGTATGAAGTGTTAGACACTTTATATTTCTTAGCCTCCGCATACAGGGATTATTCTTATTACGCAAAGACGACGACGAAGACGACGACGAAGATGACAACGAAGAAGACGAAGATGACGACGCCGACGACGAAGAACAGAGGCAGCTTTGGGTATGAAGAGATAGCATTTAATTTCCTTTAGCCTCAGTCTATGAGCGTCGGTGGCCTTTCCCTCGCTGCTTGATCTTCGCACCCACAGAGTACTTACTTACCGCTACTCTTTGTTATTGTACTCATTCCATAACCGAGTTCTCAAAGAGCCGCAAGTGGCGCAGAAGCTTCTTTCTGCTCTAACTGGGTTAATTTTCGTCGGGAAATATTCCGCCCTATGCCTACCATGCAGTTGCCAGATGACGCATATCTACTTATCCATTATCGTGCCTGTCCAGTCCGCCTTCGACCGTCATCCAAGGTACACAGGTCCCGTGGGAATTATAGAAGATCTTTCAGATGATAAATAGCCATTACTTCTTCTTCCAGATCACATGGACAGCTGCCTTCCTCGCGAGACGGTATGTGGGTGGACAGGTAGGCGGGTGGATGCATACGTGGGTAGGTGTGCTATGTGGGCATACGGGTAGGTGGGTAGATGGGTAGGTGAACAAATGGGCAGTGTGGGCAGATGGGTTATATATGTGGATGGGTTAGTGGGTAGGTTAGTAGTTAGTTGAATCAGTTATGGACACAGATATACACACACAAACATACATCGTTGGTGGGAGGATGAGTGGGTGGTGGGTATGTGGTTGGACAAGCAGGTGACTGAATGGGTTACATAGCCAGAAATGTGATGAATGCGTAAGTGAGCAGATCAGTAGGGAGGTAGCGTGGGTGGATGGATAAATGGGTGAATGTGTTACATGGATGGATAGAATAGAATAGAAGGTATAGGTTCTGTATAGCAACCGGTCATTGGAAGTACAAGTGGATGGGTGGGTTCCCTGCTGACCACCAAAGCATGACTGTCAGCCAGTCAACGGACACAACACAAAAAAGGGCAATTACTAATACCCAACTGGAAAACCCCGGACACAAAGAAGCACCGAGGTCTTCGGTCTGTGGGGCCACTCAAAAGCACTCCAGCGTCAAGAGACATGCACAAGTAGCTCAATAACAGTATTTACAGATGGACAGAAAGATCAACAAAGACACAGACATACACACACAGGCACCCACGCATAGCAAGAGGTAGACCGACAGACGGTAAAACTGACATATGCACAGACAGATTGGGTGAGACAAGACACAAAGACAGACAGTAAGACAAGGGAAACGGACACACAATGAGATAAAATATAAACACGGATGGAGAGGGAAATACAGAATGACAGCGGCAGACAAAGAGAGACAGACAAGAAGACAGCACCGCATACAGGACAAAGACATACACACACAAACATACAGATATTCCTACGGAGAAGCAGAAAGTATCTGCCTTTGTTCAGTCATACACCAACAGAGAAGAAAAGACAATGAAACAAATAGCACTACAAAAGCACACATCCACACAGACACCGTGACACATCGACTGAACTAGTAAAACGCCGACATCCTCATCTGACAAAGTACCATCAGTAATTAAATAATTATAGATAGACAACCACAGAGTCAGACCAGCATCTAATAAAAAGAGAAAGACAAACAGAAACAGCAACAGACAGACAGACAGGCTGACAAAGGCAAAGACAGGACATACAAAAAATTGCCGAACTAAACAGGATAGACAGTAAGTTACGATCAACTGGGACTCCAAACAACTTCAATAATAGCAGTTTTTTATGACAGCAGCTCCCTGTTCACTGGGCACAAGAGACAAAGGCACGTAATAAATGAACAGACGGACAGACAGACGCAACTCAAGACAAACAGACAGGCAGTGAGGGAAAGAGGCAGAGGCAGTTAGCTTTGGGAAAGTGCTTACAGAGAAGGTAGCTCTGGAAGTATGCTTCTATTAATCTATCCATTCGATTTGGGAAGTGGAGCATCTTCTGAAAAGGTAAGACCACAACTACCACCACCACCACTAAATACCTCACCTTACCTATACCATACGTCAACCTTACCCATAATACCCTACCTTTACTTTGATTGTATCCTGCTTTACCATACTTTACCTTACCTCACCTTATCCTAAACTGTTACCTCATCTTACCTTATCATACACCAACCTTACCTCATCTTTCTTACTCTACCTAATTATTTGAGCTTATTCTGCTCCTCCTCTGTACTGTTGTTTATCTCCTCTCTGTCATCTCCAACACAGAAGGCACAGTCCCCATGATGTTTACTAAACACCACTAGTTGCTCTCAGAGTACCTGGATATTTTATGGAACTCGAGCAAATGGAAAGCGATGCACATTCCCAAGAACAAAGACATTCCACAAACAAACAGAGCTCTCTTCTTAATGCATCAGAACTTCCCTAAAGAGCAGTCTGAGACGACGAGTGTTAATGTCAGGAATATGGACCACAAATTTAATTCAGCATTAGAATAAAACATCAGTATAAGACCATCTCGTTCCAACATGCAATTTCTATATGGCTCCCAAATGCAACGTTACAAGCAAACTAGTGTAGCTTTTGACACCTGACAATCCAAGATATAACGACAGTAGTTGTAGTAGTAATAATAATAAAAATCATCATATTCATAATAATAATAATCATAATAATAATAAGACAATTTATATAGCGCTGTAACACGGCCAAGGCTGAAGAAAAGGGCACTGTACACAAGTTCAAAAATCAACAACGGTCAGAAGATATCTTAAATCTCCTACAATGTGTCCTACTCATGTTAATATTACTATATGGGCAGTTTATCCCGACGGCTCTTACAGCCTTGTTGGTCGCAGGCTCACTCGTCAACAAAAACAACAGGGCAAAGCATCAATGGCGCTGAGCAACTGCAAGTGAAGTACTTGCTGAAGGTCCCAACACAATAACCGTCTCAAGGAGGCTCAAACCTGTACTCTCCACACTACAAGCCAAGTGCCTTAACCAATCGGCCACCGTGTCCCATGTGCGTTAACTGTAGACTACAGTGGGTTTTTAGTGCCATGTGGTTATTAAAAGGTGCTACAAAAATATCCCTTCTGGGTATACCCTGCTGCATCCGGTTTAACTGGGTTTAACTTTGTAAGATGATCAGTCGATCACTCTTGACTTTGGATCAATAAAAGAGATGATGATGAACACTGATACGCTTAGAGGCACTGAAACATGGTTGTCTTACAGATCTAAAACGATGCATCATAACATGAGGTGAAACGTTTCCTGAGCTGTTTCTCGTAGTAACGTTCTAATTCTGAGGGCAGGAAAGAATGAACACCATCACTGCTGTGCTCTGCATTGTCTTAAAAAAAGAAAACTCTTCTGGTCGTTTTAATCAACATCTCTTCTTATCTGTGAAGATAACTCTTTTGATTTCAGAAAAGGCCCCCAAAAGTAGCCTAAGAAAGTGGAGTTGGTGCCCCCAGCAGTTTTACTGGAATGTCTCTCCCAATTCCAAAGATAATTCCGATTTAGAAGAGGCCCACAAAACGTAGCCCAAGTAAATGAGGAAATGCTCCTGGCCTTTCCATTGGAAACCCTCTTCTGAATTCCAAAGATAACTTTCCAGTTTCCAAAGAAACCTCATAACGTAGCCTTTGGAAGAGACCGGAGGAGACGATGGATCCATCCTCAACTGAAACAGACTGCGCCTCGCTTCTGCTGCAGCTTCCACATAAAGCCCAATTAAAAGATGAAGACAGACGCAGTTTCGACCGACCGACCGAATTCTCCGGCCACATCCATTTCTCTGTCAGCAGGCGTCACGAATAGCCGTAGGTTCTAAAGCCATGTCAATAGACAGCAGACACTAATATAGGCCTGGATCCTTATGGCAGAATTCTTCTGTGCAACAGCTGTAGACTTTGATGTTGTCAGCGCCTTTGCGGTTATTAAAAGGCGCTACATAAATGCTCAGCTACATACATATACTTGGACACTAATTCACCTGGCTTAGTGGACATAACAAGTCAGACAAAGTGGCTGTTACCATGTAAACCCGGTGTATTACTGATTGCAGTCGTTCTTACACAAGTTAAACGTCTTCTGAATCGATTTAAAAGTCATATTTAGTAGTTAAATGTTATGTTCTTATTTGATGTGATGTGGTATCTTATGTTGTTTCTGTTTTTTTTTGTTCATCATAATCATAAACATAATCAAGAATTTATAAAGCACCACTTCAAGAAAATCTCACCAGAGGCGCTCCAGAACCATTGGGGAACAGAATGGGCTTCAAACGCTTGAGGAAAGGGTAGGGAGATAGGCAAAGAAGTTCATGTCGAAGGTCACTTGGCAAACCATTCTAAGAAGTAGGGTCGATCACCAAAAAGCTTAAGCACTGAGCCGTGGCTTTTTGGACCAATGGGACAAACAATTCACCCCGTGCCGCCACGTTGTGTAACATCATATAATTTGTGTTACACTACGCTACGTGAATTACGTTATGCAACGCGTCATTCACTTAATTCATTCAGAGCATTTATATAGCGCCTCTCTGAGATATCTGCACTGTGTTATGCTATATTATCATATGCTACATGTTGTTATGTCAAACGTTCTTATGCTACACGTTATATTCTGCAACATGTTACATTAAATCATCTTCTACATATACGTGGTAGCCAGAAACATGTAGTGGATCAACTGCGACCCATTGTTCTTGTGGCCGGAATTTCTGGAAACGAATATTGCCGGACATCGATCGATCTTTGGTCACACGGCGCATAATGCACTTGAATCCCCCTGCTTCTGCTGCTGCTGGCGCTGCTAAAATGCGCATCATAAATACCAACTGGTGACGTTTTCCAGTGCTTCTAATTGGCAGAAGTGAGTGGGTGAGTGGGTGCCTGTGCGTCACCCGCCACCATTCAAGATATATGACCAGAACGGAAAACAAGAGTGGAAAACCACCACCGACGCCAAATGACATTAAAAGCAAATGTGGCCCTGCAGCTGTTAAGCTTTTAAACGACAAGCTACCAGATGACAACTGTGGATGACTAAAGATGACAACAGATGAATGCATATGCCTACAGATGACTACAGAAGAATACAGACAAATGCAGATGAATACAGACAACCACAGATGAACAAAGATGTATAGAGACGACTTCAGACTAACATAGATGAACTGAGATGAATACTGATGACTGCAGATGAATGCAAATGACTAAAGATGACAGGAAGGTCAAGTGGTAGAATAGACGGTTTCGGTTGGTATATGAGATGACAAATCAAGATGACTACAGATGACCTCAGATGAACATTTATGATAACAGATGTCTAGAGATGAATACAGATGACTTACATTTGAAAGAGATGTTAGGCCGAAGTCTGAGATGGTTTTGGCCGTACAGGCTGGTTGTAGATGAGGTTCTTACACAAGTTAAACGTCATCTGAATCGATTTAAAAGTCATTTTTAGCAGCAAATGTTATGTTCTTATGTGAAGTGATGTGGTATCTTATGTCGTTTCTGTGTTTTTTTGTTCATCATAATCATAAACATAATCATAAACATAATCATAAACATAATCATAAACATAATCATAAACATAATCATAAACACGTGAAAGATAACTAGAAACGACAGGGAGACTAGGCAGCAGAAAAGGATTTTTGTTTCAGCCGCATATAAGCTTGAAGTTTTGCGTGGAAGATAAGAAGTTTTCATGGTCAACGACAACAAAGCATTTTTGGTGCTAGAAACAAACAACATGGACTCTGGCGATAAACAATAAGGTAGTTGTGCATAATTCCTGGAAGCAGTTGGTCGATAGAGACGGAATTACCTAACGGGTCGTAAACAAGTTTCCCATCCATACAGAGACCTCTGTGCAGTAGATCACAAACTAAGTCAGCAGCCGTCAGCAGGGTGAAATTAAATGCACCCCGAGTAGTAATAACTCAGACGGATGGGTCAAAGGCGACAGTCCCGTATATCAGTTAGTAGGCCGTGTTTTCTCCACGGAGGGTTAGCTCAAAGTCCTGACGAGATCTGCGGGTCAAATCACAAACAAAATTTGCATTTCGGTTTTCATAAGAAATCTTTAAGGAAGACCAGTTCATTAAGCCAAACCCCTTTGGGCAGCCATGGGTGTGAAATGTTAGTTATTTCATTTTTCTTAACCTCGGCATATGAACACAGGTGAACAGTCCTCTCCCTTCCTGCCTGATTTTCCTACCGGTAGTGTGCGGTCAGTGTACTCATCTTACAGACGAGTTCGCCAGGGGGTGTGATCGGTTGCATTGGCTTCCTGCAGAATTCAATATGTGTAACCAATGAACTTTACACAAACACTCTTCCATACACTGACATATAAGAGTGGGTGGGTGGCACGCCTTCTCCCTCACAGTCTGATCTTCCCACTGACAGTGAACCTGCATAGTGCAATGGCCTATAAAAACTATTAAAATACAAGATCTGTCTTAATAAAATGCTGCTACATGCAATCCATTGCATTATACTGTATTAAGAAGTACTGGAAATGGTTTACTGAGAAGGCTGAGCTCTAAATAATATCTTGAAACACTAGACACTAGAGTAGCTACAGAATACGGCTAGATGCATGCACATCCTTAAACAATTCTTAACTCCATTTTGTCAGCCACACTGGCTTCCTGTAGAATTCAAACCTATGAATTTTACACAAGCACTCCTCCATACCTTTACCCACTAGTAAAATAAAGAAAGGTTCGTGTCCCATAGTAGGACTTCGGCGTGGTGCTCATTACCTTTGCTTAGGCACTTCAGCCGGCAACGAACGATGCTCAAGGTCCTGGACAGGCGGCCAGTGCATTCCAGGATATGCTGTTTACTTCCCAGCTAACACCGGAAGAGACAGAGGCACGTGTGCGTGAAACATTTGCCTAGGGTCGTTGCACGAAGCCCCTTCAGCAGGTCTGAATCGAACTGAACAGTTCACTGTGTCGTCACACACCAGACACTACTCACTCCAGATATCTCTTGTACATTAGTTTCTATGATAGCAGACATAAACTGTAGGCAAACAGACTACAAATAAAGGGCTTAGTCAATGAGCCTGTGACGATTCTAATGACATTAGTTTTTGAAGCTATCACACATTAATTGTAATATGTAGACTACAGTAAAAGTGCTTTGTCTATATAAAGCTCTAATGACAGTAGTCTCTAATATCAGCAGACATGAAAACAATAACATCTGGATGGATAAGGCAGGAATGCTTTTGTTCTGTGATATAACTGTTTTCCACGCCCTTCTCGACTCTCTGATTGGAAGATTGCAGCTGCGAATTCCTTGCAGAACACAGCCATTCTGAGTCAAAGAAGCAGTCATGTTCATCTCATCAGCTGCAGCCAAAGCCATTAGCAGCAGCAGCAGCAGCAGCAACACCAACCATCATCACCATTAGCTTCTTTTCAAATACCATCAGTTTCAGTCGTTGGCTTAATTCTGCTCAACAAACACTTTTGACCCTAGACATTAAAATTCACCTATTTGGACCAGTTACCCAGTGGTGTGTGTGCGCACATGTGTGTGGTGTAGCACTCTTGAGAGGTACCTAAAAGGTACACTAAGTGTCTTGATATGAGCATACATACATGCATACATACATACATGCATACATACATGCATACATACATGCATACATGCATACATATATACACAGTACATACATACATACATACATACATAAATACATGCACCTATACATCAGCAACATCACTAGAAGCATCAGCAGTTGTGACTATCAACAACATATTGCTATCATTAGCAGCAGCAAAAGGTCACAATATATAAATAAAGAAATAAATCCGTCAATCAGTCAGTCAATCAATCATCCCTATCAGCAGCACCAAACGGCATCATCATGACCTGCACCATCACAATCATCATCACAGCAGGACTGTTGCCATGACGATCGTGCAGCAACAGCAACCGTGCCATCCCCAGCAGCGCCAGATGCCACTGCGAGCACTGCACCCAACAGATAAAGCGACGACCAACAACGACCACCAGGAGCAAAGACAGCACCGCCTGACGCCAAAGCAAGTCCACGAAACAAATAAACCAGGAAACTCTACACAATAGATATGATATGACGTACACGTGTGCACCTCCCCACCCCCTCTCCCCCCTTCCTTGGTACCTCAGTTCTTCCGCCTCGCCCTCTCTTCCTACAATCCTCCCTTTCTTCCTCTCCCTCCGTTCATCCTCTCCCTCTACTCTTCCTTCTCTTCCTCTCTTTCTTCATCCCTGCCTCTACTCCTCTCTCTTTTCCTCTATTCCTTCTTTCCATCCCTACCTCAATTCTTTTCTTTCATTCCTCCCTCTTTTCTTCATTCTCTCCCGCTATTCTTCCTTTTATTCCTCGCTCCTCTCCCCTTCTATTCCCTCTCGTCCGCACACGTTAAATCCCACTGCTCTGCTTTATCCCTAACGCCGTCCGTGGCATACATGCGGAGCAGCCTATTCGATTACCGAGTACGACCGGAGACCGCGAGGCCTTATCCGCCCGCGGCGCTGCCTAGCTGATTCACGAGTACCACCGGAGGAGTCTCCGAGCCTTATCCGACTGTTCTAGCAGCGGAGCACTGCCTTTTCGCAGCCGTTCTTTATTAGAAAAGCGGCGGCGGGCGGAACGCAAGAAGGGTAGACAGCCGACCTGCTGTGTCTGGCCTTAGGGTATCGTTAGATTGAAGTCAAGCTGGCGGAAGCTTCCTGCAATTCTGACCAGCAGCGACATTTATAAGAGCAGCACCAGATTTACTGCCATGGCGGTGCTGACCGCGCGGAAGAGAGAAGGGTCATGGCAGACTCACATATAGGTGGAGAGGGGTCGTTATAAAGGACGTCCGCAAAGTAGGGGTTGGAGAAGTCACCCAAATGCGGACAACAGAGGTTATGCCTAATGTGGACGTCTGCGTTGCGCCTTGAACACCAATGTCAGTCAGACAGCAGACGGTCTGTACTGCGTTGGATCTACTTACCGGTAGTCCCTTTGCTCGACGCCCCAGTATCAAGTACCACACTCCATTGCATTCAGTCCTTCACAATCACCAGGGTATTCAAATTTAGGCCTTAGTACTCAGCTGAGTACGGATGTCTGCAAGGGGGACGGGGTAGGGTAGCCAAATGCAGACAATAGAGGTCAAGGGAAGGCAGAGGTCAAAAGTAGGTCAATTTTGCGGACGTCCTGTATGGATGACCCAAGACAGGCGGAGTGACACATTGGAGAGAGCCACTATCTAGACCGACGGGGCAAGGCATACACAGAAAGACAAACAAGACAGGCAGACCAACGCAAGACAGAGAGGCACACATATACACACACATATAGTCTATGCAGAGATAGACATAAAGACACAAAGAGAGAGACAGACACAAGGAAGGCAAAACAGAGAGACAGATGGCGACAGCAAGACAGGTAGACCAAGAGTGCAAGACAGAGAGGCAGATATATAAAGATATGGTCAATAGAGAGATATACACGAAGACACACAGAGATCCAGACGCAAGAAGAGAGATAGCCAATGCGGCACACATACACAGAGTTAGGAATGGGACAGAGACACAGACACAGAGAAGAGATCAGACACACAGGCAGACAAAGACAGACAGAGCACCACCTTGGACCACTATTCAGTGCAATTTGCTTAACATGAAATGCAGAGGACTAGTGTTATTATTTTACTATTTCTGCATTTATTAAGCGCTACTAACTAACGACTAAGCATCAATCGATGGCACTGAGCAACTGTGAGTGAAGGACTTGCTCAAGGTCGCTACACAGTAACCACCTCAGTTTCGGCTCAAACCTGTACCTTCTGCGTTATGAGCCAATCACTCTAACCAATCAGCCACCATGCCCCACAGCACGAACAATTCGTCTTAACTGAATTTTTCTTAACTGTTTTCAATTCCAGTTACAAATTTTTTTAAACTAATAAGGTACTGTAGTGTGTACACAACAATCGTTAAGTATAGCATTCATAATGGAGTACAGGCATTCAAACAAACTACACAAGACTGCACAAATTCATTTAATTCTTCCCTACATGGTCTTTAAAAGATAATATAAGACAACGTGTAAAAAAACTTAAGATACTACTTTAAAAATCAAAGTTAAAAAAGTTCAAATCCTATGAGCATAATATTGTCTTGCTTCGAAAGATTAGTCATAATTGAGCAAGAATATCTGGTAGCCCATATTTGGCTGACATTGGCCACAACCAGTGGCAAATACATCTACTGCACTCTATGTAGTAGGCATAGCTAATAAATTCTATATCTTACATTCTGTTCTACACTCAGTGTGTTTTCCCATGAATGCAAAGGTCATCATTGATGCTGTGAGCTAGCCAGGCTATAAATGGAGCAGGTCAAAATGTTACAGCACTGTAATGAATGTCTCATCTGCCACCAGACCACACTGGCCAGAAACTTGAAACAAAATACCACCGTTTCACTTTGGAAGAGCAGTGTGAGTTGTTGAAAACAAAGCAACAATTCATGTTATCCGTGGTTATGTATTGTATCGGTTACTTCTCCATGTTAAGCAATATTTTCATGCTATCGGTTTCAAGATGAAAGAACTAAATTATATTAAAGACCACCGATGCTGGAACAGACTACGCCTCCCTCTTGTGTCAACCATTATTTCACGTTAAACGTCTGCAAGTGAAGTGTTTTCCAATGTACATACATTTGCTACTGCACAGACTTCCTTCAGATGCAGTCGGCCAAGTCAAGTGGACAACGATGATCAAAGACTCTAATGGAAAAATGAATTGCATTTATGGATGTTTGAGCAGCGGCAGCAGCAGCAGCACCATCATCATCCTCATCATCTGCTGCAGCAGCAGCCATATCATGAAATCATGACAACCTAGACATCACATCATTGCCTCGTTTATACATTGCAAGATCGTTGACAGATGCCCTGCCAGTTATAGAGTACAATCTATATGGCGACTTTTAAGAACCTTTCAGTGGTAAAGATCACATGTAAGACACAAGTAGACTTTCAACTGATCATTTCATATGATCAGAGAGATCAATGCAAGCATAACAACACTCAAAAAATACAATAAAAAGGCCGGATATCATCATAAACAGTCAGCCAATTCCACCTATGATCTTAAAGAAGAGGTAAGGTGAGAAGTAGTGTAAGGAAAGGGGTTGGCTGAGGTAAGATAAGGTAAGGTAAGGTAAGATGCAGTAAGGTACGGTGAGATGAGGTAAGGTAAGGCAAATTATGGTATATCAGGGTAAGGTAAGGCAATTACAACAGGCCTCCATCATCAAAGACCTAAACCTGAAGGAGCTTATAGTAAGACTGTATCTTCATTTCTACCAGCCGAAATTGGATTGCTGTTACCTCATCCCACCACATGTGACAGAACAGGAGAAAGAGATGCGCCAGCTGCAAGTGTACTACACCAAAAGCTTCCTCCACTTTTTACAGAAGTGTAATACATGAGCAATTACTTTACCCTGCGTGATGTTCAGCTTTACCCCTTACCTCACCCTACGTAACGGCAGAAACTTTCCCAGAAAACAGACAAGAGCAAAGCACAACAATTCGTTCATGAAATTAATTGACTCAAAGGAAATATTACACCAAAACCATGACATACACACACGCGCGCGCACACACACACACACACAGAAAGCAAGGTGCAATCGAAGGCAGAATGCCTTGCCAGCGCTGACTTATGGCAATCAGTGCAATGGCTGCTAGCAGAAGAACTTAACACCTTATAAATGTTGACCAAGAGCGAGCGAGCGTTAAGCTGCCTTCACTTGCTTGTCCAATTGCCAGCCTGTAAATTCGAGACCTGACGAGAGAAGCATTCGCACCGTTCGAGTTATTCCAGCCATCCAAGACTCTGTAAACCAGCGCCGGCCTCTTTTTGTTGTCCATTGGCGGCCCTAGATTTTCAAAATGGGGCAAGAGCTCCCAAGGGGCCACACAACAATCATGACCACTGCCGCATCCAGAAGTTTACAAGGCCTTACCTTTACTATATTCTAACTATATTTTTCTTTATCAGAATCACTGATTACCTGTTATCGTTCTCCTGATTTTTAGTGATCTCCTTTTTCTCGCAGTGAGCCCTAT